>CM039644.1:1910554-2205604 GCA_022405125.1 Anthidium xuezhongi
AGTTAAACGTATCTGTATTTGGTACGTTTGCATGGGATACAATTCACTCAGTTAATGCCATCGCGGAATAAATCGCGTAATACGATTTCGGGTGCTTTATCGTTATATGGACGCGAATGCCACGGGACAAAAGAGTATTTTATGGGGAAATACCTATTTTTTTGTGATTTAATTGTGTTCGTTTTCATGTTCTCATTTCGTTGTTGAACCAAAAAAGTTGACCTTTAATTAAGATTGTGTTATTGATTAATGTCGTTCGGTTAGCCATAAAAGAATTAGTTTAGTTTTTAGTATATTTTTGAGCTTATTAACATATTTTTAGAAACGTGCTTGAATTTTAGATACTCCTGTTTGTAGTATTACAGGAATTATATATTTACATAGATATAAAATGTAAAACATAATAACCAGTAACAATAGAAAAGTTTTTTAATGATAAATTCTCACTTATTGCTTCTTAATTCTTCTAACAATTAATGGTTTTCATAATATTAATTGTTCAAACTAAACGTAACCAGAAGCAAGAGCAAAAATTGAAGAAGTAAATTAATCTTTTGCACTGGTGCTGTAAATTATTAATTATCACTCGAGGGGTTCTTGGTTCTATTCACATGAATAACTCAGAAAACCAGCACCTTCAAACCGTGCTTGATCAAAAGCATCGGCTGCGCGTGTCGCCCGAAACGAAATTAAGCAGGAAGAGTATAACTCGGCGTGTATCTTCTGAATTAAGTGCTGATCTACCGCAGATTTACTTTCGGTTTTCTTATTAATGCGCCAAATTATCAAGCGGGTTCCGTCGCATTATCCGTAACGTCTCGGCTTCTTCTTTTACGTTGCTCGCGTTTCCGCGATATCTTTCTCCCGGCTCGAAGTTTGAATTTATAGGTGCGAGGGCTGGTCCAGAGAAGACGATCCATAGACGGACCAGAGTTAGTCGATATGCCCGCTTCGTTTGCTACTTCTCTCGGAGTACGATCGGGGTAAACCGAGAGAGTGGCGTTGCTCATCGCTAAACGATGGACAAGCGAGGCTGATGATGTACTCCGCTCCTGGTTCACGGACCGTCCTCTTCCTTCTTGCGCGCGTTCCGATGCTTCGCTCGTGGCGACAGGAACAGCTCCTAATGGAGCGTGCTGGAAAAAAAGGCGACGGGACCTATTCCCAAAGCGTTGTAACGTCATTTGATGAGCTGTGCGCGGCCCAGCTTCGAAAAGGGACGGGCTTATGTTAAAGCGAGTAGGCTGTACTGCCAGACGGTTCGACTGGATGGGACAAGTGGGATAACTTTAATTGATGTAATGTTGCAGGTTACGTAGAATGGTGTTCAAATTGCGTTAGCCACATTCGGATTTAAAGATTTGATTCTAAAATATTTTTGCAAACTTTTTTCCACATGGAACTACAACAGGGTTTTCCACAATTCTTTATTTTGTTAGTACAAAATTTATAACGACGCTTTTGTCAGGAGTGTAAGATGATTTTGATTACATTTTAGGATCATTTTTTATTGTAATTAATATTTCCTCCCTTATTTATTTGTTTTATTATTTGATTTTCCAATTAAAGGAAAAGTGTAGTTTAGTAATAAGTGATGTTTAGTAATACTTTTATGTCATAAACTAATTTTTAATTAATACTTTCTAGCTGATAGCTACTAGCTTGCGATTTCATTCTAATACATTATTCCACCGATTTTATTAGAAATGAATTCTTTTGAACAGCTCGAGAACTTTTTAGCGAGAATGTTAACCTGTTATGAGGAATTAGCTTCGTCGCTTAGAATAACGATGCAAATTTCATGGAAAATTGGAAATGTTCTACCGCGGGGCAGTTTGCACAATGTAGCTCGATCGAACAAAAAAATGAAACAAACATTGTGGTTTCCTGAGGCGGGTCGAGTTCCGTGGGGTCATTTCATGATTCATTGCGTCTAGCGCACGGAAAAAAAATGGGGGGTATATTCCTTTCAACGGTGCAAAATTGACACTATAAAATGATTTCGAGGTTGGCGTACAAAAGATTGTAAAAGGGCTTGTATTGAGTCAGCAGTTTGCCGAATAAGATTTAGCTTGTAGCTTTTGACCGGTGGACGTTGATAAAACGGCACGTGTAAGAATATACGAAAAGAAATCAGAGATCGTGTTACCGGCACAAATGAAACGCAGCCCCATACAGACGAATACACAAACGTCGGACATGCGAATAACTTACATTTTTTTCATATTCTTCAAAGCATGGAGCTCATAGAAATATTATAAAACTATATCAAAATATTGTATTAATAACATTTTTTTTTACTGTGATATCTGGGCGATATTAATGATTACTTTTAAATTTAATTCTAGAATTATTATTATCGGTCCCACGAAATTTTTGAACATGGAAATTTTTACTATGTATTTACGTAACTGCTAATTTTTTTACGTTTATGAATGAGGAAATGTTATTCAGATATATTCAACGAGGAATATTAGGTCAATTTGAATCAATACAAGTCACAGTTCTTTTCCTTTGTTACTAAATGTATTTTTGGTTTGTAAGTTATTCATATTCTAAACTATATATTATTATATCTAATTTAAATGAAATTAAATATATTTCTTATCAGGGATATTTTACAGTTCCTTAATTTAGAAATGTAAATTCTGAGATTAATGTAACAAATCTTTCAATATCCTTATGGAATTTTGGTATTTATTTATAAATGAGTAATACAATTTTAATTACAACAAGTGTATAGGATCGTAAATAAACCGAATGCGCAGATATTGTGTTGTAGCGAGAATTAATAACGTATGTATATAAAATAGAAGGATATGATTTTAATTATTGAAACCTTATAAATCTTCGAGTGGTGACATTTGTACCTACTTTACTGTATCTATAATTTCAATGGTTATTTAAGAGATAACTATTTTAATTTTTGATTTAATTTAATATTACAGTTAATAATTGTAGCAAACCACAATTTTGAATGAATTTTATAACCAATTCGTGAGAAATAAATTATTTTCTAATTAGTTTGTTAGCAGCAACGTCTATCGGAGCTTTCATTACGTGACGCGTCAGCAAATTCAATTTTAGTTTCGATTCCCGAGTGTGAACAAAATACGCATATCTTTTTCTGCATCTGTGCGTTTCCTGAAGAACTTCATCTTTACTTTTCGAAAGTTCAGTTTCAATCATTTTCTTCGATGTCTGATATTTCAATTTCACCTTTGCACTCTTCAAAACCCTTCTCAAAATTATATTCATTAAAATTTAGAAGAAAGAAGAACAATGTGATAAGGCAGCACTTACTTCTCAGAGGGTTATTTCCTTCCAATGTTCAACTGTTTTTTATTTACACAAGGCAACGATGTAAATGAGCTTTCAATTACAAAAGTATTATTCTTATTTTAAATCTCAGTGCCGCTGATTTAATATCGAAGTCACGTTGCCAGACAATTACAACGCGTTATACAGGGTCAAGTTTGGATTAGGTTAACCACGGCAGAGGAAGTTCGTTTAGTTATTATTTCACAGAGAGTTGATTTAATAGTTGGACTTAATAACGAGGCAAACTGGACGATGGATTAGGTAAATTATCAAGGTTAACTCTAGTAATTTTAAAATATCAAAATGAAACGATGATTCTCATTCCCTTTAACAGGCTGTTTCATAAAGCGTCGGAGGCGATTTATCGAATGACCAGAACCAAAAAAGGTGGTATTGTTTTATAGATCTACTTAATATGTTTATGAAGAGTATCGCGGTTACTCGACTCGGTCTTAACACTTTATCGACCGGAAGCCGATTAATCGGCTTTTCACGATTATAAACCTTTAATTATTGGTTTTCCGTTTACAACCTGTTTAAAGTAACAAAAGTTAGACGTGCTACGTCGAAACAATAATATTGAAGAAAGAAATTTTAATTATTATCCAGTTAAGAAGTGACGAAGATTCTTTTGTCCATTTGAGAGCGGTCGATAAAGTGTTAAGCAGTATTCACTAGGACAGCGAATGCTTAAAAATGATTGTGCGGCGTAGCTAGGCGATACGACAGCTGTATTAAGTTTTATAATTACTTTGGGGGAATTATTAGATAAAGGTTCAGGGGAAAAAGTTACACCTAAAAACAATTACCCCACAGGGAATAAGAATGCTATGGAGATCCATTTTGACGAATACGTGAAAACCTCGTTAAAAGAAGAAGTTTAAAGCAGATTTCACAAATATTAGATGTTTTGCAACGAGGTACATAAGTTAATTTGATGACGTTTTGTATTTTTGCAAAATATTTGCTTTTTTCTTAGGTATAGTCCAACGCTTCGATGAATACCATTACTTGTTATACTTGAACTTGGATTCCCTATGAAGTGTTCCCTGATAAGTGAAATATGCACATAAATATGAAATAAAACATAGATACGAGTATTGAATGAATCGAAACGTGGTTACAATGATGTTATCTATGAAAAACAAAATGGTACGTTAATCAACGTTTTGAATGGAATTTCTATGTTGGGTGCTGACTTTAAAGACTCAAAATACAGGGTATAAAGCGCTGTAGCAGGTTGCATTTTAAGTATAAACAAATCCGGTCGATCGATTAACGATTCTGTGTGTTAGATATTCGATCGGGCACTGTTTGTAGTGCGGATATACGTGACACGGGTAGTGCGGGATTTAAGCTTATCGCGAACAGTATCGAGCTGATGGGTTATGCTTGACTTTATATGAATACCCTGAAACGAATGATGGTATTAGATTAATGAGATGAAGTGAATTAGAAGTAGGTCGATGGATATATTAAATAAAAATGAACGACTCTTTTATCCATTTCCGATTCTTGACCTCTGAAATTAGCATTTCCAGTAACTATAGTTTTGGGAGTAATTTTCAAGTTTTATAAATAATTGAATATACGCGCATGTCTGTTGGAAAAAAATTAATTTGTGAAAGTTTGTACCCATGTGAGAGTAAATTCACATGAGTAAACTATCTCGATAGCACTTTTGCAAGTGGACTCTGAGCGCGAAATCACTCTTCACTAATAGTTCACTTCCAAACAAGAGTATTCTCTTGCAGAATTGCTATCGAAAGCTATTGTAGAAGTTGCGCTCTCGGGGGGAAGTGGTCAGTGCACCACGAGATCATATGGTTTCCTAGAGTAAATGTCTTGTACTGAAAATTATAGGAATTGTACCTTGATTCGATGATTCACCTTAATACATTTTGATTGTCCATTCTGCTTTAATTTTAAGTCGACCAATTCTTTTGAAATGTATAATAATCTAAAATAAATATTACTCATCCTTTCGAATTCGATATCGGGGAACCAAACCAGGGCATTCGCACTGTGAATGGTCAGCGAAACAGAAAACTTATCGTTAAAATGTCGTCTCAGGCACGATCGAAAAGTCTTCGAAAGTTGTTTAATAGCCTTTGATTTATCAAGCCGATGGTAAACTGGGGCAAACCAAAGGGACAGATCTCAGCCGTTCCATTGCAACGGCGGTTAACATTCGAATTGTGTGAATATTGTGAAGCCATATCGACCGGTGTGTTAGAAGCTTTGTTGAAGACGACAGATCCCAAGATAATCGAGCGAAAAATTCCCCGAATACAACCAGTATTGTCGCGAGCGCAGAAATTCCTGTGCAACATTCGCGAAACCCGATGGGAAGGGTCATTCAGGTTTGCGGAAATTCCCATGAGATTTTTCCTATGGCCCAGTACCTGGGCATATATTGGTATTCCAGTTCGGTTTGCCAGCGTATGTACTCAACCGCGCGTAATTCGTTTCACGTACCATTCGTCCATGAAACTGCCGCGTGTTCCCGAGCCGCATGAATTAAATTTCCGAATCACGATACCTTAAGAACGCTATCGATCTTTCTACGTCACGGTGAATATGCACAAAATGGTTTTTCAAGGTGAACGAACTTTACTTGGTGACTCGCTCTTTCCTTTTTTACGCGATTTTCCACTATAACCATCCGGTGGCGGTTACATTGGCAGGTAGACGGTTTTTTCTCGTTGAGTAGAGCAAGAAAGTAATTTTGTTTTATTAGGGTGCGCATTAGCTGAAAGTTTCGGACAAGAGGTTCTTCGTGTAGATTTTATAATAGTAAATGGGATTTATGAATATGAAAGATTGAATATTTTCATTTTAGAAAGAATTTCAAATGGAAAGCTTCTAAAAGCACTTGCGGTACTTTAACTATCGAAAAAATAAATTGACTTACTAGTGTGATTGGACAACCATAAATTCCCTGTTTGTTGTTCCTCATAAACTGATATTTTATTTATTTACTTGTTAGTGAATCTTACAGCAAACCTTCAATTGCATATAACTGAAATCTAATTACAACCACAATTCAAAGACAATTTTCTTGTTTAATTTATCAATCTAAATATAGATATTTTGTACAAATAACTCTGGAGTCGTATCCTGACTGTTTGTAATTTACCCTTAGGCATATATCAGAGTCAATTTTCATTACATCAAAATTAAATATATGTTTTCTGTACTGAAAAGTTAAATATAGCGATACATGTTATTTAGTTGTCTTTTTTTATAAACATATTAAAATGAAAGTTGTGAAAAATAAAAGGGACACAGGGTCAATATTGGTCATACCATACCCTGGCATATCTTTTAATTAAATCTATTTTTAATTTCAAACTATGGTAGTAAAAGGTTAAATTCGTGCAATAAAATTTATCTATGTTATTGTTAAAATCGTGATATTATTAAATCAAGGGGAAAATTAATAGTTTATGATACTTTAAATGAAATCGATTTGGAGTATAAAATTGATTAATTAAAAATAAACTTAAAATTTAACCACTCAAGATTTATCACTTTTAGAACGGCAATGGTGCGTCACGGAATGTTTATATTCGAAAGTTTTAAAATATTAAAAAATTTATCAAATTAATTTATTCCAATTTACCATAAGAAAGAGAAATTCTATTTTTAATTTGGTGTATTTTCTCTTCAATTGTGATTAATTCGTCAAGTTCGTGGAGACATTTTTAAAGAAGAATATTTGAAATAGAAATTCTTATTTTTAGTTGAGAAATTTAATACCACAGTGGAAGTACGATGTTTCCATTTAAAAGCCCGGTGTTACAAAATATACAAACCGATTAGAACATATCTGATTTGGTCATCGGAATTTTTTGGATTTTTCATAAAAAACATTATTCTTTATTTTTAAAACGATATGGGTAGGGGGTTTAAATAGTGTAGATTAATTTTACGATTTTAAATACTGGAAAATACAAAATCGTTTAAAATGTTACTTGCAATGTTGTGTTTATCTCCACCTTATTTTACAATTTACATCTGTAAATATAAAATTCAGAATGGCCAAAAAATACAAAATATAATCAGTAGGTTTATATTCAGATAAATCACAATGATAAACAAAATTTACATTTTTATTTCGGTTGGAAGCGAAAAGAAAAGAATTTCGGTTTGCATATAAAACAAATAGCGTTGTCGTTTATTTCGTTATTTTTCAGTCACTGTTCCGTCAAATTCCAAGAATTCCGGGGAAACTTGGACTCAGAAACCAAGGATCTAGATTTTGCAAAATTGTATCAGGAGAATAATGGAATGTGTCAAGAGGTTTTCCATGTGCCACATCGCGGAATTTTTGGACGTCTAAACTCTGAGGAATGACCGAAAAACGTATTTTATTGATGTGTTACGTGGCGCGTAGGTACTCCAGTTTCCGAAATTTGAAATATTGCCCCCCTCGGTAGCCATTGTATCGCCGTCCTTCGGTGTTATTCCGGGGCATCATTCTTAAGGGGGCATTGTTCCTGGCGCGACACTGCAACGGCTGGCAACCGTTTCTCCGCCGAAAAATTTTTATTGAAAATGGAAATATAATTGATTTGGCGAAGTGATATATAAAAATATAAAAGTGAAATATATGTCGGAACCTATTAAGTGTTCAACCAAATCTCAAAAGAATGATTATAACTTGACAAAAGAAGTATCGAAACAAACATCAACGCTATTATTTATGCCAAACCGAAATTACTTTCTTGCCAACCCCAATTATAATATAATAACATTATGATAATTTTAACTTAAAGATTACCACGTGATTTTAAGAAAATAGAGAATAATAAATTAAAAATCATGCAAATTGAACCATTTATTTTAGTAAATGCATCAAATAACATTCTTTTTCATATATTGAGACAAAGTCTCTTCTCTCTACTTTTTATATAAATTCTGTTACCAATAAACATTCTTTTACAATTGTAACCGTTAAATAAACACTTTTAATAATTCTAATTATAATATGCTGTGTACCACTGCAATTTAAGGACTTCTCAGCGCGCTAAGAATTCCAGTTTGAAACGAGTGAAATTTTTAACCATTCTAAGTACATCACTAAAAGTTTTTAACTTGCTTTCTTATTTTTCATCTCATCCATACCCGTCGTCATTCATCTCCATCATCAACGTCCGTCTTAAAAGACCTTTTTCATCTGTTCCTTGAAAGTTGCGTTTTAATCCTGTGGCACGGTACCGGGAATGTTATCCAGAAATCTCGGCTCGCAAAGGCGATGGTCGTTTTGTCCCAAAGGCTGATTACCGATGTTGAATAATTAAGAGCGGTAATAAGTGCGTTACGATGATCGGGTCGGGAAGAAGAACGAGCGATTCGCGGCGTCGCAGTTGCGGTTTAATTAA
This sequence comes from Anthidium xuezhongi, assembly GCA_022405125.1. Classification (NCBI taxonomy): domain Eukaryota; kingdom Metazoa; phylum Arthropoda; class Insecta; order Hymenoptera; family Megachilidae; genus Anthidium; species Anthidium xuezhongi. The sequence goes on from CM039644.1 coordinate 1,919,263, forward strand.
ATCAAGATCGTGTTATACCGGTTGTTTTAAGCCCGGACCCGCCGTTTGTCGATCGTTAACCGGATTATTTAACGTCTATTGCAGCTAGAATTTCTCGCTTATGTGGCTTGCGGTTCTGTTTGCACGATAGCCACATGAAGTGAACGCCATATTTACCGTAATCGATGCTTAACGCTCACTACCACCACGATACGGAGCATCGTTTGCTTTCTGAAGTTATGAATAAAATTGTAAAGCCCCTGGAGAACTTGATTCATCGTGCACCGTTAAGGATCTGCTGAAATTTTGGTGTGCGTTCATCCTTGGCGAACGAAACACTCGAAAAGTGAGTTGTATGGTTGGAACGATGTATACAAGAAAAGTGATTAAAGGATAATAAGCAACAATTTTATTCTTCAAAATCTACTTCTGTGGACAAAATTTTATATTTAAGGGCGTTTAGCCCGCTTAATTGACGTGACCGTTAGAGAGAGACAATGACCTGGGGTTTGTGATGCGAAATTAATTTTACTTTTTTGAACTGCATCATAAAACCCGATCACTGTCACAACAGGTTAGCTGTCGTTCGGGTACATCCCCACTGAGTTGTAGCAAGGGGGAGGCCGACGAGCGTCAAATCTTTTAAGTTCTTTGTAATTGTTAAGAAGGAGAGACACCTCCTTTGTCGAAAAATTAGTAACTTGATTTTGGTCTAATGTATAAAAAATGAGTAATTATATTCTAAATTTCTATTGGTCTTATGTGAGATTTTATTGTTTGTATCAAGAACACAACACAATATTTGCAAAGATACTGTGGCAACTCTATTTCGACGTACATTCGCAAAAACTTAACCAATTTATAAATTTAAAAATATAATTTTGCATTGTAGGTATACTGTATGTATTTAAATGCATTAATTATAAAAAATGATGATGCATAATTGATAAAAGTAGAAACGTAGCTCGAATTAAAAGTTCTAATCAATCATTGAGATCGTAGCCATTGAAAAATTAAGTTATGCCAAATATCTTATTTTTTATTTTCGCTTGATAGAGTTCGGATCTGAGTTCTAACGGTATCGTAAACCTAATTTTTATTGTCCCGGGCTATACCGTGTCCATTGTTAGAAGGCGTAGTTTCGTGGTGGAACTGTGGGTGACCGATTCGTCATCGAAACGAATAAATTTTAAAAGAATGTTGTGAAATCGGGAGGGTGAGGAAAAAGGAGACGGTGGGAAGGATCTCGATCGAAGTTACAGCGTACTTCGCGACAGGGGACCCATTTCCGATTTTACTACCGACCAGATCGTCCGGAATACGGTTGACATTCGATTCTCTATTTGCGATATTTAGATCTGTATTTAAAGGACCAATTTCATTTAATTTCCGTTTGGCGTAGCAGCAAACATGAATTCAAAAGGTCGAAACCGTCGAACTTTGCGGAAGTACCGATGACACACAGTTTCATACATACTGTATTTCGGAGCTTAAACATTTTATCTGTAAACAAATGAAAACTAAAAAATTTAAACTCGGTTTTCATTTTCAAAGTTCACAGCAATGGGAAACTATATCAAAGTCAAGCTAGAGTTGATTACTGCCACGATTTAGTTACCTGTATCTTTAATTATTTTGTTTCAAAAAATTTCAAATTCAAACGTACATCGAATTAGTATATATTTCTATTTTATATATATTTCTTATTCTTTCGTGAATGTACAATGATCTCAAAGTACAAGCTGTATAGTATCGATAAATATGATGAAATAATCGTCAAGAAAATCTGAAGTTTTCACGGCTGGATATGGCTGACGCAGAACGGAACGATATAAATCTGCAAATGCTCCGGGTGGATGCATCTAGTAAGAGATCCGGATGCTGTCTGAGAACAGAACAGAAGACACGGGGTCGGTGCAAGAGCAAAAAAAAAGGCAGAGAAGAGGGAATCGGAAGAGGGCGAATCGGGACTCCGATGCACTGCGGAGACAGCATAGCCATTCGGTCTTGCCGCGGTTTTCCAAGACCCTCCAGGTTTATCTCTGGGAGTTTATCTTCGCGAACGGCAGGAAAGTGATCTAGTTTCATCCGGTTGGCGGCCCGTCAGATCGGGCATTATTACTGGTTTATTCTTTCAGTGGTGTCAAGAACCCTGCCTAACACGACTCTCGATAATATCCTTAACACGCAGTTACAAGGCGATCTATCATACCTCTAAAAACATACTCTGTAACCTGCATACTGTGTGACGAGTGATTGGTACAACAAAACAGCGGTAAGAAAGAAAAAGGACAGTTGAATGTGTTTGATGAATGAACTGTATAGTAATTCGAAGCGAAGGTAGGTCAGAAATAAGATAGGTGACACACCTCATTTCGTTTATTGGTAACATTTTCAAATGTTAATATAAACTCGAAAAAATAACAAAGTATATATTTAGCATAAAATGCTTATACTTCATTATAAATCTTGAATGTTCCAATGTTTAAAACTATATTTTATTACAGAGATTATAAATAAATGTAACATTGAAAAAATCCACCAATGATCATTCATTTTACTTCGTTTATATTATTTTATCTATCAATACTTATCAATGCTTAAGCACAAAATTAAAATCAAAATACCTTAAAAGGACATATCTTTCGTTAAATATGTTTAATCCTTTGCACTTTTTTCAGATAATTTACCAGTCCACTCACAGAATACTTAATTACAAATATTGAGGAACATACCATTTTACATAAGATAATTTTTATTTAAAATTACTTTAGAAGGAAATTTAGAAAAAGAGAAAATAATATGAATTGTATTTGTCTTGAAAATCATGTAACATGTATTTCAAAATTCAAAGAAGAGGGTAATGGTACGGTCTTCAGTAGACAATATCAACGATTAATATACAGACCTCTCCCCAGCGCTGGAGGTGGTCCTATCAATGAAACGCCAATCAAATCTGCGAAGAGTTAAATTTGTTTCTTCCATCATTCTTCGTGCCGCCTCATTAACATCGATCCATTAGGCCCGAAGTTATTAGTTATCAGGCAATTTCCAGGTCCATTGTCATTATTTTCTCTTCTCCAAGTTATTGATCGACCGTTCGGAAGATTCCTGGCACTGGGGGGGTCACTTCTGGTAGACTACTCGCCCTGTAGAAAGCTGAGTGGTAGTTATCCCCGAAAAGAAGATCGGCCAACGAACTTATTGATTGTATTTTCGAACTCGTTCCCTCTCTGGTTAGTGTCTGCTGAATGATGCACACTGCCACGGATCAAAAGTGCTTCAACCCCATGATCCTCGTCAAATTTCGTTCGCGCCAACCCGTTCCTGGATCTCTCCTTTCAACCCTTATCCTTTTCAATTTGTTTGTCCAAAGTCATCTCGCATGAGAAACGATGAACATTGTACCTGCGAGTTTATAGAGATATGTGACATTAACGTAGATCTTATTTGAACCAACGATCATGAAAATGTCATTAATCAAATGAATCGTCACCCTCTATTAAATAGGTTGTAAACAACTGTGATTCGCAATCCTTGGTTTAAATAAGTATTAACTTTTCGAATTTTCATAATTAAGAGTTTTACTGTTCTCTGTTTGGTGTCAACCCTAATATTTTAAATTTACCAACTTCTTATCATACACCCTTTATTTCTTTTCTTTTAAATTTCATAGTCTAATCCCAATGGGCTTATTCGTTGTCTTCTTAATAACCTCAGGAACAAAAACAGATTCCAAATGATTACTTTGACTTCTTGTCTCATAAAAAAGGGAGAAAACTGTAACTTTTTTGCAATTAAGACGTGTTAAATTCATTAGGCACAAATCAATCAGCATAAATTGTAATTCTTCAGATTTCTTTCGTTTCCCATGCTTCACACATTATCCATCCCCGTATTATAAAGAATCACATAGAATAAAGGAAAATTATATTCAACTTGCGATAAAATAAAGTAGTTTCTTTTTGCTTAAATTAAAATATTAAACTGCAAATCCATCAAGTTTTTTTAGCAAAAGAGGGTATACAAATTCTACGATGTAAAATAGGGTGCTTAGAATTAGTACAATATTATTCTATAATACAAAAACCAGCAATTGTTCTTTGTAAATATTTCAGGTTAATTAATATACTTTATTCTTAAAACATCGATATACGAAGGTACGTACACTCGAGTTCAACTCTCGAACAGCGGAGTTGGGGCAGTCATGACCCATATCTCGAAAATAAATATACCGCGGTACCAGTGAATGCAATAAAATTCCTAAAAACAAAACCTTCGTGTATTGAACAAAAGAATATTTAAAGAAACGTTTTGAAATGAAAGGGAGAAATAATTGAAAATTAAATATAAGTTAGCTCCCTCCATGGTCCGTCTTTCAGGAATTGATGAAATAGAACATTATCCCGGATCTATTCTAAATTCAGAATTTATTTATGCCAATAATGAATCTTAGAATCTTTTTTATCAAGAATGGTCCTGAAAATCCACGGTCCATTGGAGACATAAAACACATTTATCGTGTAAACTCGATGCGAAACCATTTCTATGTTGCCCTTCTCTCAGATATACAGACGAATCAATGATTCAATAGATGGAACGAATAACTCCAGAAACTTGGAAATGTTAACGTGTAGCAAAAGTTTCGGCAAACTGATCAGACGGATCGACCCGCATACCGTTCTTCTTGAAAAGACTTGCTTGTTATTTGCGTTCGATTCGCTAATAAACGACTGCGAATAATGTCGGTGTGGCGGAAGAGAACATTGAACTGTCTGCAACTACATAGATACGTATACAAAAACTGCATTTATTGTACATTAAACGACCAGGGTTAATAGTGACTGTTTTTGTTATAAAAATGTTGAAAGGAAAACGAAGAATCAAGAAAATTCGTCTTTTCAGTAACCTACAGATTTATTTTCATGATACTGACACTTATTTACATATAGTAATTAGAGTTGATTAGTTCAATGGTCAAACCATTAGTAATTATTGAAGCTTATACAAAAATTCTGTAAATTTAGTTATCCCTGAATATTATAAATAAAATATGATACTACTACTCTCAAACCCTTTTCATTTATACTTGATACTTGAATATTATAAATAAAATGCTAGTCCCCTCAAATCCTTGTTGTTTAAAATTAGAAAAAAAATATTCTTTCTATTTTTATCTTTATCTTTATAATATATTTGAGTACTGTCTTATTGAATCATCTTTGAGAAAAATATCCTGAGAGCAAAGGACCTTCAGAGTACATTATGCTGCCATCTACTGACAGTGTTGATGCACTTCTGTGTTTCGTTAGGTAAAGTGGTAAGGATGCTATTCTTTAAAGTATGTTTGGTTAGTTCGTAGGTTTTTTAAATTGTGTTTATTATAATGCAGATTATTAGGAAAAAGGAGAACATGCTAAATTGCTGTTTAGAACTAAACGTGAATTGTTTCTGTACTTCGAATTCATACTCTGTTTGTTAGTTCTAAATGTTAAGAACAGTGAGTAGAATTTTATTTACATGGCTCACTTTGTAAAGGGATATAAATATGGTGTAAATACTTTTGGTGGACGCTTGGTGAATGGAATAAGGGGATTTAACTTGCTTGAATGAAGGGAAACATAAATGGATAATGAGCGATACTGATGATACTGATGTTTTACTCTTAATTCCGCCTGACCTTTTCCTAGTACCCATCGTCTTCAGAATCTGACATCAGTTCCGATCAAGTGACCGCAGACTATAACAGTAGAAAGTCAGGAGTGATATCAGAACTCGTGGAGCACATGCAGTCGTTGGAAAGTAGAATTTGTGCTATCGAATCCAAAGATAATAGTTTAGACGCTACTCAGCTAAACAATTCGTTGGATTCGAAAATTCAGAACAACTCTGGTGCCAAATATAGGCAAACATTACCTAAAACTAGGTTCTCTATAAGCCAGAGCTCTAGTTTACAAAATACACCTATAAAACCCTATCAATCCTTGTCTGTTCCAACAACTCCCAATTCGTTGTCAAATAACATTAATTTTCACCAGAACAATGTGAAGTCAGAGGGTTATTTCTCTACGGCTATTGGTACTAACACAACTAATGCTAATGAATTCAATAAAGATAAGCATGACCCTGTAATGTCCCAATTCCTCTGTGGTGGTGTCTTCTACTGCTTGCAATGTGGATCTCCCGCATGTTACTTTCTCAAAAAGGGAATTGTGTTCTTATCCAGTCAATTGTACAAACACAAATAGTACATACGTTAAGCCTTCTTCCAATCAATCGCATTCAATGCCGTCTACCTCAACTTTCTTCAGCGCGAAGGAACAACCACATTTATCAAATTACTCAAAAACTAATGTGCAAGAAATGGAGCTCTTCGAAGTTGACGAACTGCTTCAAGAAATGGAAGCTACAGAATTAGAGCTATCAAAAAGAATCAATAGAGTCTCCATGAATAAGTGTCTCAAGGAACAAAATGGTGCATTATTGTCTAATCAAAACGATGACATTTCTAGAAGCAATAACCATTTATATAGGCATTCTATCAATAGAAAATTGGAGTTTGATTCACAAAACTCGAACCATTTCCATGATATTCTATCAATTGCATCTCAGAAGAAATGCTCTGAAGTCTTTCCTGATATATCCTTGCCATATAATAGTTCATTCCAATCAACCGAGACTGATAAAATGATCTCAGCATTTAAAACATGGGAACAAAATACGCCAAAATCGCTTTCAAGAACTGCAGAAGTAGAAAATACCAGTGACTTAAAGAATATAAACAGTATTAATAAACCAGTTACAAAAACAACCGATACTAAAAAGCAAGAAACAGCCACTGAACAAATCAAAACATCGGATTCTTCGTTGCTTAACGAATTAACAAAATACAACACCGTAACATCGGCAACGAATACAGAATATAATGTATCAAATTTATCAGAAACGTATCAAAATCCAGAACAAAATGGCACTGTGAGGCACATGAAAGAAACGAACGATGTTCCATTTGTTTAAAAGTATCTGCCATGCTTCAACGAACACGGACTTTTTCCCAAGGTATTTTTTCAATTATTGAAGATAATCTATTTTTGAAAATAACAATTTAATTGTGTTTGTATCTTAGGAAATCGCAACGGCTTTTATCATTGTCCGATTTCTGGGACAATAATGGAACTAAGTCGCAGGATGAGATACGTCGGATTAAATTGGAAGAAGAAAAGTTTCGTCGAGAGGTATGTTTGAATCAACCTGTTATTTTCTTTTGTTAATAAAATGGCATAGTCAACAATTTGGAACACTTTGCAGCATTGTGAACACTTAATTCAGGAGCTTCAGAAACGGCTGTTAGAGCAGCAAGAGAAAGTTGCTGTAGCACTTAGAGTAGATAATGAAAAGAATGAGTTGATAGCGCAGTTTCACAATGCTTGGTCCAAATTAAAGCAACGCGTTTACGTTTTAGAAAGCGAATACAACGCTTTGCAAACGAATCTTAAACACGTAACGGAAAAGCATCAGTTAGAAATTGTAGAATTTCAATCGCAAATCAAACGTTCCGAGGGTGAATTATCTAAGGCTCTAGATTTAGCGGCGGGATACAAAGAAAAGAATGATACGACGATGAAAGAAAAGATCGCGTTATTAAAAACTCATGCGGATGAATTAGAAACTTACAAATCGTTTGTGCAAGAGGCAGAAAATAGATACGAACAGTTAAAGGTAGAATACAATAAATTAGTAGAGAGAAACCAAAAGACTGAAGAGATTTTGAAGAATCTTCAACAAGAGTTAGGTAAAGAAAGGCTAAAGGGTGGAGAAGTTAGAAACGAAATGGACGTTATTCACAAAGCATTAGATACTTGCGAAGCCGAATTAATCGTCTTAAGACAGGAAAAAGAAAATTTACTGTTGAAGTTAAAAGAAGAAAACAACAGAAACGCTATTTTAGAACAAAAAAATATGTCACTGCTTTCGTTACTCGATGATGCGAAGAAGGCAGAGGTAATACATCTATTAATATCGTCTTTTACCTGCAACTATCAGCTCGTTAGGACTTTATGTTCTCGTTTTTAGAAATTAGCTAAGGACGAGACGAAATCTCTCGAAGAGGAAAAAGAAAAGATTAGGTCAGAATTGCAGGAAATCTATCAGAAACAAGTCGATGAGGTCGTAAAAGTAAAATTGCAGGAGTTCCAAACTCAACTCGATACGGCCGAATCAGAATTCTTAGAAGAATTGAAAACCAGACAACAGGTTATCGCCGAATGCGCAGCTAGGAAAATTAAAGATATAATGGATAAGTATGTCGATGCTCGTTTAATTACATTTTTACCAAATCGAGGCAATTGTGCATATAAAAAATAAAACTGTATTCAGGCATCAGTTAGAAATCAATTTGTTAGAAGAGAAACACAAAGAAGAGAAACGATTGTGCGAGCTTCAGTTGGCCGAAGCGTTACAAAAATCGACCATGTTGGAAACGCAATTGAATTCCCAACGTGCCACCAAGTCTCAGCTTGCAGAACAATTGCATTCTGTTATGCAAAAGCAATGGCAGAAAGCCTTGCAAATCATATCGGGTAAAATTACTAAATTCGATTGCACCGATACGTTAACCAGTTAGCTGTGGCGACCTGTTTTCAAATTATTTATATTTTTTATTTATTTGTTTTATTTCGCCTTGATATTTTAGTTCTCTAAAATTTAATACTCAAATTTTCTATAATCGAATAATTAACAAACCAAAGAATAAAATAATCCGTGGATATTGCTAGGATTAGGCTGGTAGTGCAAAATAGCAATTTGAATGGTTACATTTGAAAATTAATCGACAGTATCCTTAATAATTAGAATTTAAGTGTGTCTCACTGTGGCAGTCAACGTGTTAAATAGCAAACGGCAACTAAATTTTACGCATGACGGATATAGTCGTCACGACACAGCTGACTGGTGATATAATCCATGATATAATCTTCATTAATATCCGTAGGTGGTAACATGGAGAATTTAACGCCGCTTCAAAAAATTCACGCTGAAAAATTGTTCGAATACAAGGGTCCGAAAAAGTCTGAATCGATGCCAAACTGTTGTGCAAAACTTTCTCAAGAACCAATTAGATTAACGACTCAAATGTCGGAAGTAAAGAATTTTCATGATTACAACGGTAGTATGAGTAGCATGACACCGATAGACGATACTCCCTTAACAAGCAGAAAAGAATCAAGGGATGATCTTCGAAAATACATAAAAATGGTAAAGTTTATTTTTTGCGGTATAGGTTTTTTTTAATAATTTATTTCTTAAATATTTTATAGATTGCGGAGTTACAACAATCAAAGGAAGAATTCTTAAAAATCAGAGAAAATATTCCAAGTCCACCTTTAGTTTGTAGAGAAGTGCCACGAAAACATTATTTAAAAAAGGAACCAAGTATAAAGGACGAAGACAGTATTACATGGCAACCTGCATCAGATGTAAGTTACACTTCACAGTTACGATATCATTTCAACATTAATTTTATTTCCTTTCAGGCTACTCACGATACCACTGAATTTATTCCAATTCCTCAAAAAGTCTTTTCCAAGGGGGACCAGCAGAAGATGAAACCACCATGGAAATGACCTATCACCTGTAATTTTGTAAACGATATCGGTATCGATGAAGTTGACTACGCTCAGCCAGTGTATTTAGGTAGCCGTAATTAGAATGTACCCAGCAAACATTTTGTACTTTTAATAAAATAAATTTTGTACGATACGATTCTTTGATTCTTTTTTTATGTGAATAAAGATACGAGTCTTTTTTCCCTTTTCCAACTTCATTATCTCTTTATTTTATTCTGGCCGTTATCGCATAGAGGAAAAGGATGTTCGATAAAGAAACGGAGTAATAGATAAGCTTCGTATCGGTTTCTTCAGATTAGCGTTAATTTATGTACTGTTCAGTTAGAATCGTTCTGAACGATGCTATTATTTTTACGATAAGCGCACTCTCACGTCGCGAAGATTCTATCGTCTAAAATTATCAGGAAAACATTTAATCTGGATGGAATTGAATCTGTTCGACTTATTTTGACCATTTTAAGCCTGTATCGCCGTAGAAGATTGTTTTGTACCTCGTCGATAGAGTCATCGCGGCTGAATCCGAAAGAGATTAGTCATCTAAGAGTACGTGAAAGTTTAGAGGATTATCTGAAAATGAATAAGACCTTCATTGTTACGTTGTGTGCCGTGTCTCGCTGCTTTCCCTTAGTTGGAAACAAATCATGTTCCAAGCGGAGACGTAGTTCTGAAAATTTCCAACAGATACGATAGAAACTCCGTTTGAAGGAATATTTATAGCACTGTATCGTGTATCGTGAATCATGAAAAACGAAGAAATCACTCATTTCGAACACGTTTCCGGTCCGACGAGGGGGTATGTCGAAGACGTTCAGAGAACTGTTACTGAATTGTTTATCGACGTATCTTGAATAGCAATTGGCGAGCAGTGGAACATGACGTATACGGGTTTGAAGATACATATTAATTATTCATTTTAAGTAGTAATTGCAGCACGTACATCGAGACGAGATTTAAAAGTGTTACAATTATTTGTACCTATGCCTGATACACGCGGAGAATATCTTGATGCTCTTTTGAAGCAACTGTAAATTTAAATCTTACGAAAATATAACTATTTTAATTAACCTAAACAAACTCGTAAAATGAATGAAAAATCATTTTTAAAAATTTCAGAACTAATATTTGAGACATTTCAAGAACCTGTGCAGAAAATACATTCCGATATGATGTATACATCAAGTTTGTAAAAGAAACTGGATATGACGGTTTAGTAATTAAAGTAGTAATTAGTGGCGGCGAAGAAAAGTCACAGAGAAAATTAGTTTTTCCAAAGAATTTCTTTCTAAAGGAAACACACGTTGAAATGACATAACATTTTCTGATAAACGTAAATTCAATTATTTTAGATCATTTGAATGTAAAATTAAAAACTTCAAATTTTAATGAAAATATCGTGGTGCCTAAATAGTAATGGTGGTCACTGTCACACTCTGCATTAAATTATTTAAAAGGAAAATAAATATAATTTACATACAATTAAATACGAAAGTTTATCACTTAATAATTAATTGCTCGCATAATAAAATTTATTATTATCTTGCACTTTTTATAATTTTATGAACCAAAATCATTTTTTGTGGATTTGTAGTGGAGAATTATTAAAAAAGCTATCTAATATAAAAATCTTGGTATATTGAGCTTATACTTCTACATGAATACAAAGTACTTGCTCAGATTACTAATATCTTCTAAAATCAAATATCTAAGCTCAATTTTTAGATCATCTTCAGAACCCCGATTAGACTAAAGTGGACTAAAGGACCACTCATCGGTATCGTTTCGAATTCATCAAAATGCGGGGAAAGTCATTTAATTAGAGACATCAATTTAAACGATGTTGAAGGTACAGAATTAATTTGTACATCTAACACACGCGAATGGAATCCCGCAATTCCATCTAACTCGCTCGTTTCTCGATCGCTTCGGGAAAGGAAATAATCCTTTTCGTGTTCGTTCGCATTTACCTTGAAGAAGGAGCGTGTACACCGGCATCGGTACATACACGAGGACTCTAAAAAAGCACGAAGATGCGAGTCGAACGTACGAGAGCAGGAGGGAAACGGGACGAAGCGGTGTGTATAACAGTCGATGCCCTTCTTTAGCCGCGGCGACGACGATCACGCCTACGATCCCCGCAGTCCTGGGCTAAGCTGGCGCCTGCCACGAGGATCCGTACGCTCTGTCTCGCGGAACAAGTTGCCGATTGAAAACGAAAGAGCAGCAAGAATGCAAAGGGAGGAACGTGATAGTGACCACCACCCCCTCTTCGTTTGTGTAGATAGTAGTAGTCACGAGCGCGTCCTCTGTTCATTCTGTCCGGTCTCGGTGGCCTTTAGTCGGCCAGGCCTGAGCGAAGAAGTAAGAAGTTCCGCGTGTGCCAAGTGGCTAGAAGCTTGAATGCGACCAAGAGAATGCAGCCCGGAACGAGCTGTTCGAGATTCTGTTCGCTGATAGTGCCGCTACTGCTGCTGGCCTGTTTGATTGATGATACTGCCGGTACTTGGAAGAGGCGGGAGGACAAGACCAAGTGTCCCAAAGTAAAGGGCATACGAAATTTTGACATATCCGAGGTACGTGTGTGTGTGCATGTGTGTGTTTGTGCGTGTATACCACGTTCGATTGTTGTTTAGTGGACGTACGTTCACCTATGCAGGTATTCGGACATTGATACATTCAGAACTGAAATAGAATGTTAATACATTTTGAATACAAAATGTTGAACTGGCAGGACGATAATCATTGACATGTCCAGAATTTTTATCTACAACTGGTAAAAGTATCAACCCTCGAACGACAAAGCTAGGTTATTCATGACCCGAATTTTAAAAAAACGCATATCAAAGTATTTCGATTGTTGGACAATCAATTTTTAAATTCAAGGTCTTTGTACATTGGACAAGAGAATGTTTTAAATAATGTTGAATGAAATTGTTTAACATTCGATTCGAGTTATTGGTTTTCTTCAGTGTTCATCGTCCTAGGGTTAAATGTTGACGTTTCTTAATATTATAATAATAACGTAAATTAAAAAATGAAAATGGTCACATTTTTCTGGTAATATTTACCACATATGACCGTTTGTATTATGACAGCGAACCTGTTAACGGACATACTTTCCATTCATAATAATGAATAATTTGTACATGATTCACATTCCGATTTAGCTTGAAACAAATTAAACAAAGGAAGTCTTGTATATAATATTCTCGGTACACGTCGCTTTGACCTCCCTTCCTATTGCAAATTCAATGAATATCAGTTCACATTGGTTATTAATGAAATCTTGACTATCCCGATAATTGAATTTAAAATAGAACGATATTAACACCTTCGCTGCCATGTCACCCATTCATGGCGCATGGATTTCTAATAAGGATCCTATTTAATTAAGATTAATTTTGTTAAATAATGGATTGCAAATTTTATTTATATTATGTACAGAGAATTAAAGTTATTGAAAATGAAATTACAGTTTCATCAGTTCCATAAAATTTAATAACTTGACAACTTTATGTAAATTAACCCTCTTAACGTATGCGCCTAAGCAATTCTAAGCAATTCTTCTAATGTAAAAATAATCTATCACTTAATTTATATCTATTTTAAATATGAATTTTATGTGGTTATGTAAATTTTTCATATTATGCTAAATTTTGTCAATTGTAAATTCTGATATATCTCAAATTTCTATAATAAATTCAGTATTTTCATGTTCACTTGTTTCAATATGTTATTAAGGGCATTCAAAAGTGTTAGTTTTTTCTTACAATTATTTGCTATATTTTCATGCTTTTATTTTGTATAACTAGGGAACCAATCGTTCTGTAATGTAAAAGGGTGACAATTTTATTTAAATTTGAAATAAGTATACTACAGTTTGGAGAAGATGATAATTTCTACATATACCAAACAATAATTCATATATTAATAAAACAAATGTTATATTTTAATAACAAATCCATCCAAAATTTTATCAGTTTGCATAAAACATAAAAGATCGAGTTACAAAGAATCAATGTACAATTTTATAGATTTTAATCATTGAAATCGTGGAACGTAGTAATGGATCGTTTGTGAATTGATTCAGTTTGTTTAAACACGTTGTATAAAGACATTACAGTAATTTCTTAGCATAACGTGATCCATTTATTAACAGTCTCTGATGTCATTAGGCACCGTAGCTTCGCTTCACGTCGTGTACTTGCAATCAATTCCTGAATCTCCCTTAATTGTTGGGTCAAAATCGTTCGACATCTAGTTACGTATCGCTCGTTGATATTCCGATTTCACAAACAGACGATCACGATGCATTTCCGATCAATATGCATGTTGAATATATAATAATAATTCGGTAGAGCGCAATCGGAACGCGTTTGTTGAATATTCTCGGTCGTGGATGTACGCGATAACAGAAATTATAATTTCCTCCTCGGTTTGCAACACAGTTTTCACGTATAGCATCGCGAAAGATACATCGAGCATCCGTAACGTGTCCAGATGACAATTTCACGCCTCTGATTATGATATGTAATTGAGTTAAGGCTTAATTGCAAAATTTTCGGTGTTACAAATTTTCCAACTACGTAGCGAGTTCGTGTGAACATTTTCAATGTAAATATTTTGAGAACAACTCATTTTCGAAATAATTTTTTACTACAAAGTTTATTACACTTTCAGGGAAAATACGAATATTCTAATTATTTTTTACTTGGTGGGTGTTCATAAGATTATTTGAAGGCCAGTTATGTTTTTTCAAGTAGAAACTTGTATTTTTCTTGGTAAAAAAAGAGCTTTGTATGAGACACTTTTTTATTAAACTTTACTTAAAAAGATATTCAATAAAATAACGTTTCTTCAATTTTTCTATTCTCGAAGATGGAAAATAAACGAAAGTTCTTTAACTTATTGTTATCGTTAAGATATAATCAATAATAATTTAATTTTTTAATTGACTTCATTCGAAGTTAGGGTTCTAGTATGCTGGAGAAGGAATTGCATAAAATATCGCGAGTCTTCTTTCAAAGAAAGCCTCCAGCCGATTTATTTTTAGGTCTTTATGCGTGTTTAAGGGAAAGCTATTTCGGACTTGTACCTTGCATGCATATAAAACTAGTTGCTTTTATCGAATATATTCTACGCTCTCGGTTTTAGTCGCGAGCTGCATTTCGATATTATTACTCTACTGGCCTTCGTCGCTTTATTGTCTTCCGATAATGATTTACTGATTTATTCGTTCTGTCGAATCATTTATCTCGTCTCAATAATTGCTTACTATCTTCGTGTCAATAACAACTGTTCTTCGCTCGAATGACGAGTCAACTCGCCTTTGTCGGTTAACAATTATGATACCATTTTGATTAACCCTTAAGCACCTTAGTAGGATCATATTTGATGGCTTTGCATTGCTCCTTTGGAAAATAATTAACTGTATTAAATTTGTGTTAAGATTGTATTATATCTTCCCATCGTGAATATTATCTTATTATTTGCAATTTATAAATACTCTGTAGGTATGGATGTTATGCTTAAGTCATCCACTAATTTTTTCTTGTATCGCATTTCTACAGCTTATACTTAGAGTTTATAAACGTTCTGGACGCTTACGAATGTTCCGTTTGATTAATCCATTTAATTCCTTCCAATTAAATTAGATTTGTAGAGTGTATACTTACGATTTATAACATTCTGTACGCTTATAAGCGATCCATTCGAGTATCCTGCTTAATTTCTTCCAATTAAATTATATTCTTAGAATCATAATTGAAAAATATGCTGCAACAAGGAAGCAGCTCTGCTTTCTGTACATTCTTTATATGTCCCATTTTATTATAAACAATGAGTTTGCTTGGTGAATTATTTTTATAATAAAAATATTCGATATCAAAAAAAGAATATTGTCTGCCACAGGGTTACAAGAACACATTTCATTAACAGTTGTCAAATATACAGATGTATCATAATTAACAAAATCATACAATAAAAAAAAATAAAATATGGTTTTAGAATAAAATTAAAGTGCAATTCTTTCCTGTTGCTGCTTACTGCTATTCTCAAACCAGGATATCAAAATCACAATTATTTTTACATCGACCTAATACATTCAAGCATAGTCGATCGATTATGGATTTGGCAGGTTGATTTACGTTTCAATAGGAACAAGTGCTCAAGGATCGAACAGTTACACGGATTAGTAATGAAAGTACGTTCTGTGTCGGTGTAATAAACTGGCTATATTTCTTGCAGTTCCTTGGATCGTGGTATATAGTGCAGTACTATGCGAGCTCAGAAGAAGCCCTCGCTTATAGATGCATGCGAGCTGAATTATCACTTTCGTCGGACAGCGCGGAAGTTACTATGAATTTCACTTACAGTTTCACCGATGATCCGATTAACGAACAACTAGTTGGTAATATCACTTGGAAGATACCGTCGACAGAACTGCCAGCTCATTGGGTGCACGCCGAGTATCCTTGTGAGTACAAGTTACATTTTTCTATGTACCTGTGAGCCAGGCTAAGCAAAGGGATTCAATTATTTTGCAATTATTGGTCAAAATTTGTCAAAAAAAATAAATGAATTCTTAACTTTTCTTTAAAATTGTAATAATCTAAAATCCCGTTTGCTGTAAATAATAAATAACAAATTTTCGAAATGTTGATATCTCATGCTGTTGCCACTTTATTTGCAATATGTTTACTTCACAGACGAGGGGGTGTACAACACGTACGTGCTAGACTCGGATTATAAATCATGGGCGCTGCTTATGCATTGCGCGGAACAGAGCAAAAGTCCTCGATATCTATCAAGTTTTATCATGAGTCGGGAGCCAAGTCTGGGGGTTAACGTTATTTCGTATCTTCGCGAGAAATTGCCCAGGTAAGTAACAAACGTAATCCCATTTCGTTTCCCGCGCTGAACATCTGCCGCACCTACGTGAGAATTTAATTAACGAGAATGTATTTAACGTTATTTCATTGGCACGAAGGTATGATATCGACCTGCAATACATGTTCCCCATGGACCAGAACCAATGCAATCAAACGGATACTTCAGAAATGGATATGCTGATTCCACCGTCGGTGATGCTCCGCAAAAATAACGCTGCGAGGAAGCATCCCTTAAAGAGAAAGCATCGACGAGCTTAATTCGAAGATATATAAAAACATGGTTGTCAATTGTATAATAGGAACGCAACATTTTTGCGCATAAACGGTAACACGGTGTCATACATACAGAGTGAGTTGTTCTAACACGAAATACAGTAAACCCTTTCTTCTTTTACGTGAGGAAATCTTTTAAAAACACCTGCCACCCTCGGGGTAGAGGCAGCGGGTAGTGTCGAATTTCCATCGGCTGACCTTCTGCCTCTGATGTTACGGGGGAGTCATGGGAACCCTTACAGAACACAACCGCGACTCCCCTTCACTGTGGAAATACAGTAAACCCCCTTCTAACGCGACTCATTCGTATCGTGGTGCATGGAAACCGTGTTATCAGAAACTCAGAATTAGTATATACAAATTATGTTAATTTGTATTACGGTATAAGAATCTCAACAGTAATAAATAAAAATTAAATTAATTCTACTGTATTTTATGGAAACCTGGAGCATGGAAAATTTGAAAATTGCCTACGTTGAATGTTAAAAAGCGGAGGCAACATTTAAATTGGACTCACTCGTGCACCTGTAAATAAATTAGAGTTTAAATACATTGTCCAATAGCGTACAAATTAAACAGTTTATTCCTGTCCTTTTCTGTTCTTCTTATATCACGTAAATTTAAATAATAATACATACTAAACATTTGTAAAGAAAAATAAAATAAATTCTAAGACTACTACTGGTTAAAGATGGGGAGTTAAAACAGAAAAGTTTTATCTTTTTGGATGTTTCATACACTGTCTAACATTGTACAATGAACATAATAAAATTATTAAAAATCATAACTTTTTTTGTTTATTGGATCCCATTTTTAAAAATCATGTTAGAATATAAGTATTATAATATAGAAACAGGATGATTTGAATATCCTATAATTACACGAAACTTGTGTCTACAGTAACCTAAAAGTGTCAACCAAATCTCGAAAGAAAAAACATTCTAACATTGACAGAAGAATAACAAAATAAACACAACGCTATCTATTTGTGCAAACCTAAATTACGTTCTTGCCAACCCAATAATATATGACGCATATAAATGTTACAGATAAATTAACAGAAACATGTGCTATTTTCTCTAATAACCCAGAATGTAGTATGCATGTTGAGAAGAAGAAACATGTGCATCAGCTAATGTAACAGTTCTCTGCTTGAATCGATTGAAATATTATCGAGGTTTGATACGTTTCAATCTTAATTTCTAACCACAAAACGATTATGTATATTTTAAGAACAATGATCTAACAAGGAATGATCCCGAACTTGAAGATTAAAGCAATTAATTACGAATGAAATATCTTCCTGATTAAAGCGGTGCAACGTTTCTAAAATTTCTATATTAAGTTTTTTCAAAACCCTTAGAAATACCGGATGATTTCAGAAGTAAAATTTATTTTAGATATCGAAATAAAGAATTATTTGAATAACAGCAATTAAAAAATTTCTCAAATATCTATCATTCCTTGTAAGATGTTACGTTGGCGCCACTTTTTAACGTCGGACGTTTCTTCCTTGAATTCAATATAGAATTACATATGTTTAAGGTGTTAATGTCTCTGTATATTTATTTTCATAAGGGTTTTTATCTTACAGTGACAATTTTATTCACTTCCTGTTCAAACCATGAGGATAAATAACAGAAATGTATATATTTCTAAAGTCTAAGGACGTTTCTTATGATGAAAGAGAAACATAAAGACATTCGAACATGTAAGAGAAAATCAAACAAGAATAACGTTTACTTGTCGAAACTATCCAACAGGTTTATATATTCTTCTTGATTCACCTATATTTTGCTATTTGTTTAAATCAACTTCATAAATTTTAGTTTATTTTAAATGTATCGTTTCTTACTCCTAACATTTATTTCAACACTAGAACTACCAACGTTCAATTTGCCTTTAAATTAAAAATAAAGTAGAAAATGAAACAAATAATTAATTTAATTTATAATATAAAAAGAAGTTTAAAACAAGTCATTTTAATCCGATGGTAGTTCTAGTATTAATATAGGATAACATAGGATATTTTAAAAATAATTTTAATTTGTACGTGTTTGTTGCAGAACGAATGGTTGTATAAATAAAAGCAGGGAAAGTAAAATTTGTAAAAAATCGAAAAATTGTCGAAACCCTATGTTGCGTGGCTCTGGTTTATCACAATATGTGTTCTATGCGATACTCAATACCGATCTGCAAATGAATCTAGGAGCAGCAGCAGCATGTGTAAGCAGGAACATATTTAACACTTTGACAGCCGGTGTCACGTATTCGTGATTTTGCCTCTTAATTTATTACTTCTTTATTTTTCACTTGATTTTTATCCACTCTATTACATAAAAGTGACAAGGTATAAATTAGTAACGTTGAACTTTAAGCGATAGAAAGCAATTTATTTACAATTTTATGAAAAGTTTCTAACTTATAGACATTAAAACTTGGCGTTAAGACACAAAAGCAATCGTACATAAACATTTTTTAAGTCTGTTATGGTTGTTACCGTGACTGTAATTGCACAGATATACCGGGTGTTCCATTCACTCTGAATAAATTAATTTAATTTTAATATTTTTAAAAACTTACATAAAAAAGCGAATACTATCATTTAGAAGATCCTTTGATATTATATTGTTTATAATAAGGAAAAAATGAACTTAGAACATCTCGTATGAGACAGTTCATGATTTTTGTCAATTACTTTCAGATCGCAAATGCTTTGACGATACTTTTCAATAAACTAGATTCTGATCAAGTAAAATATCATTATGTGGACAGCTGGATAAGTGAGGGGTAACGTATTCATTAATATTATAATTACTTTGAGCACCGTTCAATTTTTAATTAAATTTTTAATTGCTTAATCGATGGATAATTAACATGTAATTAATGTAATTTATTATGTAAAACTAGACGGAAAATAATAGTCTTAAAAGGATACGATCACAAACACTTGCAGTATCTTCATTCGGAAGTAAAGTTTGTTGCAATTGGAACCTACGCGCTCCGTCAAATGTGGGGAAAAAATAAAGCAATTATCGTGCTGATTGTTTTTGGTCGAAGGGGAGAATTGGAAGAAATTTTTGAAGGACTGTCGTATTTAAAATAAGAATAAATTTGAAACAATAAGTATCTGACTACAATTGTTATAAAACGATACACACACGAAAAATCAGGGCTTCTTAAAAACACTATTTTTCGTATAACAACGGTAATATCTGTAATCTCTTTTAAAAAATTTTACATTAAATAAAATATTATCGACTGTGTTTTACGTTTTAAGAATGTCTGTATTAGTAGATTGTCTGGTACCATCGGATGTTGATTGAAAACTATCTAACAAATATATCATTATTGATAATTCATCTCTAAATTATCTAAATAACGAGAGCCAAGGGTGTTATACATATACATACAGGTGAGTGAAAGTTGGAGTGGTAAGTTGTATGTTCCAGCACACCCATCGTGTTGTATGTTCAAAGCTCTATTAGAATAACGAAATTAGTATGAAAAAACGTACGAATTTCCAAAATTGTGAAAACACAAAATTGGATCGAATTAACAAAAATAAATCTCATATACCCCAACACCAATAAATTAGTTGATTTACGTATCAGAGATTATAAAACGTGTTGTGCAGGTAATTTACTGTTGATGGAACCATCGAACATTCATTTTAAAGTACAAAAGTAATAAAAATATAAGAAAAATAAATGTTACAAGCTATGTCAGCGCGGGAGGGATTTAAATGTGGCGTGGTGTTGATGACAAGTATTAATATGTTATTGATATCAGTAAATTACCAACAGTGGTATGTTACTGATAGTGATACGTTACTGACAGTGGTAAATTACCGACAATGGTATGTTACTGACATAGCGCTGATTGTAAATACTACTAATGTAGCTTAATCAAAATAGTTAAATATATATAAAATCTAGAATTAATTTAGTTACATGTATCCGTATTTCGAGATCCAACAGTGCATTTACCAGCTGATGAACAATCCTAATGCAACTCTATGCAGTTCCTAAAATCGTCGTCTATGCGCAATGAAACTCCTATAAATATAGTTTCAGATAACGTCGATATATCAGACTTTGTACCAGAACCCCTCATAAAATTATCAATCTGCCTCATACGAGTTCTTTCACAAACGCGATGACTAAATATTAATGTGCTAATCCATTTTTCAATAAGAATACTTGATCTGGTGCTCGTGAATGTCAAGTTCCATCGATAAGATGGTAACAGTTATCATCGGAGCAATTTGCGTCCACGAGAATCATATTCAAATCATCGAAGATTGATGAAGATTGCTTGCACGGTGGACGGCATTGCATGTAATAATCTGCTCTTATGAAATATTGCGGCCGAATAAAAAGAAACAAAATGTACGGCGCGTTAAAGCGCCAAAGGTTGCACGCTAAGCGGCGCCACGCCCGCCCCACCATCGTCGAACTGATATTAAAGAAAGGGTACTGAGGGGAGGATGTTAGTCGGCGCAGTCGCTCGCCGCGTTTTATGCAACCAGTCTTGTTTCGGAGCGAGTGAGTCTACTCCTCCAGCCTTTGACAGACGAGGAAAGTGTGTGCAGTGTCTGTCTGGCCGCTTTTCGTTGGCCGGTCTCTTTGTGAAGCTTTGACTGTTTCGTTGTGGTAACCGATTTGACCGGATCCGGTTTTCTTTGTGCCGGGGAAGGCAGGACACGAACGCGTTTAAAAGCGTCCATTCTAGGTATTACCGTCAGTTGTATACCCGCTGACTTAGCCGGCGTGAAACAGGCGAGAAGTTTAAAGGCGGTGTCGGATTGTGTATTCGGCTCCCGTTGCCATCGTGCGAGATTATATACGTACAGTTTACCAACATAACTCCGTTCTACCGTTGCGGACTCGTGTCTACTGATCGAGTGCCAGTGCGACCACGGTCGGTCGTGCTTCACGGGTGTATTATCTGCGATTGTGTGCTTACGTATACGTAGAGATGTGTGTTTGTGCGTAACGTGTGCGTAAAGGAAAACGTATTCGTCACTGCCCGCAAGCGAGAAAGAGACAACGAACGAAAGAGGGTGGGAGAAGCGAACGGCCGTGAATCCACGATACGTGGCTGCGTTCACGCCGCCGCGTATTCCGCACGGCACAACACGAAACACAACATCAGCGACGTCAGGCCAGGCTACGGGAGGCGAGAGGGAAACAGATTGCACACCTTTACGAATTATTACGAATTCGCATAGCTTCGACGCGCCTTTTGGCGCGTTCAGAATCCTCGTTCGGTCGACTTCGACCTCCTCCTCGTCGCCACTATGGCGGACGACGAGGTTCTCTTCGACGAGGTTTACGAGCTCTGCGAGATTATCGGCAAGTGAGTAACGAAACCGTGAGAAAGAACGAGACAACCGTCTTCTATGTATTGGTTGGTGTGCCTGTCTCTCTTGTATGTGTGTGTCTCTCTCTCTGTGGTTCCGAGCGAATGAGGAGTGGGGGTAAGTGTCAAAATGTTCGACAGAATATAAAGAGAGAAAAAAGGGGAAAATGTATACGACACGGTTCGATGGGGAAGGTACAAAGCTTTGATAGACGAATGATACGTTGTTGCGTGCATTTTGTATGCGTGTGCTGTACGTTCTATGTTCGGTTGCGTACAATATTTCTCATGTAGGGATGGTCACGCGCGCGCGCACGCGTAAGCATGCACCGCGTGTACGATGACGTATAAAATGTTGACTCAGAAGGAGCAAATGGGTAAGTAAAAATGCAAAACTAAATGAACGGTTTGAAGTGAAGGGGGACACTATACTACTTGCGGCTTATGCAACTTTTATTTCGGAATTTTTCATTCATGAATTGCGCACAATACTATGACCCACCCTTTTTGTAGAAATACTAACTTCTTTAAAGGATTATGAATCTAACATTATCAAGCAATCAAAAGAAAATTTTATATAACATTAAAAGTATATTAACCCTTTGCACTCCGAAACTTCTTTCAGATTATTTACCAACAAAATAGTGAGCAACTACCATCGTAGATAGGATAATATAGTATTAGGAATAATTATTCTATTTAAATTATATTTAGAAGGAAATTTAGAAAAAGAAAAATGAATTAGTTGTGTTTGTCTTAAAAATCATCTACATTCTTTTCATGTCCCTTGAGAGAAGACAACCGAGTAGAAAGGGTTAATTGTGCAAATTAAAGGTTTAGTAAATTGGGAACTTAATTTAAAAAATGACACTTTTATTGAGGTGACCAATTTATTATTAAAAAGTAAACAATTTTAAATTGCAATTATTATTCTTCAAATAATAATAATTTTTCTACTTGCCATACTGGCTAAAAGAAAACAAAATTATTATTGATCTTAATTAAGAATTGGGTATAATATGTAATTGTTACAGCATAAAAATTTATGCAAATGTGGATTGTGAATGAAATATGTTTCATCATTAGAGTAAAGTAATACCAAAAATCTTTTTCGAAATTCTTATGTTTAGGGGATCTATCAACCCCTATCAATATTGTCATACAGGTCAAAATTTATTGTATTTCGTTATGAGTTCTTTACATAATTTATTTTAATATCATATACAGTATTTTCTTTAAATTCACATTAGTTCAATCTAAAATAATTTTTTTTTCTTTTTACTTTCAAAAAATATTCTTAGAAGACACCACAAAAGCATAATAACAGAAATATCATTCATGATTATCGCCTTAATTAACTTTTTGGAGCCTGAAATTTTGTATAATCGAAAATAAATTAGAAAATGAAACAAATAAAGAATAAAACATGAACGTCAACTTGCATTTCGGCAGAAACTTCTTAATAAATTTTGCAATACAAGATAAGAAATCTGGAGCAAGTCATTTTGACCCATTTGGTAGTTCTAATGTTAAGCTAATAATGGAAGGTACCAAATTGCAAAGTCAAGTTCGAAAGTCAGTCGATTGTATCCTTAATTAGTTTTGGTATGTCTGACTACGCACATGTTTTACTACTGCGGCAGTGAACGTGCTAAAGCTCGCAGCGTCCGTGACCAACAAACGCGCGGCGAGGGCGGTCGTCGTCGGTTCAAAATAATAAAAAGGAAAAGGAGAAGTAATGCTCTTCAGTCGCAATAATTGAAAATTCTCTTCGTATTCTATCGAATGTTTCTTTCAGACATCACGGGATCCAGGTACAATACGCAACTATTTATTTAAATGTCGCGCCGGAGTATAATAAAAATCAGCCGGCGTGAATCGGCCTCGTAATGAAACGCGAGTTAAATTGCACGCCTCTCCGGATCTCTTCGTTACGATTTAAATGCGACGCGGCCGGTAACACAATTCAAATTCCGTCCAAGAATCTCGGTTCTTTCCGCGATTACTTTATCCACGTTTGATGGAACAGGTCGAGATGTTGCTCGTTAGAAAATTCTGCAACGAGCATCGTGTTCCGAAGCTCCGGTTAAAGAGCATCCAACCGTAATTCTGAATGAACCGGTCGTCAAGTTGCTGTTGTTCTATTCTCCTTTCCTGAATAGGGTGTGGGGAACGTTATAAATCACCAGGGTGAGTGTCGTCCGGAAGAATTACGGTGTTACCAGAAGAATATTGGAGCGCTCAGTTCTTGTCTAACGATGTTATTTAACCCTTTCGATACAGCGATATTCGACCATAAAGCAGTCACGTCGTAAAGAAGGATACGTGCTATAAAATTGTGAGAATTTATTGGGCGGAATTATTTTACTTTATTTTGTGGCTCGGGTAATTTCCGTATAACAGTCTCACGCGGTTTAAGAAACAAGGAAATTCCCTTGTAACGTAGCCTTCCTGCAACACCTTCTAAATCTAATACGAGAATTTATTTATACGCTAGTTAACTTTGATTCCAGTCTTGAGACGTATTTCTGTAATGGAGATTTATTATACGAGTCCATTATTATTAACACGTTGAGTGCAGCAGTGGAAATAGACGAATATAGTCAGACACATCGAAACTCTAATTATTATTAAGGATAATGATTCTCAAACTTAATTTATCAGTTGGTACCTTGCAATGTTAACTTAACCACAAGTGCGTCAGACAAAGTTAAATATTTATTGTTGCAATGTTAACCCCTGAACCTACGATTTTTCTGCTGGGTGCGTCAATTAGAGCTAAATTGTATCGCTTCAATATTAAAACAAATGAAGAAAATCGGAACATTATATATATTTCACGCTTGATAAGCCTTGACTATATAAATTGCGATTAGAATTAAATTTAAAATTGAGTTTTAATCCAAATTTAAAGGATATAGGTCAGATTTGAAACACGGGGTGCGTCACGCGTGTGACACGATATTGTAAGGCAGAGGGTTAAAACGAACAAAGAAAATGTGAGAAATAGAGTATAAAAACTTTCTTTGTTCTTAAAATTTTTAAGTTTCCTCACTTTTGTTGAGTTAATAAACTGGTCTCGATATGAACAAAAATGAATTGTCTTAGGATTCAGTTTACCAATATCGTGTAATTCAGCAGCGAACCGGATGATTTTTTAAATTTTTGCACACGTTTTCTCCGACTCTCTCCAGCGGTGGCTGTACAGCCCCAATAAATACAGGAAACTGCGAAAGTAAATTTTAATGCTACCATATACCAGGTGGAATGCAACTTGGCCTGCACTTCTTTTACGATGCTCGTCCTACTTTTCATCCCCCTCGTAACTCAGCCACGGAGGGTCGTGTATACAACGACCGTGTGCACACGTTTTCTCAGAGGCTGAAGTAACTTCTTGCTGATGGAATTTGTCCTTGAACTTAATTGTGAGCAGTCGTCCACTGGTAGACCTGTTGGTGATTGTGAAACCATTTTATCGTATATCACACGATTACACGATTACTGTGTTTCCTATCTGCGGTTCATTGTCGAGATAACACCTCGTTAATATGATTCAGGAACGTAATATACATATGTGTAGAGCGTAGTGGAGTCAGCATTAATAGTTTGCCTTTTAACACTATCATGGTGGTCATCGGTGCCTCAAATTTTCTATGATCGATTATTTAATCAAAGAAAAGATAAAATACACTGTGCATATTGGCAGTATTATATTAACCCTTTGTTCTCGAGTGGCGCCTCTGGGGCGACATATTTACACGATTAACTAGACTATTTTCAAGTGTAAAATTTGCGAGTTATTTATATTAGAGAGTAGCAAATTAATGAAAGATCATAAACATTTGTAATTCGTTTCTTTTAAAATAAGGCTTCTGAATTTTGGAAGCCTTATTGGAAAACGTATTTAAATTTAATTAAATCCGAAAATACTTCGATTGCAAGGGGTTAACAGTGCAAAGTGCCAATTTGAGTAGTTACGATTGAAAATTAGTCCATGGTAATCAGTGTCTTGCAGCATACGTCTGTTTTCTCTACGACAGACAACGTGTTAAACGTATTAATTGTTTTAATTTTAAGTGAAGTAAACGACCTTTTTCAGACGCATAGAAGTTGTACATTGAATTCTAGGATAACGAAACCACATCTTACATTAAACATGAATTTAATTTGAAATTTTCTCCAATCTTCGTATTCCAAATTTAACATTATTTTTCTATGATTTGAAGGTCTAAAAATTTGGATATTTAATTTGAATCGAATCACAGGTACGCACGTTTTATAGGTCTGGGTCATTTGATCCAGTCACCGTCATTCAGGGGTTAATAGGTTAACTGTTACAGTAAAAATGGACATTATTATAGTTAAATATATTTTGTTTGGTTTGTTAATTTTTATATTACACTTTTCACTCTGATATTTTATATTGGTTATGTATTAATAATTCTCAAGGTGTATTCTTTCTTCTCTTTTTCTGATAATTCAATTATATACAGTTCGAGAAATTATAGGAATATTTAGAAATTTGTTTTATATGTTAGAAGTCATCGTTGAATAATTAGAGCACGTACATAAAATGTAACAATGTGCTAATTAACTGTAATAATACCCTCCAGCTGTGAGGTTCAGATATGTCTGTCGCTAATTTACTTTTATTCAAAACATTGCTTAGTTTTGAAACTCTGTAACTGTTCAGGATGCATACACGTTCTAGATTCGTTTTGGGAAAGAGGTTCTCTGCTCATGATTCTCTTTGCTCAGTACATGAGGATTAATTAAGCGTTGCAATTGTGGCAGTGCTATCTGCCGGACGGCTTATTAATTGATAGTTGTAAGCGTTTCGTATATTTAGAGCAAAGTCGTTTAAAAGAGCCCGGAGCCTCTTCAAGTAGTTTCCCTTGCCTTTGTTCTACATTATACGTTGGCCAAGAGGATACAAAAATATGAAAACTGATATTATTAATTATGAACGAACTGTAATTGCAATGTGTAACACCGATTGTTTTTAAAACTTTGACCGACGTATGGGTGACACTTGAATTTCTGTTAAAAACCATCGCCTATATCATTATTAATTTTTTCGTTTATTTGATTAACAATATTCTTGTTAGATATTTGAAATTATGAATAATAGAAATACCAAAATATTATGGAACCAGAATAAAAAGTTTGACAAAAAAAAATATTTCCAAATGAAATTTTAATTAGTTGCAGCGTGACAGTCAAAGTGTTAAACAAAGTATCGTATAGGGATCTCAAATTCATAGGTAACCGTTTAAAAAAGGACGAGGTTCGCCATCAAAAATTTACTAGGATAAGATCGATTGAAACGGGGGTCCCATCTGGGAAAACTTTTCATCCAATCAGGATATTGTATACGTGTCTCAAAAGCGACACTACTGAAAGCAAGTATGTTTTTCGAAAAATTTTTAGGGTGAATGGGTGATGTTCAGTAATTTTATATGAAGTACAAATATTTTAAAATATAAGATTTTTAGGTTGTTTTATTTGAAATACAATCAATTTTAGATGAGAGTGGAAAGTGTGCATCGAGTAAAAAATAAAAATGAATTACAATTCAAAATAAAACTATTTTAAGTAGGTCTTTATTATTCGAAAGATTAATTTTAAAAATACAAATAGATCATGTGTGTTTGACATGTCAATTATATTTCAGAGATGAGCAAAAAATGAAAATAACATTTCTTAAACGTAAACGTTGCAAAGTTTCGATTATAAATAAAAAATAATTATTCTTGTTTTCAATAAATTGTTAATTATTGAACAACGATGCTTTTAATTAGTTTTTTTATATCCTATTATAAAGTTTTCTGAAATACTTAAACAGTAAACGTATGGTCTTAAGAAATTAGTATTGATGAAAAAGTTCATAGCTAGAGGGGTTCTAATGTGCCAAGTTTCTCAATAAATTTTCAAGTATCGATAAAATCGGTTATAGGAGAAATGCACAGGCGTAACATTATTCGACGATACAACTTTATTACGATCAAAATTGTACTTCATATTTTACATTAATTAATGAAATCAAAAGTTTTGTAATTAAACTGACAGCCCTGGCAGAGAGATTTATTAGACATATCAGGCGTTGAATACTGTAGATAATATTACTTTTACAATTCATTTTTTGTGTTAAGCAAGAATTAAAGTATGCATCTGTGGTTTTCTTATCAAAATAAATTACTGAAAGAATTATTTTTGGAAGCTTCTATAATGTAAGCCACGAGATTATTGATTTTCAAGTTACAATTAGGATGTAAGTGACGGATACATGACACCAGCCTGCATAGTGTTATTAACACGTTGACTGCCAGAATGAAAACAGACGTGTGTGGTAAGACACACTTTAATTCCAATTATTAAGGCTTCTGTCGATTAATTTTCAAATGTAACCATTTAAATGACTAGCTTACACTATTAGTCTAGTACTAGCAATACCCACGTTTTATTTTGTCTTTTCTTTTATTAATTTGATTAATAAAATTTGAAGCGCCAGTCACCAGTGACCATCATGGCAGTCAACGAGTTAAGAAACAACGAAACCTTGAATAAATTCTCCACATTCATAAATGAATGCATAATGTATAATGATCATATCTCTGATGAGAGTTTTTTATCTTTGCCAATCTGATATTTTTGTTGTATGCCTATTATTTCAAAGACACAAATGCTTTGCAGTAGGCGACTATACTAGTGATAAATTTCAGGATCTGGGAACTGTATACAATCGTTCCCTAGGAAACATTGATTTATATTTGAAAAATTTTTAAATAAAATGTTACTTCTGACGGTAACTGACTTAGTGGCTGAGCTACAGGAATGAGAAGAAAGGATAAAGCTGGAAAATGAAGGTCTGTTAGTGGGTATTTCACGAAGGGCTCGCTAGTGGATTAATCAGAAAGATTACTTAGCAGACTCATTTAGATGCAGACACAGTCGGAGGCACATCAGAGGCTGTATACACTACTGGCCATAAGCCGTGGGATTGCACTGCTAAAAATTACATTTTATGACATTTCATAAGAAGTGACCACAATGAATATAATTTTTCATCCGGAGCTTAAGGACTTACCATTTCATAAGCACTAGGAATTATTTTTCCACCAACTAAATTATACGTGTCGGCAATGTGAAAATACATCTTTGTTCTTGGAATCTGCTACCTCGTATTGGCAATTGTGATAAATTAAAAATCAATTAATTTGATTAAAGTAAACACAATATATATTTTTTTATCACCATTTAAATTATGCCACCAAAAGAGTTGAAGGACCTGGTACGAGTAGACTGCAAATTTGTATATCAGGTTATACAAAAAATAAGTAAATTATATGGCTAATGGTATCATTTGTAATTAAAGGTATCATTTGTAATTACTTTAAGGGAAAAAAATTCACAAAAACATATATTTGGTAAAGATTCGTGATTTAATGGTAAAAATTAGTAATTTATTTCACAATATACCTTATGGTTAGAAAAACCACAACTAATACAAGTACAAATATTATTTTCAACATTGATTATTTCAACCCTTGGATATCCCACACTAAAATTTCCGTAACCTGTGCTTCAGAACTATTTTCCTGCCATCCTGTGTACGTTAAAGATCTAAAGTGTCAGCAGAGATAAAAGTTACCATAAATCACCGTAGTTTAATCTACGTCAAAGACAATCTTTATTTTTGTCCGGAACGTAAAGGAAGACAGACGCTGGAGTACACTTGCGCTCAAAAATGGGTCATTTACTAAAATCTCATAAAGTCCTGAAAAGAAATGATTGGTATCATTAAAGTATTTAAAGAAAAGCTCTCTTTTTCTATCAGCTTAATTTGGAATAACAAGTATCTATAATAATGTATTCAAAATCTTGCCAAAATTATGAATATATAATTATGAATAATTGTGTATAATTGTGAATACTTCTGTGTGAGAAAGTGGGATTCTCCAAAACACCCAAGTATCAAATGAACTGATTCATAGCAAATGTCGGTGAAATTAAGTTACACTTTCTACCATCGAAGAAAATGATCTCGAGAGCATTAGTCAGCTTTCAAAATTTCGAAATTAAGGTGTAAGTTCTCTCAGAGCATAAGTCAACGAAATAGTTCATTTCATAGGTAAACCTGTACCTGATTTCAAGTGAAGATGCATGAAAATGGAGGTAAACTTAGGGGGATAATTTGCTTTTTTCCACCAGATGGTATTTATATTCGAGGATAAATCCTTTTGCACCAGTTTTTGCATTTCCATGCACCTCAATTTGCATTTTAATAATATGATTACATAAAGATGTTCTTTTAAGCATACTGCTAGCCATTGTTAATAGGTAGGTCGTAAGTAGAATGAAATTTTAGGGTACATATTAACCAAAGGTTAAAAGTAATTAAAATCTAAAGAAAGTCATTAATCCTTAAGATACTTTGTCTGGAGGGATAAAATGAACGTAAAATCGTTTAAAGTTTATAACTTAAATCAATTCCTTTTATTTTTAGTGCAAAACATTACGCTATTTAAATTATGGCATTTAAACTATCAACCTTAACCAGAATTTATAGATATTTATAAATATCCATTAATTTTGTTTTATTTACAATATTTGTTCGAAGGATTAAACGGATTATTTGTTAGATTATTTTTAAAACTATCACTCATTTAAAAATCCATTGAACACAAAAGACCCACTCGGCAAGGATTAATTTCGATTTTAATATGTCTTATTACCAATACGTCTTCATGCTTTTTTTCACATTGAAGGTCAACGCGTTAATCAATCATACGACCATTTTCGATGTACGTATCTTCTGATCAAAAGTTCTGAAATTAATACAGTATTGCGCATTCATTAGCTGCATATTCTCCAAATGATGTATTAATGTACAGGCAGCCTTGACTGCAAAATGTTCTGATTAAAATCCATGAAAGGAACAATGCACGAATTTCGCTGCAATTTGCTGTGATTGATAGCTAGTTGTTATGCATTGGGAATATTAATGAATCGTTCGCATTATGATCTTCATCAATCTTTAAAGTGCAAATTGGTACGGTACAGATGTTTCGCAAGACCTTTATGTTATCGAATTGCATCGGGTTTTGTACGTTTCGAAGCCGGTTATCTGATACGCAGCAATTTCATTTGAACCCTTTGTAGGCTATTTAGGTCGTTGTTGGCAAAATGAAATCTGATTTTCCCTCTTTTTACTTTTCCCATTAAAGGTTTAAACATTTGACGCGCGATTTAATTGTATCGTAGACACTTTGATAAGTTTCTTTTGAAGGTTTCGATTAAGTATTAATTAATTTTAAATTAGTATTACTCTACAAGATTACAAAAAACTTTTTATATGGAAAAATTTAAACAGAAGTTATAGATTATTTTATGGAGCACCATCAGTTCAAAGCCTCTGATTGGCGTACACTCTCAGGATGGCAAAAGTGGTGTTAGTTAAAAAATAAGAAATTGGCGTTTTTGTTGCAACTTTAAAAAGAATAGTAATAATATTAGTTCGAATTTTGGAATAAGGAAGGCAGCCTCATATTTTACAGATGTTAGGGAGATGTTGGGCCAGATTAAAAGGATTAATATCTTTATTTAACTCCAGCTTGAAGTTTGGCCAATTACAGTACCATTGAGATCTGTAAATATTAATACATGTTAAAGGACTATTACTTTTGAAGAAGATGATCGTAGATTTAAAATTGAGCACCATACATTTTATTAGTTATGTAGGTATGTATACAGGGTGTCCCAGAACTAATGTAAGAACTAGTGTGTCTCAGCTACCCCCCTCTGGGACACCCTGTATACGCTTTTAATGCTTGGGTCGTTGTTTTATCAAATAAGTATTTAAATTCTAAAACGGAACTTAAGATAAGGAACCAGTTAAACTGGAGCATGTAAACGGAATGAAAGTTTCAAGACAGACATAAGAGAAATAATTTCCCAGTTACAAAGCAAACTTGAATTTGATTTATCATCTCATTATAAAGGGATTTATAAAGATATATGTCTATCTACGGAACTAGCGTGGTTTCTAAGCGTTCAAGAAACTTTTACACCTGAATGTATCCTATCATTCCACCCACGTTTTGCTAGAAACAACGCCGTTTCCTTCGCGGATGGTAATGTCAACATAAATCACAACTGTAATTTCGAGTATGATGCCTATACATTCTCCAGATTTCCTACTACACGTGTTTTTATTTCAGCCTTTCTTCACTCGGCTTTAGTGAGATTGAAAGTGTCAGTTACCTTTGCAATTTCTCATCGATGCTGCTGAATCGCTATGTAAACCTACGGGGGTCATCACTAAAGTGTAATGCCTCGATTTTAAGGAAACTTATCTATGAGATAGGCACATATTTTTTTCTTTATTTGTGACCGTCTATGGTCCTCATTGTTGATCCTGATTATTTTAAATATTATTTGTTTAAAAGAAACTGTTTACATGAGGAAAGAGTATACCTTTTGCAACAAATTTGAATACGTAAGCAGCTTTTCAAACTATTAATTCAGAAAAAGATTATATGTTAGTGTGTTACGAATTTTTTTTGCAAGTTATTTCATGTTTGTAAATATTTAATAATGTGAATTATATTTATTAGGACATTGGGTTATTATTACCAGTTAGTATTTAATATTAGCAGCCATAGGTGGTACCTATACAATTCAAACTTGGCATTGGTACTATCTTTTGCTATTCCTATTTATTATTAATAATTGAAGATACAGTAGAAATTAGTAATTATAGTTGCACGTCAGTGATTATGGTTTTAGTTACTAAATAAATTACACGTATCATTGATTTTAATAGAAAGCAGTAAGCGATTCCATACTTTCGGCAGGTAGTGTACACGTCTCTCAATAACATGTAACGAAATAAAAGAAAAGGAAGCGCGTTGGGAATTATAATTGAACTTGTTAGAAAGAACGAGAAAAAGCACTTCATTAAAAGTAATAACAGCATTTCGATTCTACAGTTTTACGAATTAACCAACTGCTAGGAGAATCATTCTCAACTGATATTATGATTTTAAATAATGTTACCATTATTGTGTGTCACCCAGAATAATAATGGTGTAATTATATTGTTTCTCCATATACGTATCGAAAGTATTTTTAAATATTGAAAAAGCTTGTCTTTAATTTTAATGTGTTATTTTAAAGTATTCATATTTATGTCTGTTTTTACTGTAGCAGTTATCGTTTTTTACAAAAACGTGATATTTACAAACTTTAAGCAATAAAAAAGTGTATATCCCAAACTTCAGTGTTCGACAAAATTCAAACATTTTTTAAATTTATTCTAAAAGTTACGTTTTCCATTTTTGTATGCTTATCTCTTATTAAACAGAAAGGATATGTTATTCAATTTCGATGAAATTGGTAGTATCAATCGATAAAATATATTTTTTTGTTTCCATTGCGAACTCGGATAAAAAGATTTTAAATCAACCTTTATCCACTATTTTTTTTTTACCGTTTCGACCGGTTGCAATTTTTTCAATATTTTTTTCCCACGTTATCTAAATAACTAATCCATCTATCTTCTTAAAAAGATTCAAATTATTTGATCGAATTTTAAAAGGTGTACGGTTTCTTCGCTCACAGCGTGTTTGTTCCTGAATTTTTGAAGTAATTTCATTTATCAAGAGCAATTCACTATCGCTCCTATTTACTAATCGTGTTTAGTTAGTCCATCAAGTCTACGCGCGTTCAATAACGCAGAAACAACAGAACTATGGAGATGGAACATCGTTATGGATGCTGTATAACTTCAACGATGTATTCTAATATCGAGTGCTATAATGAACCTTCGCAAATAGAGGCGTGTCGTATCATTAAACCGAGATTGACCTGTCTCCAGAATCGTGGTTATGAGGATGCTGTTTATTCGGATCAATCTTCACACCTTACCTAGTGCTTTTGAATGTAATGGATAAGCACTATCATTATTATAGTTTAAAGGTGGTCTTTCGTCAAGTTGCTTCGAAAAATAGGTCACCTTTACTATGTTATTTGAAAATAATGGTCTTGTTCTCATTGAACTTTAAAGTTTTGAAATATTGGAATATATATCTTTGTAAAACAGTATGTAAACATTTTCGTCGTTTGTAAGACAGTGTTCTTTATTAATATTTGATGTTCATTAACGTATTTATTTCCATGGCATTGTATGTACATATGTCTGTATGTACATATCGTCTGAATTCAAAGAATCAAAGAATCAAAGTAATTTTTTTTTCTGAACACCCCTAGGCTTCTGAACACCCCTAATACCCCACATTATAAAATATAAATAAATGAAAATTAATAAATGTTGTACTTTATTTATCTTCAATAATGGTACAAAATTTCATGGTAGTAAAGAAACTGCTGTTTTAAAGGTGAAATCAGTAATCCAGAATTGTAATGCCAACAATCCAGCAAATTAAGTGCTACCTTTAGAGTTAGGTAGGGGTGAAAGACCTGTCTTGATCATCAGAGAAGAGAGATTGCTTTTCAACATGACAACGCTTCACTGCACAGAGAACTCGTGCCTTGAACTTTATAACATCCTTGTTGACATTCCTCAGATGGCAAAGCGAGGGAAACTACAAAATTTCCCCAAGGATCTTATAAATGTTACTGAAGCTTGTGGCTGAAAGATCAGTCTCCTTGTCTAGGATTTTACTTTAGAATGCAGAAACGTGTTACATTATTATTTTTACGAAATGGTACTTTTATGTGGTGCGAATAATAACTGTAATAAAAGTACACTAAAAGTGTCGTAAGAATTTTTATTTTAATTTTCGCTACAGTATTTCCTATATTAAACTTTGGTTTAAATCACCAATAAATTTGAACAGACACCTAAAATATAATAATAAGTTTATAATTAAGAAAATTCAACAAATCATTATTATTACAGTGATAATACATATGGTGTTTCAAAGTTAATTATTTTTAATCTTAATAATTAAAGCTGTTTTCGACGTCAAATGTGATTTGGAATCAATTTAAAAAAGAAAAATAAATAAGTTACATTTTCCTGTATAATTTGCCTGCACTTTTTGAATGTAGTTCATTTTTTAAGTGGCAGACAGTTTTATAAATGAAACGTTATGGGGATGAAAGTTTGATAAAATATTAATAACATAATGGAGCTTGTTTGTTGTAAATAAAGTCAAGAATAAAAGTTGGTAACTTTTAGAGAATAGAATAATATAGTAACACACTTTTTGTTATACTTTATCACAAATGCTTCTACTCTTGTGATTATTAATTATGTAGGTATTTATTAAAGGATTAATAGAAGCAACGAAATGTTGCAAAAATGATGAATGGAAGATTACTGAAGGTAATTTCAGGATCCAGGGGAGTATCATTAAGGGAAGTGATTTTCTGAGATCAAAGACGCAACGAAAAATCATAAAGAGTTTTCTGTTTATCACGTTCCGGCTTTGATTTCGAGCCACTTTCAAATTAATTAATTAACTTAAACAAAATGAATAATACAGCCTGAAAAGAAACCTTTGAGCAGCGATGTACTTGTACGTATAGATTGTGTAAGTTGTGAAATTAATTAATTATTACTTTCCTCGATGTTTATCCAGTAAAGCAGATACTTTTGCATTTTCTTATCACGACTTAATGAAATTTTTAGCATGCTTAGCACAGCTTGGTGCCGTGATTGAATTTTCGTGGTTCTGTGATGAAATTTTCGACATATTTCGTACATTCTTCCAGGATGTATTTGGCGCATTCTTCTTCTAAGCAAAGATTTATTATTTTTATACAGAGGATCGTACACATTTAGGAAATGGGTCTTTTTAACACGTGTGTGGAAAGACACATTTAACCCTTTGCGCTCGAATGGCATCTCTGAGTAAATAAAAATAGATGCGTTGAATGTAGGAATATGAATCAATGAAGGGGGCGACTTCAATCATGATAGTCTGAGGTTTAATTTACATGTCACAGAAAGGTTAAGTGAGATAATTTCTCGCACTAATATAAGCATCTTCTGTGATTGTACCACTTATTGTTAATTCAGTAATGATAAATTAATTCTTCTGAACAAGTTGTTGATTATAAAAGTATTACACATCAAATGAATTATATTCACACTTTCTTCCAAATAGAAAATAAAATAGAAAATAAAATAAATAAGGGATGAAACACAAATTAAAAAATAGAATAGTTCTCTGTATTAATAAAAATTAGCTCACATTTTAGTCTTGATAAATCTTAAACAAGTTATTTTGACCCGGTGGACATTAAACTCACAAACATTTTGACAATCAGTCAAAAATTTCAACAAACTTTAAAGATAATAATCTTTCTGATAAATTCATGTGATTTGAGGACACGAAATTGGATCACAGTAAAGTCAGAACATTTAAAAATTGATTTCCAAAGTTCCATTAATCGATCGTTGTGAAGAAGCAGCTAGGTGTCGATAGTTTTTACAAAAAGTGGGCCACCAGGGGGTTGTTTTATTGACACTTTTTAAGGTTAAAGATCGTTTCCAAGCAGAGCCTTCATCGATGAAAGGCGGTAGACATCGTTCTGATATAATTCGTTTAGTGTCAAAAGGCACGTTAACGTGCAAAGAGGACGCTTCGAACTGTATGAAGCTAATACTTGTAATCTTTTAATACCGCCCTTCGTATGTTTTATTACCGTTGCATTAGATGCGAAACCCGATAATAACCGTTTTATACTTTTTTAATTACCCGAAAGCGCTTTAATTGCTGGCCCTTTAAATTAGTGTACGCTTGTAGTTACGAAGTAAAACTGTCGAGCTTTGTGCTTTATTATTGTTAATTTATCGACTATTTAAGCTCCTGCGCGTTGATTGCTGAAAAGGTCATCAATGACTGATACCGCTAATTAAAATAATTAAATAGTTAGAATAACTTCAGTTAACTTTGTTCCTGCTTTGTAAAATACGATAATTTCTCGGATTAAAGATAAATTACGAGAAAAATGAATAATTCATCAGATATTTAAAATTTGTGTACGAAACATTTAAGTTTTATAATTACAGTGTTTCGTGAACTGGTGACTTTTTCTTTTGACATTAAACTCTAAAACTTTTTTACGATCCCCTCGATACCATACAACTTTTGTTAACAAGCTTTTTGCATATCTTCACAGGTAACAGAGATAATTAGGGTAATTAGGTTAGGTGACCTACCCTGTATACCATGACGAAGACATAAACTGCGAATATATAATCCACGTTTATAACTAACGCTGTCATCTACTTTTTTACGCAAAAGTCAGATTTGTTTAATAATTTGTTTATCCGCGAAATTAAGATAATTATTCTAGCTTTATATTAAAATTACTATAATTGAATTTATGGCTGCGTATTTCGTGCAATTTTTTATTATCTTAGAATCTGCCAGTAGCTTTCTAATAAAACTATATTTCAGGATTTCGTTTTACGTACACTATAACTTTTTATAGTACATACTTTCTGACATAAATATCAAATAGCCGTGTTATTTTAAATTCAACCATCAAAGTTAATTACTGCGAAACATAACAAAATCTGAAGTTTCGCTTAAAAAAAAATATTGTTACGTACGTGTTGTCTATTTCGATTAATAATGC
The DNA here is from genome assembly GCA_022405125.1 of Anthidium xuezhongi. Classification (NCBI taxonomy): domain Eukaryota; kingdom Metazoa; phylum Arthropoda; class Insecta; order Hymenoptera; family Megachilidae; genus Anthidium; species Anthidium xuezhongi. The sequence goes on from CM039644.1 coordinate 1,957,004, forward strand.
AACTCGTACTTTAACTAACTCTGCACGAATAATTTATCTTAGTGGACTATATTTGTAAGTAAATTCGGAGGACTCAATAATGTTACTACACTATTTATTTACAAGGTTCAAGTCCTGTTCAAAAATGTTTGTAATGGAATGTGATGTCATTCTACGGGTAGGCGGATATAAATTGTGAAAACTTTTTATCAGCAAATGAAAATTAAGGGGACGTCGCTTAAAAAGTAGCGGGGCTGAGTTAAAATTCGGGAAAAGTGGGAGTCCTTCCCCGACAACCTCAAGGAAGTACCGAATGCACCCCCTCGGGTGGTCGACGCCGTCGACCCAACCGTCCTGGTCAACCTACCATAGCAAGTAATAAAGCCAAGGATCGTGATTTCTAGCAAAACATATGGAAGGCGTAAAATATTATGGCGAACCTTCAACCCGAGCGATAACGCGACGAAAACTAATAAAAACTAATTTAGCATGTAATGGTTCCTTGGGTGTTTATTGCTGCTATGGTAAAATGTTTCGTCGAAAAATGTAGAGGGGCGACAAATATAAATATTCGGATGTTCGCGTATCGAGAAGGAAGCGAATGCCGATGATTGTATTTCGCTGTCTGGTACTCCCATTGCTCTCTGAAAGGCACTAGAAGAAGAAAGTTGTCCTTATCGATAATATCGTGAGATATGTTGAAGCCGTGTTCCGCTTAGTTATCGTCTCCTTAGTTCTTGACACGAATCTTTGAGCACCTTGCTATGAGTTCTTTTTTTCACGGCTAAACGTTACCTGGAATATACTTGTTGCTCAGCGAAACGCGTTATACACCACTTTAATGGGATTGATTTTGATCTTCCGTTTCAACGTCTTCTTCTTCCGGATAAGCATGTTCGATTCTCTTCCATTCAACACCTTGTCGAGACTTCTTAACTTCTGTTATCAGAGTATATTCGATTTAGCCTTTATTGGAGAGCTGTAGAAGCATCGCACGGTTTGATTCGCTTATTGTTAGACGAGAAGGTTATAACAATTTTATCGCAATACTTGTTCGAATTTTATTATTTTTGTTGTCGTTCTCTGTATTAAATTCGCGAAGAGTACGGAGTTTTGCAACTTTATTACTTCCCAGTTGCGGGTCAAGAGGGGAAGAGAGTCGATCGCTCTCTTCAAGAGTTGTAAAATTAAAAAAAACTTTTATTACAAAATAAAGTTGATTTTTGTTGCAGTTTTTATGTCGAATAGTACAGTTTTGATGGTAATGTTAATATTTAATATTGCTAGTATCTTGATTTTATTAAATATCAATCTTTTTCCATCTTTTACACTTTTTTATAATATAATTTATGTGAATTTTATTGTCCGAGTTATTGGATAAAAGTATTAATAATATTCAAAAATATACTTTTAAAAGTTTTATCCACTCCAAGCAGGGTTTCTGGATTTCTTGTTATTTCTGCTATGAAGTTATATAAAAGTTATTTAAAAATGGTTAAAAAAGTAAATCCTATTTGACAAACCTCAAATTACTGGTTCAATAACTTTACCATTTACTGTCTGAAATAATTACGTTAATTGAGTACGTGTTTTATATTACTTATAAACCAAGAATTATATAATAATTTTATTTAATATGCTTTCCAAGTGTTTGGACGTTTGTTGGAATTTTAACTGTTTTACTTGAAGTAATTCTTAATTTTGCAAAGCAGAAAATTAGAAAAAGTATATTTACTAATTAATAGGAAATATTGAAGAAATTATTCCTTAAAGAGTCATTGGAATTGAGCTATTATAATTTTGTCTGGTATTGTATGTATACGTATTCATTTATTCATTTACACCTAATATCAATAATATTATTTGAGTTGAATAAGTGTGGAAAATCAGTAGTTGCTAGATAAATCATTTGACGATAGTAAATTATAATTTGTCCCGATATATTATTATGTTCTATTATTGCTAGATAGCTGTAACGAAATATCATAATACAAAGGAGCATTTCGCTAAGGGGATATTGATCAATCGCTGTTGACGGATCATTCCGCGTTCGCTGATACAAAGCAGATATTGACCACAGAATATTCCGCCTCGTGATGTAATTGGATTAATCCATAAATGTCTTAGAAATGTTTTAACTTCCTGAAAGATTCTACACTTATACATACATATATCGCGCAAACAAGCGCTTATTTTGCAGAATTAGATAAATCGCTCTATATACACTTGATAAAGTGTATTGAAAAATAAAGATCATTCTTTTTTTAATGGTATTTATTATAAGCAGGTCATGTATCCTATTGAGAATCTTAGATTTCTCTAGGGAAATGATGATATAGAGGAAGAAGGCTCCATTATTCGTTTTATATTCGAAAGTTACTAGACATTATGGCTAGAGCACAATTAGCTTATATCTTTACTTTGAATTAATTACTAAACAGAATACTTGTCAAATTTAGTCTATGTCTAATCGAATGGCGTCTCTGGGGCAACATATGTGATTAACTTAGAATATTTTCAAATATAAAATTTACGAATTGTAGAAATGTAAAAATACGGCTTTTGAATTTTTGAAACTCGAAGAATGCTTCGAGTGCGAAGGACTAATATGACCTATCAGCAACTCCGAGTCAACCAACACTGTGGAATACTGAAAACCTTGCTTTGTCATTAACAAAAATTGAACACATTTTGAAAAATTGTTGCATTAGAGGTCGCTGCCGCGGCGACAACGGAGTAGTAGCTTATTCTCAATGTCGCCGCAGTGGTGACAGCGGAGTACAAAGGGTTGAACCTAGGTGTAATGTTGTAAGTTACGTATACCTAATCTAGGTTTATGCGTGGTATTTTTTCGAATATTGGAATGAATGATGACCCTAGGGAATGCTTACATGCTTGCCACTGTATATACAAGATACTATCCGAGTGCGAAGGTTTAACGTGTGACTGTATGGGATGATTTTTCTGAATTGAAAGATTTAAATGATATTGCAGCGATACGAACGGCGCTGAAACCATAAATTCTATTCAAACGTGATTAGACAATAGCCAATCCGCGGCTGTTCGTGAGCAACAAAGATCATTCAGCGTGTTATGGTTTTCGCGTATTCGACGAATGCGTTCGTGGTCAACATTGGGCGAATTAGCCGTAGCCCATTATCGGGCTTAGTATACGTTGCTTAGTCGGTGACGTTCTAGTTTAGCCAGTCATTATGGTTTCATGGCCGTACAATAGATTGCGAATGATCGCAGACGAAACCGCAGCGCAGCCGAGTGTCATTGAAACCGTTCTTTTCTGATTGTTTTCAGGGGACCATTCAGCGTCGTTAGGAAATGCATTCATCGGCAAACAGGGCAGACGTTCGCTGTAAAAATCGTGGACGTAGCGAAGTTCACCTCCAGTCCGGGTCTAAGTACGAACGGTGAGTGAGTTGGCCAGGGACAGATAGAATACACACGACGATCCCGGTGTGTTCCTGCCATTAATTTCCGCTGCCTGTTCAAATCGAACGGGACCATTTTCCCCTGCTCGTTCCGTGTGTTTACGTATTCTCTTTCGCCCGAACGTGCACGTACTCGGCATCCATGAATTCTTGCGGCCTATTGTCCAATTCAATTGGAATTGCTTTCGTTGTACCCGAACGTATCCGATGGACCTTAATGTGGAACACGTACGAGATATCCCAGAAACGAACTGCGAATCCGGGAATCGATATCGTTGCCTCTCGTTTTCGTTATGTTAACACTTTGGATGCCACGTAACCCATATACGCTCGGCGTATGGATTTTTCTAAGAGTCCGTCACCTATTTTAATGCCAATGTAGCTAATTATTACAACAACCAGTAAATTAATTTCTTATTAATATTTGTATACATTTTAATACTGCCACGTGTTGGAGGTATTTAAAAATTAATTCTTTTTATTATTTTTTTTTAATAGTATGTTTATAAGATGGAAATTTTTGTACGTATTTGGAGATATAATTATAAATTTAAAGAATTTTCAATGAACAGCATGGTATTTAAAGTGTTAATTAAAGACGCGAGAGAATGTTGATAGCAGCGGGTAATCCTAGATTTCATACGATACCGTAATTTTTGTTTGACTAAAAACATACACGGTCCAGCTTATAAATTAACCCTTTCGGTGTTTAGTACGTACATCGTATGAATGAGGGATGGGAAATTAAAAAGTTAAAAGAACATGTATAAACTGGCAAAACTGGCAATTCATAATTTTATAATAATTAGGGATCGTATTTTCATTTTTTTTCGTTTCTTTTTTAAATTTCATTAACTAGAGGGTGATAATACAGCAGACTGAAATTATTACAAGAATTCGAATCGATATGGCAGATTCATGATTACATAAAAGATAATTACGATTAACGCTTCGAGAACCATGCCGTTATGTGAATTTTCATAAAGACCTGTCATTACTTTTAATGGAATATTTAAAAGTGAATAATATAAAAATAATTGCAAAGATTATTTATTCTTTTAGCATGATTTAAAAATATATTATATCTTTTGTAATACAGCTGTGAATTTAGAATAAAAATTTTGGATGCACAAATAAATAATTATTGTTAATATTTACTATAAACTGTCAGAATCGTAAGATAGATTAATGTTGCATTCATGTGTACCATTTTTAATTGTGACTTGGTATTTACTTATAAAAAGAACGGTATTGTCAGTATACTTGGTAGACAGCTGCTACAGTGGAGTGTATTTTTTCCTTGTCTAATAATAAAAATTGTCTGTTTTACATACTTACACGTCTAAGAGGTGCATAGCTCTAATAATAGATAAAAAGCTGCGTCGTTGTAAGGGTTAATAATATGAAAATGCGTCATAGTTAGAGCATTATTTCACACGATTCTTGTACGTCACAGATCTTCGTTAGAAACTATCTAGTAATATGATAGGAATTTATGTTACCTATTTCCACCTATGTACATTTCATGTTACAATAAAAAGAAGATAAAATAAAAAATATCTAACGAATGGGTCACGTAATGTAATGGAGGGATCTGGACATGCTACTCGAAGTGTTAATGGTACTGTTATATAGGGTGGTCCGTTTAAATAAGGTCACCTTAAATGAGGCTACATGTCTCTTTGTAGTGGCGGAATAAATACTTTATATGCAACTTGAATGGCAATAAAGGATGAATATGCTTCTCAGGGTTATATTTTCAGAAGTTTAATTTCAGAGGTGAACAATTTCATTTACATTCATAGAATAAATCTCCCATCTCGACAAATATAAATTTTGTATTTAACTGCAATTTTCGGAGTGTGATGTCACTTAAAGGCTATTCAATATCATCCACACGATGCAATAGAAACAAAATATTCAGGTACATTGTCTTAGAAAACCCCGACAAGATATTTCTGTAACATATTAAATTACGTATAAAATATTTTTTCGATCATCATAATTCAAAAAGACATTTGGGAGGCTTTATTTAAATGGACCACCCTGTGTACTGAAGTACAGAAAATTTTGTAAAATTAAACTTTGTTTCGTTTTAAATTAATTATACAGTTTCGAATGAAACGAATGTACGATTGTTGCAGATTTGAAACGAGAGGCCACAATATGCCACATGTTGAAGCACCCTCACATTGTAGAATTATTGGAAACCTACAGCTCGGAGGGTATGCTGTATATGGTGTTCGAATAGTAAGTACAACAACACGAAATTCATTTATTTTACCTCATAACGTTGATGAAAGTTGACGAAACAAATTATTTAAACGAATTTCGCTTCGTTCTATTCCTTTGCCCTTCCCCGGGTTCGTATTATTTCAGCGATTCGTTAATGAGAATTTGCATACGTTTTTCGTAAAGTTCATATTCCCCGCGTTTTTTTGAGAAATTCTTATCGCTCTCGGGTTCAAAACATTCGAGCGTTTACGTCGTCTGAAGCGTTTCGCATGAAGAGCAGAGCGAACCAAGAGCTTACTATGTCTTGGCTTTACATTTAGATGAATTTCTTCGCAAGTTTTTTAAAGAGCTCTCTCTTTCTGAATATATACACGTACGGTACACGTGCACGATGTTTCATTCAACTTTCGTTCTTGTTTCTTGCGCAACTTGCGCGATACACTGCCTTCTAAGCTAAAAGCAGGCCTCTCGGAAGATTTAAACATGCGACAGGGTTGAAAAAAGAAACGGATCGCACTTATGGAAACCTTAGTACACCCCATAAGAGAATTATTTTTATTAAATTAATCCATAACGTATTTATTCATTAACGTATCCATTCAGGGTTTATGACGTTGATAATATTGCTATACTGGGTTTCTTTTTATAACAGTAGTACACGTAGGGTAAATGTCTCAATTACTAACATTTTAAGATCGTAGCGTAACTTTATTTAACACCTTGATTACCACGTTACCCATATATGGGTGATATTAGTAGGGATTCTTTGATTTATTTGGTTGAAAATTTTCTCTGGATATTAGAAATTATAGGTAATAGAAATAACAAAATACTGTGGAAATAGAATACATAATAAAATTAGTGAGTTATAATTTATAATATATTTGATGCTTAGGTAATATTCTGCGTTAAAAAGTGATACGTCTCAGAAACGTAGTAATTTATCATACAGGGCATTCGCGTGCCTGTAAATCGACCTAATTAGTGTCGACTCGGTCGCAAATAATCCACTAAATCCCGAATATTCTGCAACATGGAATGTGATTGTAATTGTTAATGTAATCGCTTCGGAATGGAATATGTCAATTATCGATCGTCAATGCAGCTCATTAATTCAGAACGTGTTTATTTCTTACGTAATCCAACGTGCACATATTTTATCGGTTTGCCGTATAAACACCGACAAATAATCCATTTCCATGGAGATCGAGTCCCGCGATTGGGGTGCGTTATTCATGCTTCTTCTTCGATACTTGAAATTTTGAAAAAAATTTAACGCAATTAAATCGTCAAGTTACAGAGTATAAATTAAACGCTGCCGGATAAACTGTGTTCATGGAATAGTAAAATTTTAATTAATCCCTTAAAATTATTAAATCATACCTATATTTTAAGCGCAATGTTCGTGACTTAATTGCTAATTGATCGATTTTTCATTGAAAAGTTTTTATGCGAGGCCATAAGAACTGAAGTAGGTTAGGATTGACAGGGTTTAGGTAACATTTTAATATTTTCCGTTTTCGGTTCACCTACCCCTCCCACCCGATTCGATCCTGTCCGGAACACATGGTGCATTTTTGCTTCCGTCACTGCTTCCAGATAAGATTCAAAATATCGAGTGTTTTATTACTTTCGAACAAATTCTTACATTTATAGGTCAAAAATGTTTTGATCTATAATTTGATATTTATAGATCAAAAATAGATCAAAAATAATTCAGCGTATACAGGATTTTAGAACAGTTTAAACTAACGTTATTTTTTTACAAATTGTTAGAACGTTCTCTTTTGTGGCGTGAAATGTTTAAGCACAGCAAAGACGACCCAGTTTTTTCCTCCAATGCTCATGTAAATTGTTACATTGTGTAAATTGAACGTTAATGTGGTACTTCTGTTTCAGTATGGATGGCTCTGATTTATGTTTCGAGGTCGTTCGCAGAGCAACTGCTGGATTCGTGTACAGTGAGGCGGTTGCCAGGTAAGAGAATCTTATGCATTACGTATGTGGACAAAAGTGTTTTAAAGCGTCGATGCTCCTGTTATCTCTTTGAACACATTCTTAATACATGCCCAGCTTTTAAATTCTTACCAAAAATTGTCAGGAAAAGTTAAAGTATTTTGGTGGTTCATACATTTTGCCTTACTTTAATCTTAAGGTGTTAAAATCACCATTATTATCTTTTTTTTATTTAAATAAAACTGTATTTTTATACAGTTTATATTACATAAGTAATATACAATATTAAAAATCGAATTAATCGTACTTCAAAAGCATGACATTTATATCATTCAGTAAGCTAAAATTATAATAATTATCTAATAAATTGATTCTATAGAATATTAATACGATTAGTTATTAATTCACGCCATTTGAAATAGCTACGAATAACCATGAAAGTTTTAAAATAGCCAACTGATGAATTATTTACGTATTGCCACTGAATTTTGTTTAAAAGTTCCTCACCTAGCATGAATTAGCTATAAAATATCAAATTCTGTAGCTATTTCTGAAAAATAAAGCATTTAGGATCTTTATGATCAATATTATTGCAATAGAGAAATTCTTTTACCAGTATCAAATTATATTATAAGACAATAAATATTATTGTCTTTTCCTCATCAATTCCTTAAGCTTTACAAACGAGATGGTCTCACGTGCACCAATCCACTTTGTACATTAACGAGACTGTCGTGTTCCTTAATTGCCTCTTGAGTTCTACTTTAATAGCCTTTTTCTAATTAACACTACATAAGAAATAAACGTGTTATATAATAAGGAATTATTTAAAATCTTTATTTTCTTCTTTCCATTTTGTCCAATTTAATTTTAAATGGAAGTGTTTATCTTTGGAGGGTTATGGTTTCATTAAGAAAGTTAATTATTACTTACGTATATCTGTTTAGATAAGTTCAGGAGGTATCTGTAGAATATTTCAATTTAATTTTGACAGAATATATGTCACCTCAGTTGTTATGATTGAGGATCTTTTAAATGAATTCTTTTTTAATTATCACCCATCATTTTTCATGTTGGTTTACTGGGATAAAGATTGCTTAGAACTTCTAAAACCTTGTACTCGGTTGATTATTTTCTACCTAAATCACATAAAAAACTGCAAGGTGAATTGAAATTACATCAAAAGGGATACATTATAAACCCTTGTAAAGTGACGCCGCTTCCAAACTTTCTGTCGATAGCGTAAGTGACTGTCAAAGAACGTATCCGCTTCGGGATTCACCCTTAACAGAAAGTCGATTGAACCGATGTTATCCAGACAGTTTAACAAATAATGCAGTAAATATATAGGGTGAGTCACGTTACATTAAAATCTAATATACGTTGTTTATTCTGTTTAATATTACGAAAAAGTGTGTAAGGAAAAGAGACAATTATTTTGATGAAAAAATCTTTTTCTCAAGGTCATATTTTTTTGAATATGCAGGTTTATAAACCCGTAATAACTTTTCCAAAAGTCATCTATATGTTAAAATTCTATACATGGTTGAATGTATTTTTTATATACTATAACTTGTGATTAACCAAAATTTATTGTCATATCTAACAAAAACAACAATGACCTTGAAATTTTGGGAAATGAAATTATGGGAGGAAAATCTTTTGCATCACCGAAATTGTATTTTTTAATCAAACATTTCTTTCCTTTGATATTTTGTCATATCATTAAAAACAACAAAGATATTTTAGGTTCTGCTGTTAGGTGACTCACCCTGTATAGGCGGTGAGCCCTTTGACGATCGTTTTTTATATCCCAGTTAACCTTCATTAATGCCTGTCACACATTCCTTTAACATTTTCCTTAATCGTGCGACCTATACGGTTAAGGAGCATAGACATTTTTACGCCATTCAGCCCTGAGTTAATTTTACTTTCCACGCTTTCAATCTGCAATCATTACACTTTTTATCAATTGATATTTTTCGTTATATACATTCCATAAACTTCCACTTCTGTCACCTGGTATATTTACAAATTGTTATTTCTTATATATTTGCTTTTATTCAGAATTTCTAATTTCAGTTTTAAATTCATAGATCGATGTCAAAGCTGGTTTTTTATTTATCCAAATAATTTTTTGTAAACTACTAAATTAAATTCTTGAAAGATTTCAATTTGTATCTTTATCGATGGGTGGTCTCAGCAGTGCATGCAAAGAAAAGAAAAACAATCTTACAGAAAGATGTTTCTCGCGTTAACATTCATAGTTATGACTTCTCGTTATCTGTTACAAACTCTGTTCCGTCATTCTTTGGAATGATGAACGGCGTATTCTTTTCGCTTTAATTTAATGTCGTTTTCGTTGTTCGTGTCAGCAACGACAGCGATTACCTCCGGAAATTAAACTGCTTCGCTCATTCTGCCCCTGTTATCGTAGCATAGAAACTCTACCTATTGCAAAACGTTACCTACGGTTGTTTCGCGATAGCTGGACATTTCCGGGGAAAAGTACGAAAAGTTTGCAACAAACTATTGCTATCCAGTCTTTTTCTCGTACATATCAATCATTCGCCTGTACTGACAGAAACTGTTGTTACAAACTTTCGTCCCATGCTGCTCTTATGTACACAACAAAGTCAAACTATTTGTAAAGTTTGTAAATGTGAACAAAATAGTTTGAAAGAGGATATATTACACGCCGAAGCGCTACACGGTGTAATTAGAAGGCATCGGCGACTATAGAAACGATCGGAGGTATAATTTTATCTTTTTCGTTTTGCATATTCACTGACTCGTTTTTAAAAATACAGAAAGCGCAATAGTGTCTACTATTGAGCAAGAAAATCGTAGATTTAACCCTTTGTGCTCGTATGTCTACCCTCAGCTACCAAAGCTTCTTCTGTTCTCAGCCATCTCAGCAAAGAACCATACCGATCGTATATCATATTGAGTCGACAAGCTTCGGAGCTACGCAGAATTCGAAATAATATTTTTATTTAAGTAGTATTTGTAAGGATTTTCAAGGATTCTCGATACGACCGCAAAGGGTTAATATTGATCGGATTAAATTTAGTAATTAACACATTGTTGACCGGCAATTTTACTCAGAATTTATCTCAATGTCGCATCGCGAGCCTGTCTCCAGGTGAATGAAATAATTTAAAAATAGTTACCAGCCTGCAACGGGCATCAATATTGTACAGCTGGTCACCAAATGCGAAAGGTGACAGTAACCCAAAAAATTGCCATTCGACCGCGAGGAGCTCCAGGTAGCCGCGAGCGAGGGTGCGAAACCACCCCTACCACGTACGAGTCGTAGTTTGCCAGTTCTCGTATAGTTCTTGTGCAATATCGACACTAGAAACGTCTAAATAAACTATCATTTTCATCACCAAAACTAGTCTTCTCCACTCTCTTATATACAGTTCACTATCCATCGCGTAATGGTTCAGCAATCGAGCATTGCACGACCCTTCACTCATGTCACCGGCAATTATTTTGTAATTGGATATGGAAGTGGAACAATACAACTAAATTTTAATAAATCCTATTTAATATTTAACTTTCAATATAAACAAAAGCGCATCACGAGGTAACTCGTGACCGGGCAACAATGTATTAACACTATGCCGTCCGGTGACATTACATTGGTGCCATACGAAAATTTTAACACAGTTATCTATTACATCGCAAAGGCGTCGAGTTTTTGTCTCAATCTTATATTTATTTACATATATCCTCGAAATTTCGTGAAAATTGCAAGATAGAATTGAAAACTATTGAGATTAGTGAAACGTGACGTTTCATATCTTGAAAATTGAAAACAGCCGGCGCCAAACCAAAGAATCTTAATTTATCGGCTTGTTATCCTATTTTTTATTACCAACTCGAAGATATTTTTAACAAGACCAGGAGCTTCTGGGCAAAAATCGAAAAGATAGTATTCTGGTCACATTGCTAACCCTTGTCATTCGTTATCAACGAATCATCAGTCTTGAACAACGTACGTTCACCATGGAGCTTGAACTCTTCTGGCCACGTGTTTATAGGACAACGGTCGTTTGTTTCCTGCGGATCCCGGAGGATCGGTGACATAATATAGCACCTTTTGTTTTTCAGCCATTATATGCGACAGATCCTGGAGGCGCTGCGCTACTGCCACGAGAACGACATAATTCATCGTGATCTAAAGCCGCAATGCGCCCTGCTGGCGGGTAAGGAGAATTCCGCCCCGGTGAAGCTACGCGGGTTCAGCGTCGCTGTGCAACTCCAGTCGTCTCAGGCGAACGGCGTCGGTACGTTTCACCATCTTTTCTCTGCTCTCGTTCTTTCACCGTTTTCCTCTTCTCTCTCTTCTTTTCTTTTTTTTTTTTATCTGCGTGTATAAACGTCCAACGAGGCGTACTGTTTCCCGCGCATTCCCCGGGGAACATCGTACGATGTTAGCTCTCCTCGGTGTACACCTTTTGCGCCTGTAATCATCGGTGCTTGCCTCGTTCGAGCGCGCGCATACGAGCTGAATCGGGGCAATTGCGAGGAACGTTTCAGCCGCTAAAGGATTTTCTAGATACCGTTTGTCCTGCGATCGTGTATCACGATCCGACGGCTTTTTCTTTCAACCCGTTAATCTTTTCAGATTTAGCGCACCGTGGCGTCTTTATAAAAATGATACCTCTCTTTAACCCTGTCAACTCTATACCATTTATAAAATTGTTTTCAAGTTTATTATAAGTGTTGAGACAAAGTTATGACAATTGTATGTGAAAATATTTTGAAAATCATGGTAATTTATGTTTAATGTTTGTGGGGTTTTGTGGTGCCAAAGAGAAACAAATTTGAGAAGGTGATCAAAATGACTTGCTGCAGGTTTCTTATAATTCATTAAAAAATTTATTAGTTTAAATTTAATTTAAATTTAAGATAATTACTTATTCTATACAATAATTTACGTTCCATCCCTTATTAACTTTATTTTTTATTCTATTTCCAACTTAAAAATAAAGGTACACTAAACGTCGGTAGTTGTAGTGTTAAAGGATTGAACCAGGCATGTCAAATGCGTGGTGCACAGGTGTTCTGTACGTGTAATTGCAACGTTAGTAATAAAGAATCTGTTTCCTTTTTGTTTTGAGTTTTTTTTTTGTAATACGACCCACGATTTGATTTATGATGTTTAATGTGATCGCTGGTGGTGATCGAGTTTGATATGTCTGTCTTAACCCCTTTAGCGGAAATGACGAGCTTCGATCGCATGAATTTTGCGAGCTGAATTCAGATTTGATGAATTAGATCAGTGGTACCCGATTTGTGGGTCAGGACCCCCAATGGAGTTACCGCGGTTATGTTTTTGTTAATGACTTCTGTCATTTATTTATTTTTGTTATGTTGCTCTATTAACAATAAAATACTGATTTTTCGTATACACTTTCGATGTCTTTTTAAAGGTATAATTGTTCAGAATTTCTGAAAGGTATACAATCTGCTGCAAATCCGGCGTTTATGATAATTATTTGATAATTCAAATAATTACAAACGAAATCGAGGAAACACTTTGTACGATACTGTACACAATTCAGGATAAAATGGAGGAGGAAGAAATCTCAGTAGAAAAATAAACGAGAACAGATCTCGAATTTACCAAACCGTAAAAAATTAATAAAAAAATGTCTTGTTTATTATTTACCTCAGTAATTGAATTAAATACACAGGATACAACCGTTTTTGAGATATTCTGTGGAAAAAACAATAATGAAGTTTATATTGTATATTTATGTAGCGCATAAACTTTTTATTTCATTTCCATAAAAACGTGCTCTCGTTTCAGCGAAATGAGAAAATAATTCTTGGTATAGAAGAATTTACTTTTACTTCGGGATTAATATTGTCCTTGGTTGCATTGTAAATTTTCATTTACAGAATTAGAGCTTGATGTTAGATACAAATTTTATGATTCGCTCGATGCGCTTTACTTTGCTCAACGATACGAAAACGTAATTGCTTTGGAGAAAATTATATTCTTTGCGGTTTTACGAGAACTTTTATTTTTCAAACGTGGCTAAACATAATAGCAAGAGAATTGCAAAAAGAATACGACTTTATAATAGTTTGGAATCCATTAATTTAGAATTTTACAATCTCATAAGGGGGGATTTTTATTTAACATCTATAAAAGATTGTATACCTTTGATAACAGACTTTTGATGTATTAAATATTAAATTGTGTTTTTATGCTCGATTCATTATAAAAATACGTAGCACTGTTACTAATGATTTTTTATTTTATACATTTTAAAATAAATAGAAATGAAGGTCTATCGTGTAACGTAAGAAATAATATGATACACAGTTAACACGAGTGGTCAAATGTTAAACCACATTCCTTTATTTTATTTCTTTATTTTATTTTATACTATTTTGTAACAAAAATTGACTATGATAGACGAATTTCCAATTAATGGTGGAGAACGATTTAAAAGTATATTCATCATTCTATAATAAAAATATTAACTTAGATTCTTCAGTTTTATTATACAGGATGATTAAAAAGAAGGGTTCATAACATTTGGGATAGGAAATACTCTTCAAATAACAAAAAAGATCCTAATAACCAATAGTCAGAAGATTAATAATTTAAGTGATTTATTATTATAATTGTTAAAATAATAAACCTATATCTATTTGAATTTTTTTCATCATTTAGCGATTACTACCTACTCTCTAAGTAATGAATCTTTTTTTTTACCACCCTGTATGTATTTGCCTCATTGTAAATCATATACCAATATGTATCCCATATTCGTGTCAGGAATCATCGGGGGACGTGTAAAACAATTAAGACCGAAACACTTGTAGTTCGGTTGATTACACTGTTTCGAAATTGATTATCAGTTTGCTTCACATCGGATCAATTATAAACGAAGGATGTGGTTCCCTTTGTCGAGGGATCATCACAGGTGAACTAATTATCGGATTGGTTACGTATGTAAATAGCGTGTCGCAATAATTGAAATGTTACCCCTTAGAGGTGCCTAAAATATGGATATAATATCGGCAATAAATTACCGGTCGCGCTACGCGGGAGGCAAGTAAATTTATTTACTCGTTGAACTTGAACTTAATTAAAAGTAATTACCAGCCCTGCGTCAGTTCTGATGATGTTTAATGTTTTTGGAAGAGAGCTAACGTCGTACCATTTAATATAGAAACATGATAGCTATTTTTTTTTATTTTTTAATATAACAAAGTTTCGTTCGGATGGAAACACATATACGCTTTTATTCTTTTATAAGAAATTGGGGAGGCAGCATTCAACGTTTGCAATTGAATGGTTCAATTAATTTTATAAATGTTTAATAATTACTGTGTTGGATACTATGCTAAAACAGTTAAATTAATGTTTTACAATTGTAACACGTATTTGCCTATCGATGTTTGTAATCGTGTAACCATTTAAGATTACTTTCTCTATGATCGTTTGCAGCTGCAATGAAAATTCGTAGTAAAAGTTTTAATGAATATCGAAAGTTATACGTTTTTTTTGATAAGAGATAGGTGAAAAATATTTGGGGAACTTCTTCTTAATAATGAAATTGGTAATATAAAGTTTAATAAATTTTGTAATAATATTTTCATACTTTTATAAAAATATGAAAAGCTACATGATCTGTTTAAATTAAACTCTGGTTGATAATTAGTAGTCAAAGATTTGTGCAAAAAATATCTTGAACAAATTTTCTAGAATTTTTTAATAGATACGATAGGATTTAAAAATTTTTAATAGAAATATTACACCATTTTGGTGAATTAAGAATTTTTTCAAATTGAAATGAAATTGGTAGTATAAATTTATTTTCACGGAAAAGTAAATTTAGAGGAAAAACCTCATATTTTCCTGCAATTTAAAGAGGAAGATTCATCTCAGTATTTCTTGGATGTAGGAACTTCTCACTTAACGCAGACTCGATTACCAAATTCATTTACACAGTAAAGTAAATTTGAAGAACAAAATTTTTTGAATTCACCTACTTCTTCAAGGTGGAAGATTTGAATGACTGCTTTTTCAGTAAAGAGGATTCTATTGATCTAATTCACAGATTTAGAGCAAGAAAATTTGCCAACACTTTTTTAATCTATTTTAATACTTTTTAATTTTCCCACATTTTCAAAGAGGAAAATTAAAATAAGAAAACTTCCTTTAATTCAATTCATAATTTTAATAAAAGAACTGTGAAAATAGAATTTCTAAAATTTCTTACGTTTAATTAAATCACGTGTCCCCATAAGAATAAAAATTACTTAAAAAGCTACACCGAGAGTAGGTTTCTCCATATTTAGAATTATTTTCCATGAAATAAAAGAATCCTGCGATAAGGTACGCGGCAAAAACGAACCTCAGAAATTTTTTCCTCGCAACCTACCATTTTGATACGGATAAAATCGCGAAGCGAAAAATAGAATCAACTTCTGACATTTTAAGCAGCGCTCATCTGCGATATCCGCGAAGGCAACAATTTTTTGACGAACGCTAAAAGGGAGCAGGGTTAAGCGCGTATCTCTCTGCGTGTATGTGTGTGTATAGATGGATCCGTTATTTACGGGAACGACCCTAACGAATGTCGTTGAGGTACGCGACCTCCTTTTCGTAGACATCGTTGTAGGAGCAGCCTTAAAAGATTCAGCGGCAAGGAGATGAGCTTACCCTGCGGGTTAGGACATTATTGCCGCCGGCGGAGGTGACATATTTGTAGACAAAGCTGATTAACGTCTCGGCAAATGAAAAGCGCCACTTAGTTTCATGAAGAGGCGATTCTTCGGCGACGTCGAATGAAATGGCAGGATAGAAGAAAAGGGACCCAACGAGTGGCTGCAAGTGTTCGATCGATTAAACATAAGTTATACGAACGGAGAGATTGAATGCTGCCTCTTCGAAGCGTGTCCAAATGACAGTACATTATTTTAGTTTGTTTTATTTTTATTTTTTTTTCTACTTTACACACCGAAGACGACGTGTTTTTGAACATTCGTCGAGAGTCGCATCAAAGACACTTGGTGCTTTTCTTATCGTTTCTCTGCTGAATGCCCTATTCTTCCCTATTGGCTGGCTTGGTCAATGATTGGCAGTCGTATTCGAAACAAAATCTCGATGTTCGGTGTGCAGAATGCAACGGCTTTTATCGGTTCTTTCTCTTTCAAGGAGTTCCACTCCCTTCCCTCAGTTACTTTACAGAAAACGATTCTCCTCTCGTTGATGTTCTCTTTTCGTATGATCTTCTGTTGTTGCTTCGTTATCGCATGACGTTACGGTAAGTAGAGTTTCACGCCTGATCAAGATCACGTTTATGGTGTCTCTTCGATCTGATTTTTTCATTGCGTTCTGAGCATGATTGAACCTCGATTATTCGAACTAGTCGACGGATATTGATGTGGGTAATTAAATCATTCGAACGTCTCGTATAATTCATTCTATTGTTCTCTTTTTACTGTGATTTTTATAATTAAATGAATTAAGTTTAATCATTCTGTGTACTTTCAGCGAACAGATATTAATTACAAATTTTCCAATTTAATAACCTTGATACTGCACAAGCATTGAAAATATCTTTTTTGTACCGTGGCTGTAATAATTTGATCACTTATTGTATTATAAACATTGGAAAAGCGAATAATGTATGCTCGGAAACAATGAGCGCTCGTCCGTGTTATTTATCAGAACACGTTTATTTTTGTGAAATTTATTGGTTACGTTGGTATTTAAAAATGATACATTTTTTCTTTATTTTTAAATCCAATTAACACGTTGAATGCTCAGAGAGACATTAATAACCGATACCGTGAATTCAATACACGAATTAATCCTTCGTTGCACTGCATTGCAAATAAAATTTTTTATTTTGAGTCCTTGTTCGAGTCAACATTTGGTATAATGCAACTATTCGATCGCGAAGGGTACATTTCCTGTTTCCAAAAATTGATACAAATGCCAGTAAAAGTCATGATTTATTTTATTTAAATAAATTAAAGATCATTCGTAAGTAATCACTTGGTACTAAATAAAATTTTCGTTTATATTTACAATTTCATGTTTTATTTTTTTTAACGAATCTAGAAATTCATAGAATTTTTTTTTAATTCTTTTCTTTATTATTACTTCCAAGAGTTTAAAAATGAACCTAAAAAGATATTTTTACAAAATTCTAGAAATGGGAATATTTAACGTAATACCTATGTGCATTATGTAACGAAATTTTGAGCGTACGTCAGTAGAAAATTAAATGAAAAAGAAGAATCAACTGAATAATGCAGCATTGTGAAAATAAATAGGTAAAAGTGTGCGAAAAATAATGAATTTGCTTCTCGGTATTATTTGTTCATCAACAATTGTTTTCGTCGAATCATTTTATTCTAAAAATTTATTTCAACCACGAGCGTTTGAAAGAGTCTTTTGAAAATTTTCCAATTAAACGGCAAAATTTATTCTATGGAAAGAACTGACAAAAAAATATTAAACTGAATCGAACTGATAAAAATATTAAATTCAGAAGTATATTATTATATTTGTTAAAATTTAAATAATGGAAGAAAGCTACTTTACTATAAAAATATGTAATAATTAGCATAAAATTCATTTTACCAGGAAATTTATTTAAATTCTTGGCATTAGGTCACTGGAAAAACGTCAGAAATTGTTAAAAGGTATTGCTGCTAAAATTTATTAAAAATTCCATGAATAATACTGTTGTAGATTTTTTCCACATCAAATTATGAAACAATTTATTTGTAAATTTATGTGAAAATCAGTATTTTCATATATTTAAACAAAGTATTACGTTAAATATTGTTATATGTGAAGGTTAAGTTATTTAAAACGTTAATTACAACATTGAAAATGGACATATGCAATCAAACAAGTTGAAATGCTAATTATTAAAAACATGGTTGATTAACTTTCAAATTAAAGCTTTCAGTTTGTCATGTTACGTTATTCAATATAATATCAATTCTGTTCAAAGTTTGTGTGCTTTTCTGTATGAGTAATTATTAAAGTATACAAAATTCAAGATATCAGTCACCTGTGCTGAAAATCATTTTTCTTTCATTTTCATCGAAGTTGAAGTCTGAGACTTTGAAATATATTGATTAAACATTTTGAAAAATGTTATATGTATGTCACTTGATAGTCACTTTCTTCCGTTGTAATACATATTTATTTCATTTCACCCGGAACCTTAAACGGAATCACTGCGTTGCACGTGGTGATCAGATATATTCATGGGTATAACGTTGTCTTTCATATTATGCAAATCTGTAATATAAATTGCAGATTGAAAGCCCCGTTCTTAAAGATTTTCTTATGTTATCCCGGTATTGCACAAGTACCGATATCACTTTACACTTGAGAGGGATCTTCAAAGACGTCGCGGTTTACAGCTGAAAACCACAGACCGTATTAATTCCGACTGTGAAAGCCTTGGTAGTCTCAGTATTAACTTCGAGTTTAAGTGCTTCGAGCAAAAACTTTCATTGTTTCAGGGAATAAAGCCTTTATCCACCGGTGCAGCGTATATTGTCACCTTTGAATTCAATTTTCCACGTATTCAACGAAGTACTTTCTACAATTATTTCATAACAATTAAACGAATACGTTCTTGTATAATAAAAACGTACACATTGTCTCTATAAGATTGTTACTATGTAAATTGTATCTGAATAGCAGGTCTCGTATGGAAGTTGTTAGCCTTCATTTTCCAACATTTCGGTCCAAAAGAGAGGCTCTCATTACGGTCTCTCGTTCTCATGGCAGGTATTAATTATTTCGTACGTACATCTGCTTAATTTGAATAATATAAAATTCCTATGAATTTTCCATGCTAGGTGATGCGCTTGAGTGGTAATTAATGTCCCTGATGTGGGATCTATCTAAAGCCGAAATGTTGGGGATATAGAATTAACATCTTCATTTGTTAAACATTAGACGTCATAGAAAGGGGAGAAATGGCTTAGAAAAGTTCCTTCTCGAAAAGAACTTTATTAATCTATCTCGTGTAATGCAGCACTTGACTAAAAAACGTGTGTGTTATAATTATAAATTCGATAGTGTCATTTAGTAGCGAAGAACTAGTAGATATAAATTTATTCTTGAATAAACGAAATTTGAAATTCTAAAGTTTCAACTTTAGCGATCGTCGTAACAAATTTTTTTATCTTAAATGCATTGTATTAACAGATATTTACATAACTTTAGAGGTGTACATAAAATATTTTTGACAATTGATACTGCAGTACTTCGATACGTATACAATGAGTTGCGGAAAAATTGCTAAAATGATTACAATTGAATCAGTTTTATCATTGATCGAAAGACCCGAGTTTTTTTCCAGATACTACCATTTATTTAAAATAAATGTACAATGAATTCGTTGATATTTATTATGAATATATATTAAAAAAGAAATGTTAATTTTGATACATGTACACATATCTTACATATTTTGAAATGCATAATAAATATATCTTTTTGCAAAGAAAGTAGCAAAAATAGCCTTTTACCATTTTTTTTATTCAAGTTTGTAATAAAAATTATCAAAATCAGCCTTGTATATTTATATCAGTCATATACATCGCGACTCATCGTATAACATAACTGATAATCGGTATTATTATCAGTGGCTACGTGTACATAACAATTTCGATAGACTTGACTTTTGATAACAAATTTTCTTTCATCCACAACAACTGTTTATTTTTTTTTTCGGTTATATTCAGCTTTTTGCAGAAATTCCTTGTCGAATTTGTGAAGAATATTCAGTTTATGCAGAATATGTTTCATTATTCGAATTGAAACGAAATTATTAATTAATGGTTCGGATAATCGAGGTTCAACAACGGCATAACATTTAATTCCTGGCCAATCAGGTCGATGCATATAAAATATCGTTTTTTAATCATAATTTCACAGTAAATATATTATACTTTTCTCAATAGGTACCTGGCTTCGTTGCACAATTATTGCAAAATTCCTATCCAAAAATTGTCAGTTTTTAAATTTTACAAATTAAAGTTCAACAATTCTCACATTTAACTCTTTAAATTTTCGAATTCTTATTATTCTTAAGAATCATTGTTGTTGGAATTGACAAATGCATTTAAATTTCTTATGTAACGTTCAAAGGTTATTGAAATATTAAAAAATGGTGATTCTTTAAGTAATTATACTAACAGAGGTTAAAGTATTTTCAATTAGGTTGAAAAAGTTGGGTATTGATTGTTGCAGCTCTTATAATTCAAAGAAGGGTAAAATAACTTTCTTGAAACGATGAATTAATTTTTTCAATGTTTAAATGTTAGAAAATCCTGTTTAATTTCTAAACCATTACGAGTATTGCTAAATATTAATGCATGTAATAGGGAAATTCCTTTTCCTTCCGTGTAGTTTGTAACAAGTACAGATATTAAGTTTCAACTTCAGATAAATATCGTTTTATATGCATCAACCTAATATTAACAGGATGTTCGTATATACATATATGTTCCAGTAAAAGCGTTAATTTAACAAACGTGTACACTTCCTAGACAATATGTACACTTACTAAATTGATTATTAAATGTATTTACAAGAATAAAATTGATACATTTACATTTGTTTTTAATTCGATCAATTTTTAAAATAATTTGTTCATGTGAACGGGCAATTTAAAATGAAAAGTCTTACTTTTATTCGTGGAATATTCTACAAAAGTGTACATTTAAACTTAAAGCACTCTGCTGTGTGATTTAATGCCCTTTTGTCTGAATTATTAAGTTATACTTGCCCAACGTCATTATGTTGTAGCCCTTTCTTCGTCATAAATCAGTTTATTGTTTATTACTTTTTGAATAACTGTGACCTACTTGAAATTTTATTTGAAAAGGTATTTGATCAAATGGAAAATCGATCGAATTTCAAATACTGAAATAATCTGGAAAAAAAATCATTTTTTTATTTGAATAAACTACCATACAATTATTTTACGTAACATGAAGTAAAAAATAGTACATTATCTTAACGATTAGTATTCAAACAATTCGTTTGAATAATGCCCCAGTTCGTGCAATTGTATACATTGATCAGTGTGCACACATGTTAAACTGTTGGTTTCCACTGTGACGTATACACTTATTCTCGTAATAAAACGACATATTTTTGTTTTCTACATGCTCGTTTGTTTTCTGACAGCTATGGTATAGAATTTTATTTGGCACTCGATCGTACCGCCGTTAAGAGCCGTTGATAAAATGCACTTTGTTCAATCAATCGATTCGTTTCATTCGGTGCTCGTACGTAAGTGGCCATATCTCCATGCGAGCTCCGCAATCCCCCATAGAATCGATAAATCATTCGATTTTGCACTCGATCCCACTAGTCACGGGTAAATCTATTTTAATGCAGCCAGTAATCCGCGTTGAAAACTGCTTGAAATGCGAGAACACGTATCGCTGTGTACAGGGTGGAACAATTATTAGCGACACCTCAGCTGTTTTCGAAACTGTCACGGTTAAAGGATTTCATCGATATCAGTTGCTTTAAAAAAGAATATTCCTTTCTGTGGATTTTAATTTTTGTTTCAAACAATTTATCCATGGGAGAATTGTTGTTATTAATTTTAGAGTAATTTTGATGGAAAAGAATTTAACCCTGGGTAGATTGATACAGTAATTGATTTAGATATTTTGCTATTATTTTAAATATTATTCTCTGTTTCAAAATTTGTACGTCTAACTTTAATCAATATATTCTAAGGTCTAGGTCACGATTGACCCAGGCTCTGCTGCTCCAGGGTTAATACTTATTGAATTTGTCGTTGATATTCCATGTTCAGAATTTACAGTATCCACCCTTTGCAATCGAAATATTTTCTGATAGGATTTCAAGTTTGACCTACTTCCACGGCAATATTCTTGAAAACCAAAAAGCTATCAATGTTTTGCGAATTTGTCTGTTCGTATTTGTTTTTTGTTCATTTGTTACGTTCTGATACGAATAAAATTAATATATGATGCTTGTCATTATAATTGAGGTAAAGGGTTAATGTTAGTTGCGAAAACAACTGCAATTACAATTTCAACAATTCCATCGAACAACTGTCCCGAAACACAAACAAATAAATGCATATTTCACTTTTGTTTGTTATTTATAATTTTTCAGTTTATCCGCGTTCCTTGTTCATGTATCACAGATTTAGATCCATATTTTTTGTTGAACTGTCAAAATCCCCTGAAATATATCCTGAACAGTTAATCTGACAAGTGAAAAATGAAAATCTCATAACTTGTCATTACTTCAAAGTATATTTTCAAATATCATTTTTTTTCAAATATGTTGAGGTTTTTTGTTAAAAAATGTCAGTTTAATTATAGTCGAAGTATCCCTGCATATATTTAGTCAGTTGGGTCACGATCGACCCAGCTTCCACCAATCGAAGGTTAAAATTCCTGTAGCAACAACTTTTTAGCTCAGACTTCTTGGGAACGGACATTAAGCTGGTGAAATCGTGCATTGTTATTTAGCTTTTCGAGCTCGAAACTAATTTAGCCGATCGATCGATAAGAACAGCGCAATTGTCAGGAAGGAAAGTATCTCGGAAAGTAGAACGGCGAACTTTGTATCTTGGAAAAGTTGCATCTTCTTGAATTCGGGAACTTCTGGTCGGTCTGCTTACCGGATTTTAGGAAGCGCGACGTTGCTTCTCCGGCAATTTTACGAGAAACCATTTCGTATTTCTGCATTGTACAGGGTGTTCGAAGAACTACGGACTGACAGTTGAATTACAACCACGTGCAAAAGTGATCTTTGATTGCCCTGATCAGTGTATTATTAACAATATGGAATAATTAATTAGTTACTACCTATTTTTCAAGCATTTTATTCTCGCCGACTTGTCCATCAATCTTGTTTGCAATTTTTAAATAAACTAATATGAAAATAAGGAAAACTATTAACAGTTCTTTTGTTACGAGTATCAATATTATGATTACGAAAAAATTGTATTAATAAATAATCAAAGAGCTTATATTGCTGTCTTTATTAAATATAATGTTTTAGCGGTTAATGAATACAGATATTGTCGTTCTCTTACTCTTTTTGATTTTATCGCAGAGATATAAAATATTGAACGTATTAAGTGATTCTAATTTAATGGACAGGACTTGTAGCACTCGTCGATCAGAATAAAAAAAAATTGTAATTAATATGGACCCTAAAGTCAGTCATCTTGACGAAAAATATAAAAGTTAAAGAGGAGAAACTGAAATATTTTGAGGTTACAGAAGAGTACTCGTAATTTTAATTAAATAATCTTTATCGATATTAAACATAATTTATTGATATAAGACAATTATGTAATCAACATTCTGCATATTATAAATAAATGTAGCAGTTGGTTTTATATCAAACTTTGTATGTTGATTAGACATTATTGAAATCTGCATTACTTTCTTTTTTGAACACCCTGTACATTGAGTATCATAAGGATCACCATTGTTCTGTGCCACGAATTTAGAAAAGATTGCCCTGATCATTTTAAAAAGTACATATTTCGAAGCTTTACATAAGAAAGTACATAAGTTAAAGAATAAAGGAAGACGAATTCAGTGATAAGAAGTATCCTTCATATAAGTGTAATTATGCAATTAACGGTAAAAATTTACAAGAAAGTACTTTGCTAAATTTTGTACATCTGTTGATTAAATTTCAAATTAAATTTCAATAAATCAGAACTTTTAACACCTTCGATGCTAATATTTAATAGTAAGGTAAACAAATATTTACTCATGTTATCACAAGTGTTTGTTTAAAATAAACAGTAAAGACGAAATAAAATCTATACAACCATTTGGGCATCGATGGGTTAAAGATTTCCATTATTTATATGAAATACGCTGTCAATCAAATAGTAGAAACAGGTGTTTGAAGCTGGTACTTTAAAATTTTTCTCTCGTTTCGTGTACCGAGTATTGATGTGTACAATACGCTCAATCGATTTGAAAATTTTGTACATTCCAGAGTTACTCATATTCAAAATATCGACTGGTAAAATGGAAAATGTTAAATAACGTGTTCTGTTTGTTAAACGTATTTATTATTTGCATTCTTGAAATAACTAAGCTTCCAATAAATTAGAACGCAACGATGTTTCGTTACAAGACTTTACAAGAAAATTGAAAACTCATTTTCAGTTTGAATCGCGTGGAATTTTCAATTTTGCCAAGTTTCAACGTCGTTCCTCGAAAAGGAACAAGGTGCAAAACTTACAAAATTCACTTGGTAATAACGCAAAGAAATCTTAATCGCAAAAAATACTGAAGTGATACGTGTGGAATTATTGTATGATTAATTTTATCATTTTGAAAAATGTATCTCCTTCTCGCGTGTTATTTTACCGTACAAGAGTTTTCACGCGAATAGCAATGTCCCGGTAAATCACTCTCGATTACTATAGAGCAAGGGTCACGCAATTGATTTAGAAAAATGATAAAAAAAAGTGATTCAACAATGTGTACACTTCTGTGAGCTTATTTGCTTTATAAATGCGATGATGCGATAGAAAGATACAAGTTACAGCTTTTTTTATGAAATTGTACTTCTTCGTGTTGAAAAGAAATTCGAGAAGTGAATATCTGCCCCTTTCGGTAAAAAAAATTGTTTCGATTAATTTTTGTAAATTCTTAATTTAAAACAGACTAACCAGAATATGTTTTTACATATTATAGTAAAAATTATTACATGTAGCAAGGCACATTGAAATAACAATTATCAGGAATATAATTAATTAATTTTCAAATTTAACTTTACACTTTGGTATCTGACAGTGTCAGCTTAATATTAATGCTGTTCCAAGTTTGTTTCGTTTCCTGTTGAATTATCTATAGAATTATAAAGAATTCGAGGCGTCATTTATCGATAATCAACCTAGCAGACCGTGTGTTAACTCTTAACACTTTCAGGACAGAGCAATTTTAATTTTGGTACAGTAAACGCAGGGAATATTATTTATTTTAAATAAAATAAGTAGTAATTTTAATAAATCACTGTTGTTTACTGATAGTTATTCTTCGTGTCAAAAATATAGGACAACGTTTGTAGAATATTTGTACGAATTTGTACATTTCTATGGTGGTTTGATTTGGACGCATATACGCGTCGACCGTCCGCAAAGGGTTAATGATACGATCATTATTTCTGCAAAAACTTAGGAATAAGAAATGAAAATTGGTCTTCCCCTTACATAAATTTAAAGCAGTTCAAGTTAGGCTACCGAGTGGTGCAGAGAGCATAATTGAAAAAATTACGAAGCAAAGAGTCGTTTGATCATTCATGAGGCGTGAATCTCCCTTTTTGCGAGTTATTTTACTTTGAGTGCGGATAAATTACCTCTCCCCCTATATTTTATTATAATAGAATTTAATAACGAAGCGAGGAAATGGCATCGGTTCACGAGAAATTTGTCATAACTTGAAATTTGGTTTGAATGAATACAGAATGTTACACGACCGAGTATCGGCAGTGTCTGAGCCCAAAGGGGCAGCTCTACTTGAAGGCCGACAGCGAGGGTAAGCCTGACCTAGCCTTTAATCATCACTTCCGCAGGAGCCTTGTTTCATCATGCCATATGTGTCACACACGGATACACACGTACACGAACACTTTCATATCATACTATACAATGCTACATCTTAACCCGATCCGAGTGTCCCTTTCACGTTACTGTACACTAGAAGCTGTCACTGCTTGCTTGCTTGCTTTTTTCGCGTCCAAGATTTTCGACCACGAGTCTCTCGGAGACTCGTACAGCGCGCAGACCGAAAGATTTTTCGCTGATTGTGAAAGCACCTTGATGTTTCACCGAGTTCGAAACCGTAAGAAACACCCCAACTGTTGAGATTTACCTCGAAAACTTCTCTTTTCTTATCGTTCACCCAGTGTTATATCGTTGTTTAAGAAAAAAAAAACAAGAAAATAAAAGGAGTTCACGATTTCGAGGTCAAGCGGTACTTGCGTAATGGAGAAAAGAAAGTTTTGGTAAATATAGATTGAAAAATGAATTTATTGAATTTGTTATTTATACGCACGCTTCGTGACATTGGACGATCGGTACGCTTCGCTGGATAATTATTAGATATCGCGAAGTTTTTCGCTGCACAGTAAGAATAAAGCGGTATTAGCCTAATTAGGAAATGCCTCGGCTGCGCGAAGACTTCACGTGGAAAATCGGGATATACTGTCCCGCGGATTGTTTAAGAAACTTTTTTAACGTCCTTCGGTCGATGCCACGTAAAATTGAAATAAAACTTTCGCTGAAAGATAAATTTAACAGGGTTGAGTGGTCCCATTGTCGTATACTAATCTACAGATTTAAATTTCTTCAACTTTTCCAGAGGAAGATTCCTTAAGACTGTAATGTACTGTGTATGATAAATAATGCAGAAGCGTATGTAAGCTTTAAGTTCTTTCATTTTTTTTCCATTTCGTAAGTACTGTACCTTTTAAATTTTGCACCCTCCTTTTTAAAATACCCTGTACAGAAAAACTGATAAGGAAATGTAAAGCAGAATTTTTGTATGCAAAGCTACGTTTTTGAATAAACAATAATAATCAACTATTATTTGTATTATTCTAATTAAAATTGTAAGAAAATTTGTAATTTAAAATATCATTATTCTTTAAAGGTTAAACTGTATTGTGTAATTGTTAAAGGGATACATGAAAATTGTCTCGATCGCCTTGAAGATTATTTTTAACACAATTGTTTTCGACTGGCAATTGAACTGATAACACAAGAATTTAGTAGAATGCACGCGCATTGGACGACTTCCAAATAGTTTCCTCGAGAACGTAGCTTTGTACGAACCATCTTCCATCTTTTCTATATATCTGTTACAATATACTTGTATTCAATGGTCAATTTATGTTACCGTCTACACCATTTGTCAGTGTTATAGATTCCATTCATATTGCTGTACCATCCTTACATCTTAAACGAAGTGGCTACATATTTCAGTGTTAATTAGCTCCCGACTAAAGGAGAAAGAAACTGCGGTAACAGGAAGGTGAAATATTACCCTATAGGTTGTTCAGCGATCGTCCTTTGTTTCCACGTACATATAAAAGTACATCCACTTTTCGATGAATTTATCATCGAAAATCGTTCGAAGGAAATCGTTTGAGGGCAAGCCAAAAACTAACAACGAGACAGGGTTTCCATCTTCTGCAAGGTTTCCATCTTCTGCAAAAGCATTGATTGACCGTTAAGGGCGCACGGTTCGGCCAAAGGGTCGTTGAGAAAAATCGGATGACGTAGGAGGCCGGTGTCCTGACCCGCGCTAACTCGATTCGTTCGATTACAATGACACAAACACAGGTCCGTCTTCCTCTACGAATAACGACGACGATAAGGCTCGTCTTATCGTCGATAACGGCAGAATGCTGCACACACTACCGACATCGTCCGCGTTCGATAACGATCCCTGTCCTATTTGTGTGTGTTCTTTCGATAGGGTTGACGTCTACGAGCTGCAATTTCCCTTTCGAGGACCTGACCGACGCCGAGGATTCGCTAGTGAGCGATACGGAGGACAATATCGGTACTCGTATGCCTGCCAAAAATCTGCATATTAACGAGAATCGGGGGTAGACACGAGAGAACGTGTTCTTTCTCCTTTCGTTACGATGATCGTTAGCCGCCATTCTATACTCGATACGTCGTGCCGTCGTGCCGAAAAGGTTTTTACGGCACGTTTTATTGACAGTTCCATCGGGACGTGTTTTCGTTTGCCTTCTAACTATCGAACGGGATCGATCGTACAGAGAGACGCGGCGCACCACGTATTCCAGACGCAATGATACCACCGAAGTCGTTCTACCCCCGTGTCGTTCAACTGTGTCAGCTTCAGAACAACACGTAGTGTCTGCGTAGACACTCCACTTGACCTACGTGCAGTAGTTTGTTCCTGTAACGTCGTTATGCGGGCTCGTCTAGTGACAGACACACGTTGTGCCGTCGAGCTGCCTAATATCTCAAGAACACAACCAAGAGACCCGTTTTTCTTTTCTTCTTTCTTTTCTTTGGTTGGTTTTCTTTGATGTCCTTTGGTATTGTGCCCCCCCCTTCTTCGTCGACGTGACGCGTTTCTGTGTGTAGCATACGAATGAGTCAGTTGTTGCTTCATCGTTAATAGAGGATTCGATGATTGAAGGATTCGTTACGAGATACGTTTTTATTTTTAACGTGTCCGCTGTTCGTGTTTAGGGGATTGTCAACAGCGTGTGTCACATGTGATACACAGGACGTTGTACCAGTCAACAGCATACATCACATGTGATGCATGGGACAGTGGACGTGTTAATATTTGAGCTGAACGGTTTGACGGCCGGTATCATGCATCCATGATTCTGATGTTTCAATTCTAATTTATTGCTAATTACAATTCACCAGTTTGTAATTTTGCAGCATTGATGTACTAAAATTCGAATATAATTAAATCAGTAACATCTATTTAGGTGTAAAAAGGAATTTAACCCTTTGCACTCGAGTGGCGCCTCAGGGGCGCCATATGCAATTAACTAGAACATTTAAAAATATGAAATTTAAGCCTTATTTATATTAGAAAGGAATAGATCCTACGTATTTGTAACTCTTTTCTCCCAAAATGGGTTCAAATTGCAAGAATTAAAGAAAGGTAACATTCTATGAAATATGTGGCCGTCAAAGCGTTACATGCTTAATAAACACGAATAATGAAATCTAATTAGCAAACTATTCGGTTATTCATGATCGAGCTTTTAAAAAATCAAATTGATCGAATTCATAAAATGCAAAGATAGAAATTGTGAACAGTCCACTGTTGGAGCGAATTTTTTTATTTATCAATCAGAATCAGTTATTATTCAGTAACAAATGGTTAGAATTTTTTTGTAGTTTGTTAGTCAAATTAATTTTTTACGCTATTACAACTTTCCGTGTACTCGTGCAATTTTCAGATAATACATATATTGAATTTCCGTCATAAATTAAAAACTTTTGCCTCACTTTTTTCGCTACGTACCATTGTGACCCATATACCAACTTATAGCGTAATGGAACAAACATTACGTGTAAAAATCTCGTCCAAAATTAGAAACACAAGTGTTTTTTAAAAATACTTCAGCATTTTTTCTTGTAAACGGTAAATGTAGTCGCAGGGGATTAAGGACGTGCAGTGACAACAAAATAAAAGATCTTATGAAAATATTTGTTTTAGTACGTGGAAGTTTATATTTAACCCTTTCGCTATTACGCAGTTGAATCGCGAGAAAGGACACCTCTTGTTTCATTAAAGTAACAAAATCAGAAGCTTTTGCTTTTTTAAGGTACCATTCTGTCACAGTTGCAATTTTCCTATCATTGTTCAGATAGTTGTTAAAACAAATGAAAAAGCAATCAGCAAAAAATGTCGATAAGCGTAGAAATTAAAAATGGTTATTGTTATCTAATGCAAAGTCTCGACGAGTAAATACAGTTATCTTTATTAACGCAAGGGTTGAAACGTGTTTTAGAAATAAGATTTAATTGGGTACAATATTTCATCTTAGTATATCTTTCATTTTATTAACTTCCTACGATCATAATTTTTCCTGCTAGTGTGTTTTATAAACATGACTGTCTTAAGCCTTTGTTGACATTTCTAAGTGAGAAACTGCCAAACAACTTGACTACTGAGTACAGTGGATGGAATGTAATTTGAACTACTTAAGAAGCTGGTGTACAAAATTTATTTCGAAATATTCTAATTAAAGTCGTGTTCAAATAATAGAGAAATTTATGATCAGTGAACTAAAATTAAAAACTGAATAAGCACTGAAAGATTTTAAAGACTAAAAAATTGAATGATTTGTTAAAAAACTTAGCAAAGAATGAGTTTTATCGGTTTGATTTTTAAAAGGCTAAAATGTGTATTATGGAGTGAATCAAAGTATTGGAACACCTTGTTTTAGTAAAGTAATTAAATCAATAATTGAATTACTATTATAACGCATATACCGTGATATTAATAGTAACATATTACAATATAATACAGTAATTTGGCATTGTTCGTTTCTTTTTTGTTCGGTTTCATATCGCTTCGGATTGTTTCGGCTTTAAAATTAGAAAAACCTTGAAAATGGATTTGTCCTACTTTCATAACAAGTGGCTCGTACAATGAACGAGCTACGATATCTGTTTCCATTAAACAAATTAATTGCAAGGGGCAAGGTGTGCCGATACTTTTTTATACCTCTTGATCATTCACGTTCGAGATCTTTACGTTTCAAAAAAAGAATCGGAGGAAAATGGAGGTACAACACGGACGTAATTACTATGAAACATTTGTGCAATTATAATTGTTACCTTCCGCGCGTAACAAACCCTTCAATGTTTTCCTTGTTTGGTTTGATTGCGTTCGAAAGTTGCCCGATTGTTGGGCTTGTTTGTGTCGTCATTGTTCGTAGCGGTAGACTAGCCTGTCTCTGTGTGTCCGCCTATCTGTATGCCTTTGTGTTTGTCTCTTATCATTTCTTTATCTGTGACGAATTTGTCGCGCCTTACATCATCGGTACACTCAATAAACGTTTCAAAATAGTTCGTACGTACGAAACGTCAACACGTACATAATTTTACACGCTGGTACAACCGGTCGCTAATTTATGTTTCCTTCCAACAATCACCACGATTCCTGTTAAATTGTTATGCAATTGAACATGGCTGTGTGTCTATGACCGAACCTTGTATTTAGAAACACCCGATGTTTAATGTTTTCAAATTATTTACCGCCGTTACGGCGTTCGGTGAACAATTAAACAAATTATTTCGACGGAACAGATTCATTCCGGTGTAAATCGTAATTATTTCAGCGCAAACCGCAGGCGAACGAAAGAACGGTTGTTCTGGATTTCCGCCACGAAGGGGCAGCCCGTTTAATGCGGCTCGATGTAAAAGTAATTGGCTCGAAAATAACTTTTGTCCGAGATAAAAGTTCGAACGTGTCGCTGTATGGCGGGCTAAAATAATTCTCTTAAAAATGATAGGCTCTTCCGAGGCAGCATTACCGCGACGTCGTGCAATTCAAAGCAGTCGTTTTCTTAATTTACGACTTACATGCCATAACAAGGATCAGAAGTGGTCGTAAGCTGTCGTTAAAGTTCACTTTTAGCTGTTACACAATGTCGTAAAATTTATTATTTTACAATGTGTCGTACGCCAAATATTTCGTGTGTCAAAAAGGAATTTTTACGAGCGTTTCTCATAGAAAGAGAATAAGAATGAAGCGGATAAAGCGATCGAAGATATTTTATTAACATTGTCACAGAATTTACAACAAAGCACCGTTCTGCTGTCGACACCGTGCATGTATGTGGAGCCTTGCGAAATATTTTTATATCGTTCGAGATTGATCATTGTTATATGTGTGAATTTTATAGCTCTTGGATCTCCCTTAATAAGAAATCAAGCTCCGTATCGTGGATTTCATTTTATCGTACATCCTTCTTTCTTTTCGCCACGATCTATTTTTCTTACGTGTTTCTCATATTTTATGCAATACGTATTCCATATCACATGTATACGATAATTTCGACCCAAATTCATGCATTTTCGGATGCACTGACTCTGAACGCAGGAACTCGGTCTCCCTTGCGTAATATAAACGCTGCTTTTTATTTTTGCAATTTCTTTTTAATCGAAATACCAACATTTAACTTTTGTTTGTAAAATACTTACATTATTTGTATTTTATTACGTGTTAATATAATTCTTAACACAATTGATGTTCATTTAATGGTGAATGTACATCCTTTGTATATTGTAAGAACAGAAATCTAATTACCTTCTTCTTATGTAAGTAACAAAAATCAATTTTTGGTTTCAGTTGTATTTCAATTTTCGTGATATGTAATTGTAAATGAATTTGATTACAGCAAGAATATTCAAAAGGATTCAAAATTAAGCCTTTGCACTCGAGGCATTTTTGGATACAATTAAATTTAAAAGCTTCCAAAATTCGAAAGCCTTATTTTAAAAGAAAAGAATTACAAATGTTTATGATTTATTTACTTGTATTTCTTTCATTAATTTTGTTACTTTCTAATATAAATATTAGAAAGAAATACAATTTCTCTTCATTTTTAAAGTCCTCTTTATGATAGTTATTACAATTATGATTGTTATAATTAGTATTATCACTATTTAAATTATCTGAACGAACATTATAATTTTTGATTAAGCGAACACAATCCCCCTCCATCTTATTCCCTTTACGAAACACTTTGCCTTTGAATTTTCGGCAAACGTGGAGGTAATCAGATATTCTGTTTCGACGTGAGCGTAGATAAAACGATACCGACATTAATATTCATATTGACAACATTTTCCGCATTTCTGCAATTTTCGCTTTCTTAGATTGACAAACGCATCACCCTTTTCTGTTCGTATACTCTCCATGTGCGTACGTTTTTGTCACCCGTTCTGCAGCTTCGTGATCCATTATATGCAACTCTTATCAGTCTTAAATTCTTGTTTACCTTTTTATATATTCAATTAGCACGCGATCATTTGCAAACCATCTACATATTATGTGCGTCAAATGCAATCCCATATCACTTGTATGTTTCATTTGAATGTATCACACTCTCATTTGTTCGCATCACACACAATCAGCCGGTCCAGTCGATCTAATCGATCCAACATTTACGAGAAAATGAACAAAATTCGTTTATTCTTTAAAGCAACGAGCTCAAAGCAACGAATAACAGTCTTTGAAGCTCGGCAATAAAAAATTCTTTGTGAATTTTCGAACATTATGTCGAGTATCTTTTGCTTTCGTTCGGTATTCATTTACGCGGCGCTAAACGCGTTAATAAACGAGCCGAAATTGATCGATGATGGTACAAAATTCGCTGGAAACGTAACGCCATCACGAACGGGCCAGAGGTTAAAAGTTTGTTACGAATATTAAGCATCCGAAAGTTAAAGGGGAACTTTAAATCGTTCTGAAAGTTTCATGGAATGTAACGATCGACTGCGAACTTCCGAAGCAATCACCGACCGGCTCGCTTGTAGTTTGCTGAATACGTCGGCTGTTTTAAGCGTGTATCTGATGGCATTCTTGGTCGTGCAGGTCGTGTCGGGTGTCCACACTTCATGGCGCCGGAAGTGATCCAACGCAGGCAGTACGGGAAGCCTGGTGACGTCTGGTCAGCCGGAGTGCTGCTTCATGTCCTACTAACTGGTACACTTCCGTTCGTGGGCTCTCGAGATAGACTGCGAGAAGCAATTTGCAGAGGACGAGTTCAGGTAGACATTGACCCAGACGTCATAATTTCTTTGATTTAACAGGTTCATTACCAGGGCTGTAACCTTACACCTTACCCTGACAAGATAAATCCCAATAACTTAATCCTTAATGTTCTCAAAACGTTGATTGTCAGCGGTCGAAGAAAACTTGGTTTTGGATAAATTTCGAACAACTTTAACCCATTACTCGTCGTAATTCAATAATACAAAAAAAAATAAATTAATGAATTGGAACTATTTTTGCCATAATTGTTACTGTTTTTATTGAAATATAAAAATTAAGGTTGCAATGATTTAAAACAAACTAACGGGAATTTTTAAACTTTCATAGTATTTTATTTAGAAGTTGCAGTTATTAAAAGAAAAAAATTGGAAAATTAACATAATTTGAAACTAAGCAATTAACTGCAATTTTAATCGGTTGATTATTGAATTAACTATTTAAAGCAGTAAAAATTTATTTCTGATATTGGTTCCTGCTAGTTTCGGTTACAATAACCTGTCAATAACTTTCATTGAAGAATACTGTATTAGACATGGCCGTTCTCATTCTGTCAGTCAACGGTTTAGAACAGTGTTCCCCGTACCATCAGAGAGATGGTTTGCAATACCATCATGCGATTTTGCTGTAACTGCTCCAAACTCCTAGATGATACAGGTCTGTTAAATTTTACTAACAAAACGCTGTCCTCGTTTCCTTCATTTTCATCCTTCTCTTTCTTCCACCCAGTTAGAGTCGTACTGTTACCTGGTTGAATCTCAGCATCAGTCGCTAATGAGATACGGTAATTTCTACGAAATCGTAGCTAATTATTGCAAACTGACGGAAAACATACACCTTGGTTGAACCTCATAATGAGACGCATAAAAAGATAACGATGTTTTGATGTGCTTAGCCTGTTTGTTCATTTTAACGATGTCGTGTAAGGAGTGCAGAAAGGGATTCGTGACATTTGCAGATGGAAACACCACCTTGGGACTGTATCAGCGAACCGGCGAAGGATCTAATACAAAGGATGCTCACCACGGACGTGAATCATAGGATTACCATTCAAGAAGTCCTTAACCATAAATGGCTTAGAGTAAGTTCTACCTCGTTGAACGTAGTTTAGAGTTTGGCGGAGAAATACGTTTCGAGAATTTCGTTTGTTTATCGAAGTTAATCTCGTGACAAATACGATACAAGCAGGGAGATATGATACCTTTTCCAGCATTTTAGTTTGCAAGGCACGCGCGGGGAAAATTGTAAACGGCATCGACGATGCTGTTTCGATAAAAATGATTCATACGACGTTGATTAGTTTCGCGTCACGGACGGAACGGGAACTTTTTAGATGGGATCCCGTTCGAAAAAAACAAACGAGCACCGTCCGCAACACCACATGCCCGAGCGTCCACGTTAACAACTTCTCTTTAGCGGATGCTACGGGCGTATCTGCTTCTTTTTATATCGTATCAGGTTTTCGATAAACGGCCTCGTTTTCTGTTATTATATCGGATGAATGTGCGTGCGCATGTGCACGGCATATGGTGTAATAAAGTGAGAATACACCTACATGGTGGGACAGTTAGCCAGTGACCTAAGGTAGCGGAGCTTGGAATCACCCCATATATCGATGCAATACACGTGCAACTGGGCTATCGATCGTTATAGCAGGGGCAAAGTTCCACCGGTTAATGAAAATAACTGTGACGATGTATATTATTCTTTGTGCTAGTTACAGCTCTCTGAATGCGACCGAACATTCGTTGCACCCCATAAAATTTCGTCGAGCTATATACGATTGATCGCCCCTTTCTCGTTCTTCGAAACGAGCCGCAGTTTCTGGTAGTCAAATATTTTTACAGTAAACACAAGACGCAAAGAATGTACACCATAAAATGTCATATTCTTTCCTCTCTTGCTTTGTATCGTTACGAGGGGTGGCGTAGATGTAGGTTATAGGGAACATTGGTCTTCTTAGGAGTTACTGAACTATTCGTTACACTATAGAGAATCGATTACACGTGGTGAGTTTCGTATTTAGGTACAATAGTTTTCGTTGATGTTTTGTCATGAGTTGTACGGTTTCATTCCGTAGTTTGTAAGGACGGTATTGAATGGGAACGAACTCTGAACAGATTTTATTCCATTTGTAGGATCGGGATAAGGGCGTGGCCCGAATACATTTAGCCGAAACTATAGAAGAACTTAAGAAATTCAACGCAAGACGAAAACTGAAGGATGCTGTGAAAGCGGCCGTTTCGTCGTCGAAATGGCATGCACCGTATTCGGAGGTTAATGGCGACAGCTTTTTCGAGATTGGGGATGATGAAGTCACAACCACCGGTATGTATAGTCGAAACCGCATTCTATAAATTTGTTAGTAGGCTCTGCTCAGAAAGGGCAATTGATATAAGCAAATGGAATCATAAATTGATTTTAACCCTTACGTGCCATGGTGAAATCAAAATTGACCCTGTTAAATTAAGAAGTCAATCAGTATACTATTATCTCTTTCGTATAAGAAATATTTTTAATAAAAATAATAGTTATACTACAGTATTTTCTATATCTTCAATTCAATTTAAACATTATACAAAAAAATTGTTTGTTTGTATAAAGTATTTTACTTTATTTAAAAAAATAATTGGTAATATTTATTATTTTATTATTGTAATGTACAAGTTCCTTTACTTTCGGTGATTGCATTTGACTTATGTTAAAGACTGAATGCGTGTTATTTAGTAGTTCTCTATTACGGTATGTAAACTTGTTTTCTAAGGTGAACATTGTTTCTCAGGTGCTGTAGCCGAGATTATAGACTCTCTGGACGATATTGAAGTACTTCAAGAGAGTGGGAAACTGACGCGTGCAGAAATATTGAATGCGGTGGATGATTATCGTCTTCGAGCAATTTTAGAGGTACAAACATTTTGGAAAAGCCTTAACGCCATTGCTAGGGAGTCTCCCCAAATACGTACTTCCGTTACATAATACGGTACATGAAATGCAGTTCCCAATTTAATATATAATCGCATTTTGGTTTCTTGTACAGCGAAACCTTGGTATTAAAGTAATTTCTGAAGCTTTAATAAGTTTAAAGACATTTGAGTAATTGCAGTTTCGCAAAGCTGATAAAAAATCGTTCTTAATAATAATTAAGTTTAATTTCACGTTATTTATTTCCGATACGAGAATTAACTTTGCAACATACGGTATGTGTCGGTAAAGTAACATTATCGAACGAGACGACAGTTTTTTAAATTAATTGTTAATATCCTCGTACATAATCTAAATTAATATTTTAGATTCTTGTAATTATGTACTCATATTTGACTTTTATCAACGTTAATTTTGACTATAATTGTAACTTTATCGTTTGACACATCTGTTGTACTACTTTACCGATGTTCGTTGCGGAAGATACCAATGCTGGCGCCACCGTTGGTTTCTCTGGTACTCAAAGTCTTCTTGTTTTCCTCGTGTTCGTCTGTACGCTATTCCTTATCTTGCTTGTATCCCGAGGGAAGAGGTATGCGCCCTCATTTTAGCTGGGAAAAGGGCGCAAGCGCTCGACCCCCGATTATCAATATGGCTGACGTGTTAGTCTGGTAAACAAAATGCTATACACGATTGTGAACTGTCAAATCGCAGTAGTCGTGTACTCGCATTACGTTCGTGTGTAGAAAAGGCCACGTGGAATCGAATAACCCACGTGTTTCAGACATGAAAGGCGTGTCCTGAACGAAAATGCGCATTTGTCAGTTAATGTTCATCGGTGAGGCCGAGCTGGCCTACGATCTTCTCGAAATAGCAGGTCTTTTGGTGAGTAAACACGTCCCGTTTGTAAACACCGGTTATCCTTCCGTTGGTTTAGTTCGGTTCTTATGTCGGTAACGTAAACAATGGCTTCGTTCGTGCCACGCACGATATATCCGTTGTACTATGACGTGATGGGACATCTAAAGGTATCACGATGAACTAACGTGTCTCGTCCGGAATACGATTAGTACGTAACCGGTGGGCGTAGCGATTAGACGTGTGGGGAACAAAGTGTAGTTATTTTAAACTTTAGAGATGTGTTGAAAGAATAGTGTTCATATTTACAACAATATCGTTGGCATTAAATTATCTGGGTGAGTGTTGTCATTTCTCTCAACTTACTTATAACTTTAATGCGATTCAAAGTATTATTTTGGGAACTGTATTTCAAAACCTACTTGAAATGCTTCCACAAGATGGAGTACGTTATGTCGATTGTAAACGGAAATTTTAAATTCGAATTATGAATATTTTGATTTTAAGATTGAATATTGATAGCAAGTGCTGGGTAAGCTGATTATTAATGTTATTGTGTTTTTTCAGCTTTACGACAGAATTTCGACTCGGGTTCCAACGCCATGTCGAGCACCACAAACAGACGCGGTTCAACGAGCGCGGGAAGTTGAAGAACTTCTTCGAGAAATTGAACACTCGGCAATACGAAACATCGACAGATCCGATCTTCGGGAGCTTCACGAACTTCTGGTCCAGCCGCATATGAGGGTGAGTTTATGAATAATTTATTCAAATGTTATTGATCGACGATTTTCAGCTGAAGATTCATGAAGGTCATTCATTTAATCCTTACCAGGGTAATCTGTTTCTGTGTCTCAGTGCAACGAGTACCAATGTCAGTATTTGTAAGATTAAGAAGTTAGATTTAAAAAAAATGTTAACAGACACAAAAGTTTCTGCTGTTTCGAATTTCTTTTGCTATAAAGAAAAAGAATTATTGTTGTATCAATTGTTATATTTTGTATAGAATATGTAATTGTTTACAAATTCTGTACTGGGTTTAATTCATTTTTGCAATCATGATATTGGTACTTTGTGCACCAAGGTTTATATAAAATAAACGGCCAGTCTGTGAGATAATTTACTTTTAGTGTAAAACTTATTTACTGGATTATGTAGGGTGTTCAATTACCTTTTTGATATTTAATCCGTATGATAAGGCAAAAAATAGTTAATAATTATGTGTAAGCCACATGTTTTGGTAATATTTATAATAAATACTACTAATATAATCTGTTATAATACTGATAATAAATTTTAACAATATAAATGATTGAAAATCTTACTACATTGTATTGTTAAATATTGAAAGAATTGATTTATAAATGTGAATTACTCTGAAGAAATAGTAGTTTTTATGCCAAAAATGGTATAAATTATATTATTTTATGACAGTAATTATTAATATTCATTATGTATTTGAACATATGGAAAAGTTTAAGCAATTTCTATTTAAGGATTAAATAATATCATATTTTAATTTTCAATGTAATAATCCATACAGTTCATTATTAATTAGATGAAGATAATTTTTAACTCAATATTGCGAAAATGTTTCTGAATTGATAATAGGCTTTGTTTTTTATAAAATGATGAAAGGGTAGTATAATTGTTTCATATGTTACTTCATTAAGCAACGATGCGTTTATTCACATTTATAAATAGTAATTGTACACCCTGTATACAGGATTAAATGAATCAACGTATAGACTACCGACGTGAGTTCGTTGAACTTATCATGACCAGGTAAGAATAATCACAAGAGTGTTGATTTTAAGTTGAACAAAAAATCTTGAATTACAAATGCTTTCTATAGATTTGTACCGAAAGTGATAGATTAAAGATGACAATGAAACACATAAAAATTGATTGAAAGAAACTTTGATTTTTCATTTAATACAATTAAATGCAAATATGTATAATAACAGTACAAAATCAATTAAACTAAATTAAAAGATCCAACTGTGACTTAAAACTGATTTTCTTGGAAACAGTTTTACAAGAAAAATTTATTTCACATTTTCGATTAGTTTTTTCAGGATAAATCATTTCTTTTGCGCTATTAATATTAATTCCTTCATTGTTTATTAAATTTTAATATAGTAAAAAGATGCGTATAAATTTTTTATAAAATAGTTTCAATGAATGTTGTGTGTTAATTTGTTGCAGTGTTATTTGTTGGTTAATTCAATAGTTTTGGTTAATGTTTAAAAGAGTATCACAAATGTAAATTTTAATTTTTCGCTTATCACATTACGTTATTTGACCCAACAAGAATAGCATTAATCTCTTTGCGGTTTCTGTGCTATTCACTAACATCGGGAATGTCATTTAGGTGCGCATATGTGCACTTTGGTGATAATGGGCAGGCAAATTGCTTGTATATATGCGCCAATGATGGAAATGGATTAATATATGGTACCTTTCACGTGGTACAAAATAAGGGATATGTATACCAACATCACACAGTACGCAGTATCAGTATTTCGATATAATAAACTCGTTATATCAATACAAAATTATACGTACTCTAAGTGCTATTGTGGAATTATACCCTTTGTTCATAAATATTAAAGGAAATACATTCTAACCCAAATTTTATACGTTCTCTTGAAACTAATTTGTTGAAACTTAAATTTATGTTAATCAAAATTCATTGTATCAAGAATAGAATCCTAATTATATTTATTGCTTATTACCTGTGTTTTTAAATTAACATTTAAAAACAGTAATAATCATGCAATTTTTTAAACTCAGAAACCTATGTACTTTGCCTATTATAAGGTTTCAATTGCTTGTATAATAACAAAGTACATAGATAATCTTTCCTTCTATAAATGTCCTTTCATAAATATTAGATCATTCACTAAATTTGAGATGAATCTGAAGCAGGTTACAAAATTATGCGCAGTGCAAATTACTTTTTGCTGTCAATAATTTTCTGATCGTTAATTACTAGTAATAACAATTTTTTTAAAATAACAGCTTGACAATTTTTATTTTCAAGACAGTATTTTTAATAAAATACTCTACTTATCACATGACAATTTTTGTACGATCTGTGACTGATTTTTGTATATTTGTTATGAATTCATTCTTGAGGAATGAAGAAACACAGTATCAGTTTTTCCTATAAGAATTAACGGAGAAGGAGATAATTAATTTCAGCCTCGAAGTAGGTTAATAAATGAATAATAATTCAAGTAGAAATTTATTTTTATAAAAAAGTCATGATGGCAGAAGGTGAACTGAATGAAAATAATGGCGGAGATGATTAACGAACTCTTATTGAGTAATTCGTTTCAAGTAGTTATCCAACTTCTTCTGTACTCGAAAAGCGTACCACTTATATTATCTTATGAGACCAGGAAATATGTACATATAAAACCAAGGAAATATATTGACCTCTTAATTGGAAATGACGGGTTATTTCGTCTCGTGAGTGATCAATATTTAGCAAGATATCCTTGGTTTTAAATGTATTTTAAATTCCGAAAACCTTTGTACAACACTGTACTTTTACAGCATTGTTAACATATTTCAGAACTAAATTACCTTAAGATAATGGCGGGAAAGAATAATGAACTATAACTCTATTGCCATAGAAACTCCAGAAGAAATTGATTAAATTAAGGTTATATTAAATAAAAATAATTTTTTCTTTTTTCGTTTTGTGTTATACATGGAATTAAAAAGTTTTCGGAACGTACCCACCCTATACTGCCTCTGGGTTTCATATAACAAGGTTTTGCACAACACGGCATTTTCTAGAAACCTATTTACCTGTATTAAATGAATAATCGGTAAATCGTAAACACAAACCTTTCCAAAAAACATTACCGCACGTTTTCCTTCGGTTCGACATTAGCGAGAGGGATTTTATCTGCGAGACGTCCGCGATCGAAATCGTATCGCCCCTTTCTTTTTGTCGTGGCATTGGTCGTCGTTGGCAGTCGTATATTTACCGCGGGTGTTTGACATTGCTTGCGATATACTGTAAATAGGGCGCAGAAATGTAGGTCGATCGTTAAAATTCTCATTTAAAAATCCCGTAGCTGTAGCGAGAGGAACACATAAAGGGGGGAAAAGTTGGTTCGAAAGAGCGGGACAAATAACGGAGAAAGAAGAAAGCGGGAAATAAGAGAGGGCGGTGATAAACTGTAGACAGGATGGGACGATGTTACCGTGGAAAGAATCACTTCTGATAGCCGAAACGGCATGTGCATTTTACTAACAGACTTACTAATTATCGTCTTCGTTCCTCGCGCCGGGATGTTCATTATTCTTCGCTGAAATTACGAAGTCCGATTCCGGACCGGTTTAACGTTGATTAAACGTGTAATCAGCCTACGGCTTTATCAGAAATTTGGCACTCCGTTCTGAATTCGGGGGACATCGATACGATGGTCCGT
Source organism: Anthidium xuezhongi (assembly GCA_022405125.1). Classification (NCBI taxonomy): domain Eukaryota; kingdom Metazoa; phylum Arthropoda; class Insecta; order Hymenoptera; family Megachilidae; genus Anthidium; species Anthidium xuezhongi. The sequence goes on from CM039644.1 coordinate 1,999,188, forward strand.
TCAAATTATTTTAAGGCTAATATGTAGTTCTGAAAATATCAGATTTTCAGTTTGTTAGTCTTTTTTCGTTTACGTTGAAATGGTTGAATCAATTCGGCACATTAATTAATGTAGTACACTTACGAATTATTATTTTTAATCTAATGCTACAATTTTCTATTTCGAATTCCTAGTTAAGTGTTTGTTATTTTTTGTTTTTCAATTATTTATGTTCAGGAATAAGATTCGCAATATGACTGAAGGTATAAAAAGGTTAGGAATTTATAAAAGTAAGGGTGTCATACAATAGATTTTGAATTTTAAATAAGATGAAACGAGGTATAATTAGATTATTATTTTCTTTAAATCATGTTTATTAAACGAACAACATTGTTTGAAGAAAAATTCTTTCATTAAGGACACTGTTACAATATTTTAATTATGAATGCCTGAAAATAAATTATTTTTCAATATTGTATGTTATTTGTTCTTCAAACTGATAATAAATTCACGAGAAACATTGGAGATACGTCCATGACATATTCTATGTTAGATAACAAATAAAATTGAACTTTCAATGTTGTAACATGTCTATTTCTTTAAGTAAACTTCTATACTTAGTGTCCTAAGAGCCTTTATTGTAAGTTTTAGAAGAGTGTCCGCTGGAAGTTAACACAATTTTCGTTATCAAATTTAGAATGAAAGTGGCTTCTCGAATTCTCGTGTCGTCTCGAAGTAGACTGCTCGCAGAATATTTAATTTCCTGAAAATCCAGCGTTTGTACAGACCAATCACCGTGAAGAATTCATGCAATTAAGTTTTCTTTGAACTCTTCCGCGCAGCGCTGGAAAAATAAAGTAACTTCTTCGACTGATTTTGAATCCCTTTCAGACTTTATTAACTTAAAATTCGTTGAAAAAATCTTATCTCGGGATACCATTAATAGTGATCAATTGATGTTACAAAAACCATTATGAATATGCCAATTGAAGGAAAAAATTATTATATTGTGTGGGAGGAATCGATTGTCATGTTTATAATTAAAATACAGAACATGTTTTTTATTTTTGCACTGCCCCAAATTCGTTTATTTTGTTAACTAATAATGGGATATCGCTGATTCTTATTCTTCAACAATGATTTTTCCACAGAATTTGAAAACGATCCAAAATGAGGGTCAGAACGCTACATGCACATTTGTTTTAGTTTTTCGTTTGCTCAAAGAGGTCACCCCATCCTTCTTAGATAGAGGAATTCATGTTAGAAAGCACGATGGATCCTTGCCAGGGCCGTATTAGTGCTCCCCTCGTTAGAGTTTGAAAGCGTTACAGACTGCAACTGCAGTTGCAGCAACGAAGTGCAACTATCATTCAAGCGTTCAAGGGTCATGATACGAGTTTCAGCACGGTTTCGTGGCTGAAGAAGCGAATGTAGGTTCATAAACTGGCGATGGTCAAAAAACAATAAACCAGGGTAAAAATTCGCTTCCCTCGTGAAACGAACTTCGGTTGAATGACCTATCTCTTTAACCTCTTTCACGACATATCATTTATATCGATTGATACAGTTTTCTTTCTCTTTTACATATTAGTTTCAAATACAAACTAAAGACAGTAAAGAAAGAAAGGATTTTGAAGAAAAAAGATGAACTTTTTAAAATAAAAAATGTAAAAAAGAATTGTTATATTTCTTATGAAAAGTGGAGAGTATTAAAAAGCAGTGTGATGTGTTTTTTGTTTTTCATTGGAAATTAAATATACAAGTAATTAAAACAAACAAATATTATTTCTGATAATAGAATTTTTAAACAGCAGATTCTAAAGCGAATTTGATGATCTATAATGTATGATATGAGCTGGTTCATGGATTTTACCTCTCAATCAGTTTCAAAAGCCGCTTAGTTCAGATCGTATATTGATTAGTCTTGAAATCGATTCCTGAAAGTTCTATGAATAGAAATTTGTTAAGTTCATATAATGAATTTCATTGTGCATATTAAACCAGTCAAAGCAACATTTGAATAAACGAAATATTTTGTTTTTAATTTTCATTTAATATCGATGTTGGTTTGATAAGATACTATTAGAAGTTCAATTAATTATTTTTGCTAAGTTTTATTTATATTAACGAAGGAAATAAAAATAAATAAATTCATAAGCACTGTAACTTTTTCTTTCGAAATAGTACTTTTGAATATCGAGAGCTTTATTGGAAAAGAAAGCTAGCCCTAATTATATTATAAAAAGGCTTCGAGCCCAAAGGGTTGAAACGTTAAACGTTTAAATTTATACAATGATCGAGCCTGCCGATAGGTTAAACAACAGCTAAAACGTTTCATCGATTAAATACCGAAGCAAATTATATGATTCACCAGAAATTCCTCCTGAACTCCATTTAATTACGGTTCTGGTTGTTGTATTTAACACGAGTTAATTATCGTTAAAGCGTGTACACGTTCAGGGATCAGAGGACAGGAACAACACGGTTGCTTAATATCGCATCATTGAATGGTTCGCCGGCAGCTAGGCAACAGCTTGCTACCTCGCTACTCCTGGAAGCGATACTTCAAAGAAAATGTTTGTCAACAGTTCTCTAACTGTTGCGTTGGACGTGTTCTGAATGTTCAGTAGCGTTTACAATCGATCAGTTGCATTCGAGTCTATCGCAGACAGTTGCAGGGAAGATTTGGTAGAAGAAGAAAAGTTTGCCCTCCTCTTTACGTAAGAAGAACGGCCAAATGTTTCGGCCATCTCAATGTGTATTCGTATTCTTAGCGCGCGATCCTCCCCAGGAATATACCAGGTTGCTGCTGACACCGCGAATAGGAAGGATGGTTCGCGATTCTGACGTTTGCTCCGCTTGCATTTCAACTCGTTTTAACTAGAACCGAAGCGAGGAGTCGATGCAGGTTTTATTATTGCAGCGAATCTCCGGGTTTACTGTTCGGGCAAATGTGTACAATCGTGCTAATTGAATATTTAAGATACCTTAACGTCGCTTCGAAAGAAATGTCTGTTGTGGTTCAGTTTTATGCTGCGGATAAGCTGATTCTGTTCTTCGAGGATAAAAATAAAAATGGCTAGGTGTTTAACACTTTGACTGCCACTCTGCTATTAAAAATTCCATCTGATAGTAATTTTATTTCTGACAAATTTGAGATTTTGTTATTTCTATTATTTATAATTTCAAATATCCAATGGGAACATTTTCAACCAAATAAATGAAAGAAATCTTAATAATATGGGCGAGGGATTATAATAGAAATTCGTGTCACCCATATGTGGGTGAAGTGGCTATCAAAGTGTTAATTATGTTGAGTGGGCTATGAAGTATCCACAGTGCCAAGTATGCTAGTTTTTCTTAGTGAAAATGACGTACAGAATTCGTCATAATATTCTGGGTTTACTGCATCTAGTATAGTGAAATCTCGGTTTATTCTGGATTATTTGGTTTAGTAATTATATTAGTATGCGCTATGTGCATAGATACCAGAACATATACATAGATAGTCTATCGTTATTGAGAGTCCACGTTCATTTGTTACCTTCATAGTACATAATAATGACTAGCATAACGTATTATAGTCAACAGTATGTTGTATATGGTACACATTTCTTGTATATATGCATATTCGTTGCATATATTAACATGTTCCAAGTACTCAAAGATCTGCAGTCTAGCAAAATTAAGGACAAGCTTAATTACCGTGCCTAGTAATTTTCGAATACAGGGTAATTTGTAGGACTTCCTTCCCCTACATTGTCAGTTTCCTTAGGGAAGTTTAGCACAGGATTAACTAAACAGTTATCAGATTAACAGTTTTAACTAATTATAGCAACTAATAAAGAATTTTTAATTAAAGCGAGTAATTTGCTTATTGGTACAGAAATGTTTAGAATTAGGACACGTAAAAAATCTTTTATGGGCAATAACACATTCTTCCTTTATAAGGTGACTTTTTAATGACACTTCGTGGAGGATTTCAAATTATAATGGTAGGTGTGCTCAATAATCTGCATTCTGCGCTCCGAGCTCTAGTAACATTTTACTTTAAGCTCTGAGCTCTGTGAACCGACGTTCTTTTCATTCGTTCTCACATTTTACGGTACATTGACACTCGCTGTCGTTTTTTTTTCTCACCCCGGAACATTCGTGCATTCGTTCTTAAAAGTCACTTGGTCACGTTCGTACAGTCCGATCGTTTGATTCCAAACACTTTTCGTTCACATCTCAGCTTCTATAATGTCATCACTAATTCTTAACATTAATAGAAGTTCTATCTTTTATAATTAATTTTTATTCACTATTTATCCACCACGATAAGTGTTACAATTTGAAAGAAAGTTTCCTTTGACACGTTGACTACCACAGTGAAAACAGACGTGTGTGGTAAGACACATTGAAATTCCAATTATTGACACGTCGACTGCCACAAAACAAGAAATAAAATAAACCTTGGATATTGCTAGGATTAGGCTGGTAGTGCAAAGTATCAATTTGAATGGTTACATTTAAAAATTACTCGACAGTATCCTTAATAACTAGAATTTAAGTGTGTATTCACTGTGGCAGTCAACATGTTACGGTTTCTATCGATTAATTTCCAAACGTAACCATTCAAAATACCACTTTACAGTATTAGTCTAATACCTGCAACATCCACGGTTTATTTTATCCTTTCCTTTATTAATTATTCGATTATTTTGAGACTACCATGCCAGTCAACGTGTTAAAATATAAACACTGTTTCGATAAAATGCATCAGAAAGGTATTCCAGAAGAAATGGTTGCACTTTCGTCTAAAATCGAATACATATACGCGACTCTATACTCCGTCACTTGTTTCCTCGTTCACTTCCATCAGCCTTCGCACGATCAACAATGGTTTCCAGCCAAACAGTATTCTCGCGAAAAATCAAGATTGTCACAATTCGACGTCCAATTCTATACCGTCGCGACTGTCTACGGGAAGAAAAAGCCGTGAAAGGAAACTGTGTCACGATTTTTGCGTTATATCTCGGAGTATCGCGATGATCCAGAGCAATCGACAGCTGGCGGTGTTGGCGGTACTGCGAAAACGTCGGTTCGCTCGACGGGGAGGTTGTTCGTCGTGGCGCGCTTTTCTCGTGTGGGTTAAAGGGGGATGGATAGCAGCAGCCAGGGGGTAGCGGTGGGGATAGTCGCGTAGAGGGAGGTAGTCGGGTGCCGGCCAGGGGTGATGTTGGGCGTTTGGGTACGAAAGCTAGTGTGTCGCAGAACGTAGATCGCGAGCGACGCGTTCCGCTACCCCTTAATTCACCGTTCCGTTGACAAGTTGCGCGTCCCCCGGGATCGGTTCGTGTTGCTGGAACACGTGGAGGTGATTATCATTTTGGTGATAGTTTCGTGAACAAAACGGTGCATCCTTTAGGCTGGAACTAGTGAAATGGGATTGAAGAGGCTGTCGGAGGAGAGAGCCGCTGAATTCTGGCAACGTTTTGTCGCATCGTCTGTAAACAGCCGGTAGTCTAGTTCAGAGCTCGGCACGACCTCTCGCGAGGGTGGCACACTTCCACGTAGCCAAATCACCGTGTCACCTTCCCCGTGGACGTTGCGTTCGTTAACTGGAAATTACCGTGTTGTGACGTTGGTGTTGTTTGGTATGCTCGTGCGTTCAACTCGCGAGACACGGATCTTGAAAGGATACCCTAGTGACCCTAGCTGAAAAGCATCCCCGTCACCCCATCCACGCTCGATCCCTCCATTCACCAGTTTTCCGCTACAGGTTCAAACGTGCTTCGTGGACGGTTAGATTATGATTGATGGCGGTAGATGTTCACACGCGATTCACCGTGTTTCTATTTTTTACGTCTTCATCTAAGCAACATAATTTGTCTTTATCGTTTTAACAAACGTGTCCATGTACAATTGGGACATTTGTCGATTTATTTCGAGATTAAACTCTCGTTGCCGAGTGTTTGATGTTTCTGGATTTTAAAGGTACCGTTTGAAGAGTTTTTGACTTTTAATTAACAACGGAGGATTCGACGAGTAAATTGATTTCTTTCCAATTTAAGGAAAAAGTGGCTCGTGCATCGTGCGCCTCTGGCTGTATCTTGTATGGTATTCAAGGGCGTTGATCTCGACCGGTCACCGCGCGCAAAAAAGCGTCGAATGTCTTCATCATGAATAGCTGCACGCTTCTTGTGTAAGCTTAACCCAATGGTTACAAAGAAGCGTAAAAGAGTAATGTCGCTTCGCAATATTCTCGAGTGCCGTTTACAGTGCACAGTGACGCAAATATTGGCTGGTCCGGATGAAAACAGAAACGGCTGATTAGACAGGGGACACATTAATGGATAGGGTAGTATTTTAGGAACATGACCGTTCTCAAAAGACCTTGACTTATCAAAGTCTCCTACCAATTTTTTCTTTTATTTTGTCATACAGTGTGTATCATTTGCATTCATTTTGATTTTTATTGGAACATGTTTTAATACACAATCTTACTAATTAGAATTCTTTTTACAATTAATTACAAAGAACTTCTTTAATTTTTTAAACCCAGTTGATGTTATCTCATTTGCAACAATTACTAGATCATAATTGCTAATCTATTGCCACAGTTTTGTAGGTGAATGATTTATTAATTATTTATATTGACTTCTTTGGAAATATTTGTTTCTTCGTGATACTAATTTGGTATCTCGATCGATATCGGTATAACCCTACTATAATATATTTATCAGAATTAATAAAAAATATTTAATGCACGATGATTCAATTAGTATTTGTGATTCAAACTGTTGAAAATTTTTAATCTCTAAAAATGGTAAATTATTGTAAAATATAGGTGGTACTCATTTGAATAATTAGAAAGGAGAAAAACAGCTAGAAGTCATTTGTTTTCGATTTGGAAGACGATTATTAACCACGTGTACATAATAGAATGATTAAGTATTTATTTAAAGATAAATAAAGATATAACTAAAGTAACAATTGAGGCAAAGATTTTTGAAAATATACGATTAAATGAAATGTATTATAATTTCAAGACAAATGAATTTCAAATTCATACTTATTAAAAATTTTTTGTTTATTTTTGTAAGTTTAATGTTACTCTTTCTAAGCACCTTATGTAATTCATCCTTGAATGGATAATATTGTCATTCAAGGTTTTTTATAAAAATAGTTATACACATGTTAAAATCATTTGTTGACAAACCAGTTTTCCAAGCAAAACAAATGTAAAAGCGTCAGATTAGTGTTTTAAATTATTTTTCTTTGATTTGTTACATAAAAATTGACAATATCTATGTATGTGAACATACGTATGTACGTTTCTGGTTGATCATTAACCCTTAAATTTCATTAAACCCTCTTCTATCAAAATCCTGTACATCATCAAGAAAAGTTGAAAAGCGTAGACAGGTCGAACGAGGAGATCGCTTTTTCGTATTGATATACCAACGGATTCTATCGATATTCCGTTAGCTCGCCGTGAACGCTAATAAATTTAATCTTGATAGACTGAAAGTCGATAATTTTGCGGTTTCCCCCAGGAACTTAACCACGTTCTACTATCGCCTTCGTAGATTCGTCCGATTGCCACCATATTTCATGTCAGACCCTATCCTCGACATAATCGGTTCATCTTACCACCTAGAAGTGGCTCTTTTCTATCATCCGATCTTTGCCCCCAGATTAGACTCGTCAAGACCGTTTCAGCGACGTAAACCTCGTATCGTGGACAGGTTATCTGACTCAGCTGTTAAGAAGTTGGCCTCGTGAAAGGCCGGATACGGAAACCGAAACGCCCGATATATCGAGCCGTTCACACAATTCTCTTGTATAATATGTCGAAATGCCTCTACCAAATGTCTTAGGTTTCATCGGCTCGGATATCAATGTAATCAATAATCCTTTCGAGGGTTCGTTGGACAGCGAAGAAGAACGCTTCCGGGGATTTCCGTGTTTCCCCTCGAATCACCTCGATTTAAACTCCCACGCTTTACTGCTACCTGGAATTCAATGGAGTATTCTATCCTCCGTGAAACACTTTTGTTAATGGGCACGTTTTATCGAGATATATAAATGTTTTTAATTGCTCGGTTGTCACGCTGGGAACATTCATACGTAGCAAGATACTTGTCACTGAGGACTTTATTATTTCATTTTTCTTTCATTAATTTGCTATGTTCTGATATAAATAACTTGAAAATTTTACGTTTAAAAATATCCTCAGAGGGCAAAGGGTTAATATTTTCGTATTCGAATTAACTGCTATATAGATTATTATCATATTACTAATCACTGAGTGTTGCAAATATGAATAAAAACTCTGAAATAAACAAATTTTTATTTTTATTAATGACAGTAATAAAATTTCTAGTAACAAATATTAACAAATGTTTTTGTGAAATGATAACATAACAATAGATTATAATAATTTATTTTTGACTTTTGTTTAATTTTAATTTTTTGGGACACATTTTTCAATTGTTTTCTTTTAATAACTGCAACTTCTAATTAAAATACAGCCGTTAAAATAATGAGGTCATTGCAAACTTACTTTTTATATTTAAATAAAAACGACAACAATTATGGCAAAAATAGTTCCAGTTCCAGTTAAATCTGTGATTAGTAGCAGAGTGCATAAAAGTTATATTTAAGTGTTGATGCATTTATCGATAGAGCAATTCGTGTTCGTTGCTGTAAAAACGGGAACGAGAACGGGCACAGATAAAAAGAGTTATTACTGTGATTTAAGGGAAGGAACAATGATATAGTTCTTGAAACGCAGTGCTGGAAGATTCTACTAGATTGTTGAACACACAGGGATTGAATTTTTATCATCCCCTTAGGTGTGGCAACGAAAAAAGTTAAGTGGGACGTATATGTCCCGCTGGCCACGAGCTTAAATTTTCAGTTTGCTGCCTTATTCTGTTTGTGTAACGCTGATACAATTAACAACTTTTTTTACTTTATCCCACTTTTGCTATATTCTCTTACATTGAATTGGATTACATGCGAGATGCCATAATAATTTTCTATTAGCGTAAAAGGACCTTAGAATTCCATTTTCAAGCTTTGTTTTAAAATACTGCAATGTAGCAGCGAAGGAAAGTAGTTATTCTTCTATAAATGGCATTTATTGCAAGCCAATAGTTTAACCCATTCGTTCCTAAAGATTTAAAATATGTTATGTTATTATAAAATATATTAAATATATTATTTTATTACTTTTCCACATTGTGTGTTTGATAATTTGATTATCGATTTTCACTCAGATCATTTGAATGCCTGGGTAACTTGTTTAGAATAATTAAATTATAATTGTACTTAGCTCTGCTTTATTTTAACCTTCTTTCGAGGCTCCCTTTAGTCTTTTATTGCAATTTTTTATGGAGTAATTTTTCGAAATAATTATTATTCAGCATAACTTGTTAAATAACTTCTGTAATATTTTTGTTAATATATATTTGAGCTGTAACGTGCTAATACATAGTCGGTGGCTGTTATACAAAGAACATGAAATTATTCTTCAAATGTAAATCTTTTTTATTGTTCGCGGTCTAATTAGCTAGCTCCATTGGAAAGTGATGCATTTATTTTTAATCTCGTTAAAACATTTTTCTGTACGCACGGTTGTTTATTTGTGAACGACAATGGGTGGTATCGAACATGGTTCTACCTCGTTACAAAGAGAAAAGTGATTAATTAAATGGGCTGAAATTCAACAAGTGTCGCGGAAAAGAATTGCGTCATGAAATCAGTTGCACAGGCTATATCAGGTGTTTCGTAATAATAAATTTACACGATTACCTCATAATTTTTGGTTAATTGAAAAAACAATTCGAATAACACTTTATTTTGGCGGGACTTTTTATTATGGACACAAGATTCATTTTATTTTTTATTAAAATAAATTATTTTAATATTTGTGCAAACGATATGAAAATCCAATCTTGAAAAAATCGACACTTTAATATAAAAGTGCATAAAAAAAAAAACATTTTATATAAAAATTATCGATTTTTTTATATTGCATTTTAGTACTTCTTGTATGGAATATTTTATAGAATTAATCTATATAAAAATAAACATACATTTTCTTTTAAATTTAAAATACTGCAACTATGAATTCTGTTAACTTTTGATGCACTTGTGTGCATATGGTATAAAAATAATATACTACTTGTGAAGTATAATAGTATAGTGAAGCACATAGTATACTATAACAAGTAAGTTATAAAGTAATAAAACAGATGCTTCTTTTGAAAAATGAAGCAATTAAGAAACCATTTCGTAGATCGATGAGAATGGTACACCCTGTGTAGATACCTTCCCTCTAATAATTCAATGTTTCGCTGTACTATTCCGTTGATGCGTTATTCGGTAGTTGCTGGTATCTGCCAGCTGGAAATCGAGCTGATTGAACAGACTAACCGCAAAGCCAGAGAAATTCAATTGAGTGTAGCTTAAGAGAAGTAGTGCTAACTTAATTTTAAGTTTACAATGCGCTACGTGGCGTATGGTTATATCATTACACAGATTCTGGTTACGATTGCTACCATTCATTAACTTCTTAACCTACCTTATAATGTATCAAATATCTCGTCGAATCAATAGATTTCGTAATTTAATATTTATTTTTCAATAGAAAATAGAATCACTGAAAGAGTTACTCGATTTATTTTTTATTCCAATAATGAATCAACAGCTTTTAGTTAAGATTAAATTGACATCCCAGAAATGTTATTTTGTGGTATTTGTATATCACCTGACTCGATTTTTTATATTACCAAAAATAAGATTTTGTCAGTGTATATTACACTACTGTAAATTAATTATTTTATATTTGAACGAGAGGTAACAAAAAACTGAAGATGATAATTATTGCAAATATTTTTATTGTTGCAATAATTTAAAAGACTAAACCATCGAGTTGTTCTGAATTCTGAAGTGCAATACGGATATTTCTCAGTATTTTCAAAAAATTTACAATTAAATGTACCTATTGTACGAATGTTATACGACGAATACGTGAAAGCGTCGAAACATGTTCCTTGTACAATATGAAGTTACTCCTTCCGGTACCTTTTCTCATTCAGTATGCAGAAGTTGAACGAAAATTCGTCTCCCGTGCAATTTCGCCTTTGAAATTCCCCGAATACTTTGCCCAAAGATGTTTCAGTTCCAACCTGGAAAATCGGTGCATAGTTTAGCCGGTTTTAAAATTTGTAAGTGTAACTTATTTGTGTTTATCGCGATAAACGTATCCTATTTTGTGGTGATATAAAATTGATGCTATAAAACAAAGTATCTGTGTACAGAGGAACGTTCGAGGAGCAATAAAATTTATGACACTGATCGAGTAAAACCTCCGGTGTGAAAACAGAGTTATAATGTTGGACACAATGGTTCGATGCAAATGATTTTAGATAAACTATTTTATTTTATCTATATCGAGTAATATCACGTAATATTGTATTCCTGAAATAGTTTCAAATAGTTTTACATTTTTAATTTAATGCTTTTAAATTGCTTAACTCTTCAATAATAATATATACTGTTTATCAATTTGTTCGTTTAATTTTGCAGACTGAAATAGTACAATATTACTTTTTAAATAATTTGTATTTGAGAAAAGAATTTAAATTATTTTTGTTATTGGTAATTTATATTAATTAAAATTCAGAAATATGCATTAATTGAATATTTTAATTATGTTACAATTACAATTTTAATTATGTTACAAAATCTGTCGAGAATATTTGTCAGACATAATATAACTTTTTAAAACGTTAGTTGTCAAAATGAATGTTTGCATTTGTAAATAATAATTATTAAAATGTCACTGTGTGGTGTAATCCATAAATAACAATATTGCGAAGGATACCGATTAATAATGGACTTTAACGATATCAATTAATCACTAAATTAATTACAAAATTATTGAAATTGTCACACACTTCGTCGTAAACGAATCTTCGTAAAAATATTTTAACAAATCGTTAACCGAGTTTTTTTTCCAAAATCAAGCCGCACGTAAAGAAATTTTATTTCATATTTTCAACCTACATGTTTTTTCGCGCGAAAGAATCATTTTTTTGCTGGTTGCAGTATATTTCGCAGAACATTCAGCACACGTACACGCATGTGCTCCATTATTACATTTGTTGGAGCTTCCGATGCACCGAAGATGTGCTTTATTAAGGCGATGTCTCGGATCGATCCGTTATTAATTTGGCACCCGTTACGCGTAGTTCGGTGCTCCACAAAGTCGGAATTATCGAATTATCCTTAATTACAATTTTGGCAAAACACATTCGCGTAAATTTCCCTCGTTTCCGCGAGTACGTGGCTCCGTATTTCTGCGGTCTCGATTTGATAAATTTCGCGATACTGCAATCGTGTATCCGGGAGTGGCTAGATTTTTTTACTTGTTGCAAAATTAATGTATAGTCGATAGCGATTTGGCACGCTATAATGTAGGTTTAGCGAAGGTTACCAGGGGATTTCAGCCGTAATTCAATGAGAATGAACTTCTGTTGTTTCTATAGCGTTGCTTCACAAAGAACTGGTCCTTTCAAATTCATTTCGCGTAACAGTTCAATGCGCTGGTCCAGGTATTTAGGTGGAAAAAAAGGAGCCTTCATTGACGTTCCTTATATTCAATTTGTATAGCTGAATACTCTATTCTCGGTGTTTGTCTAATCCAAGTGGATTCCCCTAATTGAGAGCTTTTAACCCAGGATTTCGTAACAATTTTCGAATCCAGACCGCCAAATCCGACAATAAAAGGAACTCCAGCAGTCTCTGGTGTTTCAAAAAGTCCTACAATCTCCTTTCGAAATCTTTAAAATGTTAATGAAAAGGAATTGTTACAATCTGACCGTAACATTAAGCAAATATGGATAACGTTTCAATTTTTGCAGCAATTTATCATTAATATTATTAACCCTTTCCAGTCCACTGATTTTATTAGCGTTGGTAGCCAGGTCCAAGTTAATTTTAAGAACGAAATAGGTTACTTTGAATAAGTGGGAAAGGAACACAATTGTAGTGAAAATTAACAAATGAATTAAATAATAACCGAAATGCCAGACCACTGGGCAGTGGATCCAAAAGGGTTAAGAATATTTTTAAGTATCAGTCATATGAATTATTCAGGACATTAAAACTCATTTCTTATTTAACACTTCAGGTTGCTAGTTCCAATTATTGGTGTAATTTTAAAGCTAGAATTTTTAATTATTCAATCAGATTAAATTTGTAGCAACGGTAGGACTGCTTAACCTATTAAAATAGAAATTTAATACGTTACAGTTTGCATGGTGATTTGAAATTGTTACCTGGTGGTAACAATTAATAATATGCCTATAAAGTTATATGGAAGATGGAGTATTCTTCTACTATACAATAATAACATTATTTTATTACCATATTAATTATTAATTTTAATTATAGAATAATTACTATTATTCTAACGCCACAAAACAATATTTGACTATAATTTACAGCAATTATTAGATATATTATTATATAATAATACTCTCTAACTATCCATATAACTCTAAAAACGGTATAAACGTATGGGATCAGTTCTAGAATGTTTCCCAGATACAACAAACCCAGTCCTGTCCTCTGTTTGTCATGTTTAGAGCGGCGGTACCTGAATTTCTTTTCGAAACTGCGGTCCGCAAATACGGCAAACCTTTCGGCATTAATCCGGTGCAAACATTCCGCGTCCAACTACGGGGGGATCTGGTTCGTCGAATCTTTGCGCGGCGGGAGCATGTTGATTTTGTAGAAAAGAAAAATAAAATGAAAAGGAAAAAAGAAACGAAGAAAAGAAAAAAGAAAAGAAAAGTGAAAGAGGGAGTTGTAAGGCGGCCAAGCCTGTATAGTCGTAGGAGACCTGCGCGTTAGCGCATTGATTGAATTTTGTCCAGGCGGTCCGCGGGACGAGGGACAGAGAGGGAAACCATGGAAAGACAGAGGGATGGGGTGGTAGAAGGTGGTTAGATTTTTGAGAGTAGGGAGGAGGAGGAGGATCGGAGCGGGATTTGGAGCGACGGGTCGTCGGGTTGTCGGTTCGGCGAAATTATCGGGGGCGAAGCCAACCCTGCGCAACCCGTCTTACGGAATCTCTCGCTGTCTTCTGTTCTTTAAACCGGTGGCCAAACTTAACCGTCTGTTTCTCTTCCATACGTTCCTCACGATTCCCTTATGTTTCTTCCCTCCCCCTCTCTTCGATCCAATCCCTCTCTCTGTGTTTAGTTTGGTCTCGTCGTTTCGTTTCTTCGACGATCGGTGTCTTAACGTTGCCAGCTGAAACAAAAAGTTTTGGCTCGACGAGTGAAACTTCCTGATGCGATCCGTGAACTCTGACATTTAGGAAAGCCATCATACTCGATACGGCTTGATTTCGTGCTTGACTTTAGGGAACAAAAGAAGCTACGAGGGCCATTCAATAAGTATAGGAACCGGTACACGTAGCTTTAAATGTATATAGCCGATTACTTTGCTCTGGGTACTTTTTTTATACTCCAGGTGGCCGGTCAGAAGGATGCGAGTCAGAGTTATTAATTCTGTAACGAGACACTTGTAATGTCTAATCCTTTAAAGCCGTGTTCGCGTCGTGGTATGGGTATTCTGCTAAATTATTAGCAGAACGTAGATAATTATAAATTTATATTGAAGAAATTTACTATCTGTTTTAAAAAGTCAAGTGGAGCAACTGTATTAAGGGCCTGTGTTTATTTATCATTTTGGTAGAGTTTTCTTAAGTTAGTTTGAATTGTTGGACTGTTACATATTAAATTTCTGATTTGGAAACGTGAAAAGTCTGACGTGATTTGATAAAGTTGTCACGAAATTGTATTTATGCCATATTAATTTTCGGATGAGTTGTAATGAAAATGATCGCGCGGAAATTTCATCAATATTCAGAACATAAAATAGCTGGTTATCAATTACAGCAAATGATCGGTACGGATTTTAATCTGTTCATTCTGTAGCAACGGATCAAAAGATATGAATCTGTAGAATGAATGATTTAGAAAGGCAATCGTAATCAACTAAAACATAGAATTTTAAATAACTGATGGCTTTGATTATTAAAAATTGATTAAAAATTAATTATACAATGCAAAACTCATAAAACCTTAGTAGAAAGAAAGTTGTACTTATTCATTTTTCTTTAACATACTTTATTAAAAATATAAGATATTAAAAATGTACAATAGCTACACTTCATTTATAAATTAATAATTTATTAATGTACTGATTACAGTCCTTTGTGTAATGGCCATTCACTTGGCCACTAACTAGTTCATTTATTCCATATAAATTTATTGGATATTAATTGTTAAAAAATAGAAACAAACGAATGATACTTTATATTATGAATTAATAACCCACAGATTGTTGCTAGAAATTCTAAAATTTTACTCGTGCCAACTTCATAAAAATTTGAATCCACTGCTTCAAGTCTAAACTTCATCAAGAATTGAATCTAGTATGATTTACGAGATAGCTTTCGTTCACTGGCAGGGAAAAAAGTCATTTCAAGAAAAACGGTTTTAAAGTTTTACGGTTGAATTTTCCGCGGTAGGATACTTAGCAGACTCTACCTGCAGCTATTTCTGGATTATGGATTACATTCTTTCCTGTTTCCCGTCCCTTCTTCAACTGCTTGTGTTTCTTCATCATCATCATCTTCTTCTTGTCATTCCTAATGTGGCTTCTTCGTGTTCGGTCTGCTATTTTCTGTTGTTTTACTTACACCATGCATATTAATTGCTTTTTGTGTATACAGAGTTATTAATAAGTCCTCGAAAGATTTGAAGTGATATTAAACGGTATAAAAATTTTATCACAAACATTTATGAGAGTTTTAAGATGTCTCTTGATAGAAGTGACACCTCATAGCTTAGCTTCAAAATGATTAATTACGTCAGTCATTGATACTGTGTGATAAACTATGTTCTTCACATGATTTGCAGCTGAAAAAAAAATTGTATATCATAATACTTTTCCTTCATTAAGAAAATTTTTAGCAACTTATAATTTCAAATTTCTTTTCTCTCAGTATTATATTCCAGTTCTGTAAAAATAAAGGCACAAGTCTTTATTTTTATTTATGATATACAAAGTTTTGGCTTGGAATGTTAATTATGGTTACAAGTATTTAAATGAAGAGGTCTGAATATTTACTCGTTTATAACTTTTTCTAAAAGGTTTATTGATCGCCTTGTAAAAGTAATACACTTGTTTTTATGTTGTTGTTGATTTGTTGTACTATTGTTTTATGTCGCGTACAACGCATCCTATGTGTTACTTCAGTGAGTTTATATGGTTTTTATAAAGATTTTTATGGCCTGATAAATTTGATAAAAGGACAGGCTTGTCAGAGAAACATTAAAAAGAAACGAAAAGAAAGAAACATTATTCATTTTTAAGGATATTTTGTTGTTTAAATATTCAGCTGATTTTGTTGCTTTTCTCTTCGTTCTTTTTGTCCATAATCTATGTTAAACTACATATAAGAAAGTAAAATAAAATATTTAGAAGGTACAAAAGGTTTTAAACCCTGGTTATTACTTAAAATATTAACAGACGTTCTTATTCTAATTACTTTATCCGTTGATTCGTCCGTTTTAACAGAATTAGCAAAATTAGGGCCGTGAAAGAGTTTTATTTCTCTTTTATTTTTTAAAGTGTAAGTAAAATGGGTAGCAAGAAGCAGTCTGGCAGAGTGGAGAATGGATTTGAAAAAAAAAGGAAGCTGGAATTTTTTTTATTATTCATTGTCTGCCTCGAAATTGCTATCAGCGTGGAAAGAAATAAGAAACGTCGCCGTTATATAGGGATTTATCATTTCACGAAACATTACATAGTACATAAGACACTTAGGTAGAAATGCTTTTCGTGGCAGCCAAATCGTGGTCGTCGAGACTTGAAAATTGTCTTGACAGAATCTGGGGCTATTATTTTTTTCTGCTACAAATGGTATAATTTGACAATTCCAATGTTTCTTCGGCAAAAATGGTCCGTAAACGCGAAACTGGATACCTAGAAACATTTCAGATGGAATCGTTAATTTAAAAATTCATTAAAATTAGGTATGAATATAATATACAAAAGTGATAGCACTAGTTGATGTTTGTATTTGTCGGCAACCAATGATTTGCATATTGATGACCGTGGTGGAATAATTAATTTTGCTTAAATATTTTTAATTGATATCTAATATTTTATGCAGATTGTCAATTGATTGCCTCCAAAATGCTTCGATAATGAGTCGTTTATGACAGTCACATATAGTTCAATTATGTTGTGGCTCAAAGTAAACATTTATGGCACAATTTAATGGCAACTTATTACTTCATTTTATATTTTAAATTTAATTTTTGAAATTTATCGATTCTCATTTTCAAAACATATAATTTCATTGAATATTATTCTGTAGTGTTTAAGGGTTATTTGTATAAAAATTTCAGTACCTGGTAATTGAAGCTAAGTGTTAACACTAGAGTTAACATTTCAAAATAATTAAGAAAAGGGGCTTAAAGTATTATTTAAACTGCTATAGTAATTCAAAATTGCAAAAAGGGTAGCATTAACAATCTATATCCTGCTAATAAAGTTAACAATTAGGATATAAGAACCATTTATGATTTTATTCATGAATTTTAAAATTTTATAAATATTATTTTATTTCACGGCTTGTGGAGCTTTAAATCATCGGTCAGATTAATTAACGGGACATTGGTTGCCGCTTATTGTTAAATAAAATTAACCACCGGTAATTACATAGCGACAATGCATTGTAGCGAGAACCGAAAGGATTGAGGATAGTATCTCTCGCGATTGTTCCGAGCTGAAACGCGAATATTTCAACGCGTGTTCGCGTGTTTCCTTACAATTTCTCGGTCACTGTGGCCTGCAAAAATCAATTAGCAGTCAGGTCTGGCAGTAAATAAGAAGAATGAGGCTGCTTAACCAGGAAATTGCGGTTCTGAATGCATAATGGGGTCGATATTTCTCTGTGTTTAAGCTTCTGTTCGACCGAATTTTTAAGGAAATTCGATACACCAACGTTTCCCGGTGGTCTCTAAATTGATGGATGCATTTACAGCCTTTATTGCATGGACGTGCATACACGTCAGAGAAATGCAGCGCAACTGATTCAACAAAATTCAATGAATCGAGGATTTTAACGTTTGCGTATGAAATTTTATGCTTTGTATTTGGGGTCATTGTCTTCCTGGAAATGATCATCGTTTTCCAAACGCAATTTAGCGGTTTTTGGCGACAAATGGTTAGGTAAAATATCTAGAAAATTGCATTTTGTCCATAATACTAGTTATAGGAACTTATGACTGTGGAATCTTGTGCGGTTGCTCTCATACACGACCACTTATTATAAATTAACACCTTAACTGCCACGTCACCCATACATGGATGACACCTGATTTCCATTAGAATAATGATTCCCATTGGATAAAGGAAATGACAAAATATTGTGAAAATAAAATATAAAATTTGTCACAAATAAAATTACTATCAAATGTAATTTTTAATAGCTGCAACGTGGCAGTTGAAGCGTTTTAAAGGGGTACGACAATTCTGTCCGTGATTTGTAGAATACCTTACCGTTTTACAACAAATGTAGATCGCATTCATGAATGTACATTCATTTATTTTGCTTTCCATATTGGCAAGAATTTTGTGACAAAATTATACAAGCATCTGGAACAGTTATCTTATGGCGCGTTTAATCGAAACGAGCATTCGCTCATTTATCATATTCGTGTTTGTCGAATATCAAACGGCAAACGAATGTTCACAAACATTTTCAATCTTTACTGAACGAAGCGAACGGGCATTCGTTCAGCGTTTGTTGGGCATTTTAACAAGTTTGGCGAATTGTTTATTGAACATAGATCAATGTTCGTTTAGAATTGAATTTTCAGGACATAAAATAGAAAATTCATTTTAGAAAATGATATTGACGTTATTGGCTTTATATCAATTATTCAGAAGCTTACATTTTTATTTTTCTTTGTTACTATTTAATAAGTTTAATTAACGAAAAATTTGTATCTTATATTTGTATTTTTTATCTTATTTATAGCGATTCTGGTTAAAAATCTATGTTAATTATTTGATTTAATATCGAGGTTGATGCTTGAGATCGATAAAAGTTTCTTTATATATAAATTATTATAACATCTAAGACACTAAGAATATTGGATTTTGTTCTGGTCAATTTATTTCCTACATTTCGTTTGGCAATTTCATTAAAATGAAAAAAATTACCATTTTAAATACCACGAGAATTGCTAATTTCATTAATCACAGAAAAGTATGCTTTGTTAATTTAAAATACGGATTATCTGTGCAATCATTGCAAGAAAAAAAGAACTTTTAAGCAACCCCTATGTACTTGAGGATTAATTGAAGTGTAAAATAAAGCAGTAGGTGTTCCCCGGCATACGGGTATCTTCTGTCGATTGATTCGCGTACAGTACAAAGTAGTATATCTTCTGTTGATCATAGATCTGTTGGGAAATTTAAGATTCCTTCGGATCACGTGATCATCGCCCCCAGGGAATTCGGTGATATTACTAGTTCTTGTGTTTCCTATGGGCGAAGCATTCATACTATGCACGTTTTGTCATCGAGCCTCTTTGTTTGCGTTCAAGCATGAAAACGCGCTCATTCCGTGTTCATCTCGCTCCCCTAACTTTCCCAGCGTGATACTGTTTTTGATTTAGCACACTTGC
This sequence comes from Anthidium xuezhongi, assembly GCA_022405125.1. Lineage (NCBI taxonomy): Eukaryota > Metazoa > Arthropoda > Insecta > Hymenoptera > Megachilidae > Anthidium > Anthidium xuezhongi. Next base: position 2,018,945 of record CM039644.1, read on the forward strand.
AGCCGGGTGTACACATGCAAATTCTTCCCTTGTCGTCACTCCTCGCGCCATTGACAATACCGAATGAGGATTTTTCCTTTCATCGGTTTCGCATTGTCTTCGGGGGAGGTCTGTGTTCTTCCTATTTAGTCTCGTCATTATCAATACACCTGGAATAATTGAATTACATATAAAATTAACATTTCTTCTTCTGTTTCTTATAGTTTTAGCAAACGTTAATTTTTATATGACTCAGAAATGACTTTAAAGTTAAGCGGCTTTTAAAATATTGAAAGTCAGATCATTTCTTCATGTGTTTTCACTTATCGAACAAAATTTTATTTCATTTTGCTTATTACAATTTGTTTGAATGCCTTGGATAGGAAGCATGTTTTCAATGGATTTGCTGGCAAACAAATATGGGACAATTGTAGTTCACACAGAGGAACGAATTTACACGAGTAACATATTTTAACGGTACGATACGTTTTTCCATTTGCCCGTCAATAATACGATCAGTTAGCGACCTCGCCTGAATCAAGTTTGGATTAAAATTATTTTTGAACCGGAGCCAGATATTTTTCTAGCATAGAACATTTCATCATGACCGATATCGAGCATTCATTCAACATACATACATATTTAGTGTTTCACATTTTAAGGCTCCCTATATTCATTTATTAATCGATCGATCATTTCATATTTACTAAATGAAATAGAAAGATTTAATAATAATATTAATGACTAATTCTTAATAAAATGTGTTTTAGGAAAATTTAACATTCCTACTATATTAAATTATTAATTTATTCTGTTTTGAATTAACACGAAAATTATCTGTTAACATTTAAAGCTGCTGTATTAAGAAATTATTTGTAGCCGAAACATTTTCGTAAATTTGTACACGTATAATGGTTTTCCAAGCTTGTAGCGACATCGTATTGCTTGGTCCCCGTATTTCTATAATTATTTCGCATTACCATGGTTATCTTGGTGCAGTCAGGCGTCCGTCTGCTCACAAAGACGAAGATGAAAAGGAAAAGCGAATGCTTTTGAAATAGTGCCAATCCTCTTAGGAACATGCGGATCGAAGTTGCACCCCCTCCTGGCTGACTCCTTGCGAGGAGGAGGACGGCTGGTCGAGAGGTTAGGTTGTAGAATAAGAGTTTAAGGGAATGGAAATGCAAAGGTGCATACGTACGTACGTATACGCGAATGCATAGGAAGAGGGTTAAGAAAATGCACGACGATGGGAAGTTTCGGGCCTCGGTTAAAGAAGATGGCTTCCAGATGAGAACGCTTAGCGCGTGTTGGTGGTTTTATGGCGTGGTGCCCGAAACTTAGCCTCGGCATCGGCCAACTGGAAAGCTTACGCAAACAGAAAAATACTTCGGTTGTCGGAGATCAGAAAACGTTTCGGAATATATATTAGATACATCTGTAATCCCGGTGCCAGACCGCTGGGCGTCTTTTGATTTACGCTTAGCACGTCTTCCTCGTTCTAGATCGCTGGCTGCTCATTTTTCGATGTAATTCTACTTCAGGTCGTTAGCATTACGTTCGCGGAACGAGCTGCAGTTCGAGAAACGTTTCGATAGGTGACAACAGTCCTATCACTGTGGTTACGACTATGATCAACCTATTTTTAGAATTGGACCATTTCTGTCTCCAAAAATAATAGAATTTAACCCCTTGCTCTACAATATCGAGTCACACCCGTGACGCACCTTAGCGTTCAGATGTGACCTCCCCTTTAAAATTTTATTTATTTAATTGTAAGTTTAATTGGTAGGTGAGACAGACTACAAATTTTTTCAGAGAACAAACAATAAAAAAGAAATGAATATTGAAGAATGTATTATAAGTATATTTTACGAAAAATCTTGAAGTTTAAAGGCGATGCAATCACGTTGTATATAGGAAATTCTAATCGAAATTTTAAAACCGGTCATTTGACCGGTCGTAGTAGGAATAGTGTTAAACGCTTTAATGGATTTAGGACACTCAGAGTCAAAGGGTTTATTACCTTTTATAGCATATCATTTTTTATAATTAAAAATTATTAGGATTAGAAAAATATGTACGTATCTACGAAACTACAATTTTATCAGTTGCTTTTAAGATGATTAAAACTTGAAATTGATATGTACATACGATCAAAAATTCATGAGTTTAGTTAAACATAGATCTTCGTCTCAGAGATTCTTTTTCTGATTAGGTATTCAAAGGCAGTCAGTAGATGTTCGTACGTTTAGTCAGTAAACGGGGCTGATTTCGTTTCCCTCCTTTGCATGCTGTTTTTCCATTAAAAATTTATAAACAGCGAATTCAGCTTCCGGAAATCGTACGCTTCTCTCCAAAAACGGTTTTAGTCCACCGATGTAGCTTTCTCGAACGAGTAGTACACCTGATTTGCTTCCAAAAAGAACAGGAAGTCGTAGAGAGTACACCTTTGAAATTTTAAAATTTCTAGTCGAGTACTCGTATATGGTACGTCTTATGAGCATCACCGGAGAAGACATCTTCTGGCGCAGCGCGCTATTTTATATTCATTGCCACGCACAGCTACCCCTCTTTACGCCGATCCCCCTCCTCTGTCGGCAAGAGCTTCAATTGCAAAAGACGATGGTCTTGCACGATTTTACCTTGACGAAATTCTGCTGAACTTCTCTAATCCATTTTTTAAAACGTACCACGTATTTGTCTATGCAAAGTTTGACAGTGCGAGTACCAAATTAGGAATGAAATTCATGAAATCGTTCTTCGAATTAATGTAATTCGTAAGAGATATTGTCTTCACAAGAATTCTCCGTTTCAGCAAATTTTTAATAATTTCGATTAAAAGAGAGGGAAATATTATTATTACGTTTTTGTGAAATTATCTTCTTGATGTCCCTTCATTCATGTTCTCACAGGTTTGAAATCTATTTTAAGCCGATGTTAGGCTCTCCATTTCACGTACCAGCAGCTAATTTATTAATTCCTCGTCGAGGCGTGAGGTTCGGAAATCGAGTCGACCCGTAGAAATACTGAAACCGCCAACAAATACTTTGCAGCTTTAGTTCTTTCGCAAAACTTTTCCCCCTTTTATCCAGAGTTTACCTTTCAGAGAATTATACGAACAAAACCTGGTGCTGTCTATTCATTGAAACCAAGATAAGCCGATCCACCTTCAAACAAAATCCCGCACCCAACCCGCAGAATTCCCGGCGGTTGAGATTCGTTTTAACGAGGCGACCGTTCAGTGAAAATCGAGTGCGACAGTGTCGTCAGGTGATACCCGGTGTTCTCGTCGCACGATGCAAGTGAACACGCGTCCAGGACACGTCGTACCCCGCGCGTGATGGCCGTCGCGAGCATGACAATGTAGCGAGGCACGCGGTCAGAAGGCGACGCCAAAGGGTGATCACTGAAAGAGGAAACAGCCGGTTCTTGATGCGATGTGAAGTTCGTCATGAACCACCCTGCGACCAGGGATCCGCTTGGCTCCAGGTCGCCGGGATGCTGCTACCACTCGTGGAACCCGCAGGTGTATCCACCGTGCAGGGTGTGTCAGAGGCCGGTACTGACGCTGCAGCAGTGCACCGTGCGACACCCTGCGCCCTTCGTGCGCCCCTCGTTCCCCGAACAGAAGGAACAACAGAATGAACGGCCGAGATATCAGCGGTCGGCGGACACACCGTCGCCACGAAGGCACGCCGATATTATCGATAGGCGGCCGCCCACGAATCCGTATTACCACACGCATCCACCGCCCAGTTCGTCGTCCGGATATCATCTTAGCAAGTCGGTTAGCGCGGCTAGGTTAGGCTCGCCGGGCGGTTCGCTCGGTCAACGTTCGCCCGGTACCCGTGTACCGAAACCACCGGGGCTCGAGACACCGCACAGATGGATCGGCGAGGAGACGAAGAAATCGTTACCCTCGCACGTGTACAAGTACTACCTTGCCCATACCAAGGAGTATCGTCGTCAGAATGTCAAGGTAATTTAGCACGATGAGAATTCCCTTTTACCCCGCTCGGGGTATCGAGTTCTGCGGTTAAGTTCGAGGGAGTCTGGTTTCTTGCGTGGGCTGCGAGGAAGTTTTAATTGATTCCAGTTTGATTGTGTTTCAGGGTATCAGAGAAAACGCTGGATTTCCTGTGTTCTTGTTAAGGAAATTATATAAGATTATTGTTTGAAATTTCACTGATTTTTATTCCCTGCTTTTCAACTGATTTGCATCGAATTGCTAATTCTTGCGGTTCAGTTTAAACAAGTTTCAGTTCTTGCGTGGAATTTTTATGGGACTTAATTGATTCTGTTTGGTTATATTGCTGGGTTCTTGTTCAGTTATTATGGTAATGTAAGTTATAGTTTTCGAGGCCTTTTGCTTTCGCCATCTGTGCCAAACATATCCTATTTATAAAAAATAATATTATTTAAAAAGAAAAATAATTGAATTAAGAAATAATATTATTCGATTAAAATATACAATCATTCGTATTCGTTAACTTTTTTTATATAAAAATAAATATATGCAATGAGATCTTGATCGATTGTTCCTCGATTAACCGTTTTCCTGTATGCGCCGTTTATTTCGTCCGGTCTCAAATATATTCCATATAAAAAGAGCAAAAGTAAATCGCATAGATCGTTCTGCTATCCACCATTCTACCGCAATATTCGTTTGAAATATCACCAGGTTTTTTTTTAAACCATTATATTGGATCGATCGTTTCTTTCGGAATAGCGAAACCATATTTTATAGTATAATATAAATGCTTGGTTTGAAGCAGAATAACGGCATTAATAAACAGCGAAACGAACATTTCGTATATGCACATTTCATTTGAATGTGTGTTTTTTACTATCCATTGACGTGAAATATTTTCGTTCTGCAATTTCATTTTCAATCACACGCAAATAATTTTTTGGAATGTTAAATATTTTCGTATGTTCCTGCATCTATCAGTTGGTTCTGTGGGTCTGTTTGAAAATAGCAAATAGAGGTTGCACCGTAGATAAAATTGAAAAATTTATTATTAGAATTCGATAAAACTAATACATATATATTTTGTATTACTTATTGCAGCAATTCAGCTATTTGCTGAAACTTTTCAATAAAAAAGAAGTATAGTTAACGCTTTGAGTGCTACACTAAAACCGTATAAATCATATGTTATTTTTATGATATTTTGTTCTTTTTATTGTAAAAATTTAGAAGTATCTAGTGAAATTATTTATAATCATTTACATAAGATAGTTTTCCCCAAAATAGGTGATAGATTCCTGTGAAAATTTATTTTTCTCCCAGATATGGAATATAGACACTGAACTGTGTTAAATTTATTTATATTTCAGTATTTAAATTTATTTCGATTTCCATTTTATGAATTTTGTATTATTTTTCTAATATATTAAAGCTTTGTATTAAAAAAATTTGGATGTTTAACACCTTGACTGCCACGTCACCCATATATGGATAACATTTGAATTTCCATTAGAAACCTTTGCCCATATTCTTAGGAATTCTTTCATTTATTTGGTAGAAAATATTTCCATTAGATATCAGAAATGATAGATAATGAAGATAACAAAATATTGTGGAAAGGGAATATAAAATTGATCAAAAATAAAATTGTAGCAGTCAAAGTGTTAAGTCTAATTAAAGCACAATGACAAGTTTTTCGTTAGTCTGGATTATAATTGAGTCGGTCATCGTTATTCGAGGGATGAAAGAACCATGATTAAAAGAAACAAAGTTGAGTCCTTCTTGTCTTAAAACGTTCGGCGTGAAAGGTGTTAATATAAATGAATATCTTTACTGAGCTAAAATTAATGGATAACGCCTACACGCCCTTATATTACTCACAATTAAAAGTGTGCGGTGACCGTGCCACCATGTACCCATTATATATGGTTGCATTTAATAAACATATTTCACAATGGCTTATTGTGAAGGGTCGAAGGACCGTGGTGTAAACTACGGAAGTAGACTCCTATGAATCATTAATGAAAATAAAACTGTGCAAACGTTTTGGGAGGTAACAGTGATATATAACAACGAGACAAATGGTTTTAGGAGAACTTAATACTATTTAGTCAATAAATACACAATGTTTTGCAAAGCAGTATTTTTATAGACGTTTTGTACATGCACTTTTAAGCTGGGTTTTAGTAATCATTGTAGCAATTATCATGTTATTATAAATAAAATTAAGGGTAATTTTATTCTCAACGGGTAAAGTAATTCTATGATTGTATTTAAAAGAGTATTACAAAAATATTAGCAACTTTAGAAAAGCTTTCCAAAATCGGCAGTGGATCACGTTATTTTTGAAAAGTAGGATATCTTTTCTGATTTCGAGGTTTGGTGATTTATCAAACGTCTGTTAACTTTATTTCTCAAAAATTATAAAATTTTCATGTACATTTTCATGCCATATAAAATTTGTAGCTTTAAACATTTAAACATTTTGTAGCTTTATACACTGTAGACAGTTATTTTTAAATTATTAGTCATATTTAAATTACTTCAAATGTGGACATGCTTAGACGTATGAGATAACAAAGTGTTAAGTGTGAGTTGTAGTATTTGGGTCGCTATTCTTCCCAAGAAATTGCAAATTTCTTCAAAATCTCTGGAAAATATCGCCTGCTGGGCCACAACAGCAGGGGGTGGTTACATGAGGGATCCATCCCTAATCGCCTAATCCTAACCACTCCCCCGTTACATTACCTCGTTCGTCAAGCTGTTGCCAACTTGAGAGACGAATCTGGCCTCTGCATACTTGTTACCCTATACGCTTATGTAACAAAATCTATGGCCGCATGTATCTGGTGACCCTTAATTGTTTACAGAAAATATTTACTTGAATGTACTTATAATTTAGAAACATGCAATCCTCGGTTTTGGAGGTTCTCAGAGCGCAAATTTGTTTTGTGATAAACCAAAATGTCTATTTCAATTTTAGCTTAATTTTAACTCAAAAATCTATTATATAAAATTTCTCTTAACTCAAAAATCTATTTGTATGAATATTTAATTACGATGCACAAGAAAGCCTTATTTTTAAGGTAACAAATAAAATACAGAAAAATAGTATATCCGAACTCCATTGTTTCGTTGTACAATAGAAGTCGTGATCACTATGCTCGTTTGAACGCAACAAAAAAATACAACCAGTTCTCGTTCTGGACCATTCGTCCTACAACATGATGGGATCCAGAGGAATCATAAAACATGCGTCCCACCGATCGTTGACTTGCACCACTGAACAATACATATAGTTTGCGATTGACCAGCCTTTTTTTTATCGTGCTATTATCTATCGATTTCAAAGTATACCCTTTCATCCAGCAAAGAGGCATGGTTTCTTGTTGCACCAAATTCGGTTTTGAAAATCAGAATCTTAAAATATGTACCTGTATATGAATTAAGTTGGTGATTAAATTCGCGACTCTCTCGTCTCTTTTCATAGAGAAATAGTTCTTAACATTCAACAACTACAACAAGCATCATTCGAATTAATAATCTTTTGCGATGTTCATAACAATTTTTGTATACTTCTGTGATTAGATTTGGAAGGGTCGCGAATTTAATTGCCAATCTGACTGGCAACATGTCATTCGATAGCACATCAAAAGAAAACATAGCACACTACTTTTCTTCTATCTCAGTCAATAGTTAAGAGATAATTCATTTTCCCTATTTGATTGAAGTTTTTAAATTGCCGCACCTAAGTTAATCGACTCAATTTTTTTTTTAATTAGTGGACGAATGACTTTAAGATCGTACATACAAAAAGATATACAAAAAACCAAATAGCACTTTGAAAATCTTTCGCAAAAAAGAAATTTTAAATTGTTCATTAGTTATAAAAAATTAAATTTGCCTTAAAATTTGATGAATAAATTAATCGTCGATTTTGGTAAATATTTTTATTCATTTCGAGTAGAATAATTTCAGGAAATTTATAAGTCATTAGGTAATTCGTTTTTGATGAATGAATGTTGATTAATTAATTCGTTTGATAAACGAAGGTGCAAAAACATCATTTGCATTGCATCTTTAAAGATGAGAGCTTCGGTTGCAACTGCAGTTGCACCTGCGATTGATTGCTCGTACTCGACGGCAGATGGCAGCCAGGACATTTTCCCTCCCCATTTGTAATCACAGCAATATTTTCTTATTTTAGTAAACGTGTGTTTATTTTATTGAATTCTGATTTGTATGCTTTTATTTAATACTTAATTTTGAAAAATATACCTATTTCTTGTTTAAACTTTGAGTTATGAATTAGTGCAATACTTTATCTTAACTTGTATTTAAAGGAAAACACTTATTTGTTGTTTAAATGTAATATTTTACCAAAACGTCGTATTTTATACTTTTATCTTCGATATCAAATTCTCAAGAAAACATTATTTATTTAAAAACCTGAAGGCAAGATAAAGTAAAGGAATTATAAATTTTCTTCCAGAAATATTTTGAATATTTCAGTTTTCCTACATTAATCAATTAAAATAAGAAGGTTAGTAAATAAAATTGTAGGGATAAATTTCATTTCGGGATTTCAAATAAATGATAGAAAACTGCAATCAGATAAATTGTAAATTAATCAATTTTTTTTAAACGAAGTATACTGAAAAATAATTTTATTCAATTTGACACAGATAGAAAGAAGAATCCAGCTGACATTTAATTTTACAATATTTTATGATTAATGGAAATCGATTTTCAATCAAATCGAGAATACAAATAAATACAAATAAGCAGGCAAACAAACAGGTAAAATAATAATAGAACAGCAGCATACGAAAATTGATACGAATCGTTCTGAATACCATAGAAGATATACATTTCTTCTATCGTCATTAATAAAATACGTCACAACCTTTGTATTATGAACAACAAACATTTAATTAAAAGATTCAATACCAACGACGAGGGCTTTCAGCGTTTCACGGGTTGTTTAAAAACTGTTTTGTAGTATCGTTGTTGTTGCTCGTTATCCGTTATCGCGGTGTAGTTACTCTTTTTCCCTTAATATTCGTTTTTTCTGTTTGATATAACAGTTATAAAAAAAGGAATCATGGGTATAGGATGGCGTAATAAACGCAGCCTCGTTAAAGCGTCCTTTTAATTGATAAAAAAAAAAGAAAGGAAAAAAATAGCGCGTCTGTAACGTTTCTTTATCAACGAAAAATCTCGATCGGAACAAATGCAAAACGCGCACAGTAAACGCGCAATGTTTCCAATTTTTCGCAGTTTTCACTCGCCGTGCATCTCTCGTTTTCTCTAGCTTCGGACGACATGGGGTAAAACTGGGTCAGTTGAAAATCCGATTCACGGTGCCATCTAGAAAAAAAAGAGAGAGAGAGAGAGGGAGAGGGAAAAAAGAAAAGCAGCGCCCAGAAGCTTCCGCTATATTGTATTATTATTATTCGCATTATGCTTACTTTGGAGCGCGCTATCGCGTTTTTACCGCGATAACGAGGGAATCGTTAAAGTGGATGAAACACAATTTCCCGGAATCGATTAGTAGACCTAGTCGAATTATTGAAGCTGTTTTATCGGTCGCAATGTTTACCCTGCTCTCGACCCGATGTCTATAAAAACTCTGGCTTGGTTACTTTGGTAATCATGTTGTTTATTGTGAGCGAAACTGTGTTGTTCAATCGCCCATAGGAAGTTGCTTGTCAGATATGTTCTGTAACAAGGGATGTTAACCTTTGGAAGGGTTAAGTTTTGCTCTATATTATTTCCATTCTGCGGATCCTTTGCTATTATTTTTCATATTATGTGGCAACATACGAAACTTTTTTTATTAATACTTTGACTGCCACGCTGCAGCTACTAAAAATTTCGATTGGTAACTTTATATTCTATGTCTACAATATTTGGGATTTTTATTATTCATAATTTAAAACGTCTAATAGGAATATTTTTAACCAAATATACCAAAGAATTTTTAATTACATAGGTTCTTAATAGAAATTCAAGTAAAAATAAAGATTTGTATCTGAATGGTGAAAATAACTCTTAACTTAAGGATTCGGCTTTTTATTTCAAAATTAAGAATACTCGTGGGCTATCCAAAAGAGGTTTTAGTTGTAGGATCTAACGAATGAAATTATAAATTACACGTATATGCAACAGGCGCATAAATAATCGCATTTATAAAGGCACTGAAATGGAATTTTTAAAAGAGCATTTTCCACGTTTGTTATTCCACAGCTCTAATAAGAAGAAAACAGTTTTAAATAGCTAATGAAAGCTTGTTAAAACGTACCAAAAGTCCTCTTTATTGATTGCAATTTGTTAATACTAATTTAGAACAGAAAAGTTAGAAAATGAAAAATTGCAAAAATTACTGGACAAAGGTTGAATTCAATTTACTGCAGAATTTGCAGCAATCAGACGTATGGGTATTAAAAATTCCTCAAAATTAATGCATACTTTTAATACCTATTTTATTATATCAAATGTCACATTTTGTACCGTGACACTTCGCACTGCTAAATTCAACATTGCTGCGTTAAACACTTTTTAAAGCTTCTGAGTGTGAGTCTCGTTCTGAAAGAAATAGATTTCCGACGTTTCATGATTTATAGGATAGGGGAAACGCTTCATCAACCCCTCCGTTCTGTCGTTTCACACGGCCAATAAAGATTTCCTTACTTATAAATTATCACACCTTGCAAAATACTTACAGAACTTTGTTTCTCCCTAATGTGGTTATTATGATTATGTCTCAATATTTAAATCTGGTACAGTAAGACTTAAGACAATTTTATAAGTCAAAGTTTATAGAGCAATTTACTCATTTCTTAATGCAGTATGATTTTATTTATTTTACTGCCTTTACATTAAATCCATTATTGGATCCATTTCCTTTCACTAAACTGCAGGAATTAATTTGGCTGAAATAAAATTGTGCTGGTGAAAATTGATTAAACCTGCCGTATGCTAATTAATTTTCCGCCAAAGAGCTTGCGACCACAAAGGGTTAACATTCCTTATTAATAGGTACCCCAAAATTGATATGAACCTTGTAGATTAGGTTCCTTCAGTAGCAACAAAATAGAAAAATAAAATTATTTTAAAAAATAGCATAGCAGAAAAAGATATTGTGATATAGGTAACAGTATCATCTTCATGTACATAGAGATCCTTGATTCTGATTACTGACATTATGAAAGGAAGAATTTTTATGCCATCGTGGGACTGAAAGGATAATGAACGTGCATAATACTCATAATAATAATTATAATAATTATGATAAAAAGTATCATAAAAGCAGGTATAGCAGTGGCATTGATGATGGCGGTAGCAGTAATAATCAGTGGATATCCAAGCTTGCAATAAAAAGGGAAAAAGTAGGTAATAACAGCAGCATTTTTGTAAAGCGGCAGAGGCAGAGGTGTAGGGAGAAATGTAACATATGTGCTTGTTGCCGTGCGGGTAAAAATTAATTAAAAGGTACGCGAAAAGTGATTAGCGTACCAGCATGGTGTACGCGTTGCAAATATAAAATGCAGATCAAATTGTATTAGATTACGGATATTGATTCGAGAGAATATTGACGTACGACTGTTCCTGTAAAATGTAAATTGACCGGAATAATTGTTATTTGCGCGAAATAATGTTTCCTTCGATTTTCAATTAATTTGGTTCGTTCACTTTTGACACTGCTCGTGCTAAATAATTAATATTCTTATTTTTATAGAATTTCAACATGGACAAGAGATTGAGTAATATCACCGTTTGAATTTTCTGTCAAAATTAATAATTAAATTAAGGAAAGGTATCGAACGGCTAAATTCTGAAACAATATAGGGGAAGATCGAAATATGATCCTTTGAGCTGTCTTTAAATACTTAAACCGTAAATTTTGCGTGGCACGTAACGTGTTAAATTTCGCATAAGTAACCCGCGTATGTCGTCGCACTTCCACGACACGTTTCCAGAATTCAGGAAATTCCCTCATAACGCGATATTCCTATAGACGAAAATTAAGGAAACCCCTTTACAATACGGTACTCCTATGACACAGTTTCGTCCTAGAGAACCAAAATAATACATTTTCGAAGACAAGTATCTAATTATTTACTGTTATTAGCACTGGTATTCGTTTCATATAACAAGGACATCAGGGCATCTTTTAAGTACTTAACGATCGTGTTGTATGAGGATTACCAAAGTGTATCGAAAATTGTTAATTTTCTTGAAAAGTATTTATTTAGTCTTCAATTTTTATCCCATCCCCTTCAAGGTAGTTCCCCCGTGATATTATACACTTGTCAACGTAGTTTCCAGTTTGAGAAACACCGCTGTCTTGCGCTGGGTCCGCGATTTCGGCTTTATCTTATCTGTTGATGAAAAACGTTGTCCTTTGAGTGTTCTTTTAAATTTGGGAAATAGGAAAAAGCCACAGGGGGCCGCGACATCATACCTGTGTTGTGTTTCGCCAAGAACTGTTGGATGAGCAAATCAGTATGTGCCGGGTGCAAAATTCACAAGTTACCTTTCGAATATTCGGCTCGTTTTCTTTGGATCGTGTTCTGTGCACGCGTTAAAATATATGTTATTTTAAGATGCGCTTCAAGTGTTAAATTAATAACACTCGAATATTTGGGGCTGTGCAAGTGAAACGAGCCAAGTTAATTCACAACAATTTGATAGACCGATGAACACTTGTTTAAAGTTAATGTTTGTCGTATGAATGCAGAACTTAGAATGACAATTTTTCGTCTTCAGGTTGCCCTGAAGCGCGACTCGAAGAACGTTCTCTAATAAGAAATAGTCCAGGTATTTCCTGATCTGGAAATTTCGATGTACCTTATACCTGTGTATTCTAAAAATAAATTTGACTTGGTAGAAATGAATGAATGCTAGAAAAAATAGTGCTCTTTGTTGATTGACAGTACAATCAACATACAAAAAAAGAACCAATTCGACAGACGAGATATAGCGGGCGCAATTTGAAAATTCTCGATACTCTTTGATCACACCTCGTATTTTAAAATACGAGTGGAGCGGAGGCGCTGTACGGGGCGCAAAGGGTTAACAGTGTTGGGTGTTCGTTCTCGAAGGTGCACGTAACGGAGCGCATTCGGACCCTTTCAAATTTGTAGCCATGCACAGATTGGTGCAGCTCGCATGAATGCAGTGTGTCAAGGATGGCTTACGTGGCAGTCGTCGGAACGATATAACAGTGGATCCGGTGGATAGGTTCGCGTAACGAATATCAAAACGCGATACAGGACTGTCCTTGAATATCAAACAGACCTTAAGTCCCTTTGGCCGGGTGTGTCGTGTCGTTATCCGGCTTTCTACTCCGTAAAATTAGCTTTGTCGCGAGACAGCGGGGGATCCTTTTGCGGGACTTCGATGCCTCCAATCCGAGCGAGAAACATTAAAAGGAAGAGGTTCGCGGGAAGAATGCTTCTCGTCCGCGCGGATGCGTTATTCGATGCACGATTTATCAGTCGGGTTTGAATAAAGCGGTAATGTTGTTTTCGGTGATATATCGACTCGAACGGAAAGTATGTTCTAATACTTTTGAACCGCGTTAGAATACCTGTCACGTACAGGGCATTAGTTACCAGCTGAGGATGGGCCGGATACGTACCGTTTCTCTATGCGTTAATAACGAATTGAAATGGGGAAGTTAATGCCTATTATCAATTTATTTCTTGCTATAAATTACTTCTATCTCGATCGTTTGAATATACATTTGTGAATTATTTAAATATCTTACTTCAATTTCACATTTTTGTGGTTATTGGTTGATAAGATGGAATGTTAAAAATAAAATGTTTATTTTACAAATTTTGTACTCTCAATTGAACATATTTGCATTTAAAACAATTATGAACTTTTACCCTGTCATGACATAAGTTCAAAAATTACTTTCTGTTACAATTAGTTTAACTTCTAGTTAAAATTATGAATTTTTTATATGAATATTATTATTTTTATGATGCTTGGATTAATCGTTTCTGTATGTTTTATGTTTCAGGTAAGTGACTTGCTTAATTCCTGTACCAGCCTTATTATTCGCCAATTGTTGCCATAGAGGTAAGTTTGTGTACTTTCGCTTATTATTCTCGAGGAAAATACTCTTTGAAGGAGATCAGTTGTTTAAACAGCTATCTTAAATATGCTTCAGAATTATGAGTGGCATAAAAAGTTATTACTTGCATAAAAGAGACGCATTAGTAGCTGTTTTTAACTTGTCAATTCAATTTTTTTATAACTCATTCTACGTGCTTCAAAATATTTAAGAAATTCTTAATTTGTTACATCTATAAATCCAAAAGATTAATATAATTTATTTTTGACCCTTCAACCATAGAAGAAAAATTATTTTTTGCCGTTAATTGAAATATTAACTTCTTCATAATTATTTTTCTAGCAGGTATATAATTTACAGTGCTAGAAACATTAATAACCCTATCTCTGAGTCATTTTGAAAATTAAATATATTTTTCAGGAAAAGTCAACTCATTTGATTGATTTGAAAATGATTCTATTTTAAAGGGCATCCTAATGTTTATAGACGATAGTACATTTTCAAATGTTTTCACATTGTTTTTCTATAAAATTAGGATGTTTTCATATTGGAACACTGTAATCTGATTACGGGGGGTGATAAAACTTGTATATTTTTTTCATATTCTTCCGATGTACCTATAACTTCATTTTAAAAAGGCAACTTTACTACCCTCGAGGGAAATTAATGTTGACCATTTGGATTCTGAACAATTCTTCGATAGATAGAAGGTTGTATAATACACGATTAAATGATATTTCTTCTCTTCGTGTGTATTACATTACTTACGACAAATAATTACTTCGATTACTTTTTAATCACAGTACAGTTATAGTATATTCGTTTATCTTTATGTATCTTAGAAAAAGATACAATAAAGTTTAAAAAGTCTAACAAGTTTTGATGTAATTTTCATTACAGAAAGTTTATATTGTTTTTAACTTTCAAGAAGATAGTAAGATCAGATTTGTAATTCATTGGAAGAAAAACTGACACTATTATCATGCATTAATGTATCATAAACGAGGATTCTTAAAACCAAAATAAGGTATCCAAACTATAAAAGCACGAACGTTAAAGAATTTAGTATCATAACGATTATTATTAAACCAGTGCAGGGAATATTAATTATAATAAATTCATTTGCCGCACTGACTGGCCGACGATTGGAAAAGAAACGAGTTCGCGGAAGTGCTAAATTATAGTTTCGCGAAACTTTCATTTGCACGTGCTCCTTTTTTTTTTTTATCGCATAGCGTCGTGAAAATTATCTCACCACCGACGGAAACCGTCCGTTTTTTCCCGACAGCAAAAATCTCCATTCGCAGAAAAACTTCTTCCCTTCTCTTCTAACGGGGTTAACTTACCTCCCCCGGGTCGGTTCTTACGTACTTCGTAGATCCCCCTCGCGGTCAAATACTTTTACAAATTGCGTAGTAAATCGTTTTGCACGTATCTTTAATAAAATACGGAGTGAGAAGTGAAAATGATTCTTTCTCATCAAAAAACTTGGAGAAAGCGTTAACAGTTTTAAGCAATCATCGTTCGTTTGCAAAAGTTTGAATCTTTCGGTTCTTCATTTTTCTGTAATTATTATTAATTCGGAAATACTCTTTATTATATATTTTTGAAACGTTTTTACTTTTACTATTTACTTCAATTTGTGTCAGTTTTAAATTTTGTTATTCATTTTTATGAAGGTTATATGATTAATGTAGAATGAAATTTACAAAATGTTATGTGATAGTTTTGCAATATAAAAAAATTTAGAATAAAATAATACATCAGATTTGTAAGAAAAATCAAAAGCAGTGTGAATTGGTTTTAAATTAATTAAACTATACTTATACACAGGAAAATAGGAAAGAATTATAAACATATATCATAAATAAAAAATACAATATTTCTACTGGAACGAAAGGGTTTATGACATTTTAACAATTTTTCATAAATGAAATAATCCATTATTCGTGAAAAAATAGTTGGTAGATAATTGATAAGATCAAGTATTTTATTATTGAATTATTTTTTAATTCCTATCAGAAAGTAATATCACAGTATATCAAATATTGCATTTAAATAAAATTGTACAAACTTTTTGCAACACATAAATGTAATTTGAAAAATTAACTTTTCTTTTGCAAAATATTTTAAAGATATATAAACATTTTATTTGTAAAGCATCGAATTAACAACGAAATTTGTTGATTAAATTATTTTTCATAAAAAATATATCATTTCAAATGACACGATATATTTTTTTTTTATATTTTTTGTAATGATTTTCAAGGTTGGCGAGTAATTTTGTTTCCTAGCTTTTGTCGGAAGCAGTGTTTCGTTTAACCGGTTGAATAAATAGAGCATAGACGGCGAGATCAATTACATTTAATTAAAATTAAATCGTTTCGATCAGTTTCCTGGTTGACTCAAGAAAAGGGATTTTAGCCACTTTTCCCGGTACCTCATCTTCCCGCCGCTTCTGCAAATGTTTACGAATAAATAGCGACTCAGCGTCCGTCTTTCATTATGGTTCTTCTTTAAGTAAACTCGAATCTGTAAGATCGACGATGGCTTGGAACGTTATTTTCCCTAGGAATAGCTACCTGCAGTTTTACTTTCAACCATCGGCTACCATTGCCTGAGCTCAGAACCATTTTGATCCAAGTTTTCAAGAATTTCATTCATTCGCTGGATTTCTACTGAATCGTGTAGCGTCTCCGTTACATAGAAACATTTTATCATACAGGATGTCCTGTTACATCTGAGAAATATAGTTCGCGGTAGATCCAGCTTACAAAAATAAGGGAAAATATGTTCATAAAAACGTATATGCCATTTCTTATGAAACAAGAGAACATCTATTTTGGTGTTACCCTACTTTCGTGACAAACTTGGTTTTTTTAATTGAACGTCGCAAAACAGAGAATTAATGCGATACGAAATGTAAATTAATTTGAAAGCTAGAAATTATTATTTGTCAAATTTTAATAATTACGAATTTGGTTACTAATCTTGTAAAATAATAAACGTTAAACTTTTGAAGTCTTCTTTGTATTAAGAAAGAAAGAACAAAAGGGATGAAAGAATATTTTTGCTACAAAGTTTTTTGAATAACTTTCGCTCATTTCCTCGAATTTCTGATTACTTCGTGCTTAATTCTTTTATTGAAGTAAAATCTGAAGTTTAAAACTCGTTAGGAATGTAATACCTTCACAAACTATTTCTCTACGAAGGGAGAGTCTGGATCGAACGGGGTACATCTTTAATGACAATTGAAAAGTACCTTTTGCTGGCTCGTAGCGGCTAAGTTCTTTCAAGAATTAGAATTTATGTGTGAAACGTGTTTTACGAGCAAAACGTGTCTCGCTTGAACAAGAGAATTACATTGGGTACCTTACAATCCATTTACTTATACAGAGACTCCTTGCTTCAGAGTTACTCTCTTAACAGATAACAAATTATTCTGATTAATATTGTATAGATTTATGTAACGGAAAGAAAAGAATGTTTGTTGTTTCATCATATTTGTTTTCCAAATTGATAACGTAATAATGTTAATCTTACACGTGTCGTACACCTATTTATGCGTAAAAAATGTCAGAAATCGTGGGAAGAGAATATTATATTTAATGTACTTTTAACGTGTCATGACCTTTCGTAGCATCTTCTGCTATATTTATAACAACAGTTAAAGTGTAAAGTATCGGCTGAAATTGTTTAAGGTTGTTCTCTCATGACCTTAACGACCGTGAAAGTTTGTTTACCGTCTGCCTCATAAATAGAAAAGCTTCATAACGCTTGTCATATAATGTTGAGGGAACACTACATACACTGGGTGCTCGCGTTAACATGCCACAGCTTCTTTAACCCTTGGACGCATAGAACATTTCAAAACTGACAAAAATTTGTTAAAAATTGGACAAATCACAAACCAATTGTCGCCAGAAACTTTGAAATTTGTGACGTTAAATGACATTCAGCTTTTAAGGAATTAACATCTGTTGGTGAACAATTGTTAGAATTTATCATTTCATTTCTAACAAATATTACACAAATCTTGAAATATTTCAAAATTTACAGTTAGCTAAATAAGAACATTCCCATTAAAAAAGATCACAGACTCGAACGAAAGTTTTGCATTTTCCATCTTTGGAAGACGTGGCACTCAAAGTGTTATAGGTTAAGCATCGAAGAGTACAGGAAAGTTCCTTATATAAAACTTATATGGTACAAAAGGAAGTTGTTGATATTTCTTTGCTGGAGATTTCCTTCTGCTACAAATCAGTTAATTTATAATCACAGCGTCTAGAAAAGCAGAGTTATAAAAAAGGTAAATATATTATATTAAAATATATTTACTTTCTTGTATCGTAGAACTGACGTATCAAAAGTTCTTCCATGTCTTCGACATTAAAAAAAAATGACGATACAATTGCAAATCAGGTCAAACACCTTATACGTTTAATCAACTTCTTCCTATACATCGGTTGTAGAAACTTCGTGTAAATTAATTAAAGTTCAACGTTACAACCTTGGCTGGTTGGTTGATTACAACTTTTGCCCTTATCTTTTCTTACCAACTGGGTTATCAAAATATACGCAAGAAAATAGAGATCTACGTTTTTGCATTTTATTACACACATTGTAGAATCGTTTCAAATTATGTAAAATCAGTTTTTACCTTGTGAATTTATATTTATCAATCTTTTTACCTCAAACAACAAGTCTTCTTAAAAATTTATTTAAAATGTTAAATATTTTAATTTGTTCATTTTTAAATGTGTTTAATAAACGAAGTACCTTTATTCTTTTACGACTGCTTACATTAACATGCGAAAGGGAATTAAATCGTGTCCAAATAAAAAATAATTTTAATTAAAACATAAGTCACGAGTTTATTCTTGATATCAGCTTACATTGTGCAAATATTGGTACTTGGGATGTTTTAACTCTTTACAGTCTTTGCAATATCTGAAAGAAACAATTTTTAAAAATGTAGTCACGTCTTTTTAATAACAAAGCAAGATTTTCAATATTCCACAGCGTAAATAGTCTGGAGTAGCTGGTAGCTCATAGCAAAAATGACTCGGAGTGCAAAGGGTTAAAATCTGTGAACCAAATTCTAAGCAACAAAGAAACAAAGTTGATATCAAACACCAAAAATAAAAGACGGAAGAAAGTCAGCAACAACAGGGTAGGTTTTTCCTTTACAAATTGTGCAGAGAGTTCCTTCTCGAGCTAAGTTCATCCACTGTGCTAGAAGAATACTCAAATTCCCAAGACCATTCATTCTCTTAGGCTGTAGTACCTGACACTACTCTAGCGAAGACGATGCCAATTTTTTTCTCCATGAGGCACGAAACAAACGCTAGAAACTGGTCCAAGGTAAATCCATTAAGGGCTGTCTAACACGTGGCAACGGGATCAGGGACGTGGACGTACACAATCCTGGCAAAGTTGTTCAATTACGTGATCGCGATTAGGAACGGTGTCCTGAAAACTGTAGAATTAATATAGGTCACCGTTTGCGAAAATTCGTAAACGTTCCACGTTTTCAATATGAACTATACTCGTAGAAGAATCAGCGAAAGAGGTCGTTTCTGGCAAAAGATTTTAGTAATCGTGTCTGGTTTCGTTCATGATATCTTTACCCGATGTTAGATGTTTTAATTTCTATTCAAGTAGTGTACAAGTAAAGAAAAATGGATAGAAATCATATTCTTTTGATTCTGATAAGTAAACCCTATATTTATTTAAAACATTTCAAATTAAAAAGGTATTATAAGTAAAGAATTAATTTTGTTAACACCTTGACTGCCGCGTCACCCATATACGTATAGGTGACACCTGAATTTCCATTAGAAAATAATTCCATTGGATATTAGAAATTATAGATAATAGAAATAATAAAATATCGTGGAAATAGAATATAAAATATGTCAAAAATAAAATTATTATCAAATGGAATCTTTAGCAGCTGCAGCATGTCAAAAGTCAAGGTGTTAAAAGGTGATAAATCATTCAAAATCATGTGTCTTATAATTCACTTGCTTCAAGAGTTTACATTTTCCCATCAAAAATGAATCCGGTTCCGTAGTGTGCAAGCACAAACTGTACTTTTCTTTTGTAAATCTTGTATTAAATTTCTAATGGCTTTCATTGTCGAATGTATCGATTAAAGTCTGTATAGAAGCGATGCGCGAATCTCATTCCGGTTCATTGTTTGCTGCAACTAACAATCGGCCATTTTGTGTTAAGAACATTAATGACGGTCTCGTGTAGTCATTTTCATCAAATTTCAAACTTCAAATTGGCGCATCGTAAGTACCATTTTGCGGCAGTTTTATATTATCAAACTGTGTCGAACTTCGAAACTCGGTCATGCGATATGCAACAATCCGATACATCGTAAACAATCAATATAGAAGATTAATTAATTTTGAAATTTTTCAAATTATCTCATCAGCAACTTTGCGTACTTGTTTTAAATAATTGATCCTCATACTCGATTGATTTATCTTCAAGACTTGTAACCGTTCATTTTGCACTTGTATTTGCAATAACAATTTCGACATCCTTGCGATACAATTATTCTTAAAAGCAATAAAGTTCACGTACAACGGCGCTATTGTATCTAGTTTTGCAACAGTTATTGAAATACAATTTGTACAACCTTTCAGGCCGGCTAGATCAACAATGACTCGCATACGTATCCAGCAGCAGGAATAACACGTTCTATTGTCCCCGGTGTTCTGCAAAATTGATTATGATCCTTGGTTTTCGTATTGTGCTTGACACTTTAATGCAGAAACTGTGAAAACAATCTGCACCCATTAGCCTAGCGTTTATAACGTTACCTGTTTGCGCTTTATGCGATTCATTGTTCTTCGTGAAACTGCAATACCGCGTCGCATAATCGAATTCAAACACTTGAACGTAATCAGGCTCGCGTTAGAGAGATATCGGGTCAATCGTGAATGTAGCCGAGAATCGGGGTTACTATGTACAAGAACGATGAACGCGGACAGCGTCACGAGTGCCACCTAGCGTGGGGGGCAATCGATTGTGTTTTTTCATTCACGCGGTTTTAGCGTGCTCTACATGCACGTACAACACAACGTCGGCTTCGGTTTCATCCCCCTCGGGCTAGGCTATTTCCGGAATAAACAGGAAACCCCTGGCGGATCGGCGCTTCGATCGCGTGTCCTACGTTCATCCGAAGTTATGGCACGCAAAGTCAACGTACGTATCTGGAAATGATTATCGAGAGGAGCATGGTTTGAGCGAAAACGTTGAACGTTTTCGAGGGAACCACCGACGTAGGGACAAGGTAACAAACGATAAAGCTAAATAGAAACGATGAAAAGAAGAAGAAAAAGAGAAAAGTGTATGACTCGACGATGAGGTCGGAGATTGTCTGTGGAGCAGGAAGGAAAAGGACGAAATAAGAGGGTGGGAGTGACGCGTACGGAGGGGGATGTTACCGGAGACGGTGGGCGAACATTGCGGTCCAAAGGGACGAAAGAGACGAGAGGTTTACTGCTGGTGAGGGGTAGCGATACTGGCGTAATATCGGAGAGAAGGGATAGGACAGGGTGCCAGAACGGCGGGGAAAGGGGTGAACAGTTAGGCGGTGGGTGGCTAGTCGGGGTGGTGGGTCGGTTGGTTGGTTTGCGTGGAGGAACTGCGCGGCAGTCGAGGCCGCGAGGCTCAGTGCTGGGGAGCGCGGCATCGCGATGCGTCGTCTTCTCGTTGTAGCCGCACTTGCTTACGGCGTTTCTCGTTCTCGTGACAGTTTCCTTCTCCTCGTGCTTCTCGAGTGACACCGCGTTTCATCCTTCTTCCCCGCGTCTCGCGTCGCCTAGTTTCCTTCTCGCTAACCGATCAGTTTAGTGTATTTTGTTTAACGTCTCGCGATTCAACCGCATGTCTTCCGTGAGTGCGGATCGTCTCGCGTGTTGTATCAAGTGTGATCGCCCCGCGACGGATCAGTGACGTGAATCGGTCAACGATGAACGGGCGAGCGGTCGTACCGGCCGGAGGAGCCATGTGCTGGCTAACGGCGTAACCAGCTGGAGGAAAGGATTAACGAGGCTCTACGTGGAATGGAGATGGATCCGTATGCCGTCGGTTGGCCGTCTCAAGGTCATGGTGTCGGCGGTATCACCGGAGGTGTCGCCGCCACTGGGAACAGCGGCAACGTGAGCGACGGTGCGAACACCATACCGCGATGCTGGAGCAGACCGTGCAGATCGACCGATCCGTCACCGATGCGACCGATCGAGCACAGCATGCGTTCCACCGAGGCGATGAGATCGATGGAGTCGATGAGATCGATCGATTCGGTGATCCGTCAACCATCCGCGGATCCTATGCGTACGTCCATCGAACACCATCAGTCGAGCCGGTCGATCGAGGCGATGGGCAGATCCGTGGATCAGATACGCACCGAACAACTGAGGTCCGTAGTCGATCATCCAGCCACGTCTTCTTCTATGTCGACACCGATGAGAACCGGAATGGAGCATCACTCGATGCGCGCCATAGAACACCCGTGTCGATTGAAAGATCACGCCAGCTACATGCACGACCATCACTTCGGCCGGATGCACGACCACGGATGCAGATCCGTGGAACACGTCTCACGGATGCTGGAACATCGTCTTCACGAACAACATCCCGGTAGACAGTCGCTCGAGCAGACACCTTGTCGGCCAATCGAACATCCTCCCGTACGACCTCCGCCCATCAATTATTCTTGTCGGCCTCTTGACCATGCTCCCGGAAGACCGATACCGATGGACTGTGTCATCTACGGACCGCATTCTCATCCGCCGCCAAGGTTACCCAGCGAGAGCCCGTTTCGCGTCAATTGCCCCGTGCATAGCCCATTTCGTTACCGATTCCCCAACGGCGCTGGGTCCGATTATCATTCGCACCAGGTAAGCTTGCGAAACAAACAATTAATTCACCCTTTCGATACTATTTATCAGTATCGATTTTCTACGATAAAACACCACTGAAGTGGTTCTTTCATTTCTCCATTTATTTTTATTACTTTCCTTTATTTCGTTCAATATCTGTTAAATAAAAATACTTTATAGTATCTTTATTCGTATCAATAAACGTGAATCACGATGGGGCTGAACTTTACTGTTGTTTAATTCTCGGGAAACGGTTTGAAGTTGCATCTTGAACTATTCTCCGTTTACATTTTTAAAACTTCAAAGTAACGCTTTAACCCCTTCACCTATCATCTCTCTAACTGGTGCGTATCGCTTCAAAGTTAAAACAAATGAAGAAAATCTAAACATTATAAATATTTCACACTCGACAATCCAAACTGCGATTAGGATCTAATTTAAAATTGAGTTTTATTCAAAATAAAAGGGATAGAGATGACATTAGAAACACGGGGTGCGTCACGAGTGTGTCGCGATATTGTAAGGCAAGGGGTGAAATATTCTCTTACCCAATATACGAGAGTGCTGTGTTTAAAAATTTAATTGTTTACCTTTCTTAGGTCTGACTGATGGTTGATAGGTGATCTCCCTTCAATAGATAATCTTGAGACTTTTTGTATAAATTTGAATTATAAATTCCGAAGATATGTTGTCATGTAAAAGCGGGAATACATTCAGCTGCTTAGCGAGACGTAGAATAAGGTCGAATATCGAATTCCGTCGCAAAGGGTAGAATCGAAAGGCTATAAATCCAGCGCGGGATGATCTTTTCTGTCATTGAATTACAAATAGCTATAAATTCGACGAGACATATTGTACAGTTAAATGATCTTTCCGTTTTACATAATACTATCATTTTATCTGTACTGTGCTGACGGAAAATGCAATAGGAATACGATTTATCGTACGAATGTGATTGTCGCAGAGTATTGTGGTGTTATAGTTCATTAAAGTTTCATATATAGCTTACACATTTGTTTAACGCATGCAACGATTAATGGACACGCGAAGTTACGATGGGATAACATTTCATGGGGGTTTTGTTATCTTGTCGTAAGTTCCTCAAGAGTCTGGAAGTACCTTTCACCCATTGTACCCTTATATTTATGATCAAACACGTTTTCGTACCACGTTTGCGGCACCCAGCTAGAAACTCCATTTAAGAACTTGTGTGCTTATTATTATATGACATTGATTTGTTTTTTTATTTAAGGAAACACGACATTCGGTAGAAAGACGTTTACAGTACTCCATTTAAGAAATAATTTTATGTGAAACAGCAGGAAATTTATTTTTTGGGTCGTCAGAATAAATCCACGATCATAAACTTTCAAGATTAAATGAAATTCACTTTTTACGAGCTCTGTTATCTTCCTGCAAAAAATTGTTTCCAATATTGTATCTAGATTCTATGCGAAGGTAGGAAGATTATTTTTGAAATTATAAGATAAATTGAGACCTGTGAACATTAATATCAGGGTACAATGTGACGACTTTGGTATGGTTGTTAACAGTTAACAGAGTTTATGGAAACACGAATTCCAGCATGAAATTTATACCACGTGTTCTATAATTAAGGATTCTCTAATCAACTAAAATTCACTCTAACATTAATTCTGATAATTTGCATGTACTGTACACGAAGGATCAATTTCACCTCTTTAAACTTAATATGCAAGCAATTTTTAATACGTTTGCAATGAAAATTTTTACAGCGAATTCTTTAAAACGGTATAAGATTTTTCTTATTCATTTCACAAAACTGACCTTTCCTTTCCTTTGCAAAATTCAAAATCTCTGAGGAATACATCCATTCTGTTTAAGCACTGTAATTACGTTTATCGAAATTAATTATTGCTGTTAATTGGACAAATGACCCACTGTAAAATTCCTAGTCAGAATAATATTAAAACGAAAAAAGCAGTTTTACATTTCATAAAAGCCTGTTTTTCTGAAAAAAGAATCACTAATGTAGCTCAATTTTCAAAGTGTACATATTATGTCGCAGTAATTAAGAGATGACGAACGTATTTGTTATAATATACAAAATTGCTATTTCTTTGCTACGAATATATTATACTAATCCTATAAAACGAAGGGGTTGAAACGGAGTAATATCGATGTTAGAATAGCTTTGCTGTACGAATTTCATTAGTTAGTACTTTAGCATTAAATCCGTGTTACCTTCGCGTAAATAATCACCATTATAAACAGCCTTTGTTTTGAGGTACTCTTAAATAAGATTATCCAGAGAGCTATCGCGAGATGGAACCGTGATTATAAAACTGGACCCGTGTCGAGTTCCTTTGTAATCTCGGATACAATGATGCAAATATTTCTTTGCACCTTCTGTCACCATTTTTCACTAATCGATGAGAAAATTGTATTGCACCAATCTATTTAACCTTTGTATGACAGAACACTGTTTTATAACTTGCACTCATTTTCTTTGCATAAAAATAATAATAAACGTTGGGAAACGTATACCAATATCAATTTTTGGGTAAAAGAACTGTAGATTGAATTGTCGCACGGTCGCATCTAATC
Organism: Anthidium xuezhongi; assembly: GCA_022405125.1. NCBI lineage: Eukaryota > Metazoa > Arthropoda > Insecta > Hymenoptera > Megachilidae > Anthidium > Anthidium xuezhongi. Next base: position 2,044,476 of record CM039644.1, read on the forward strand.
CCTTCAAGGTGTTTAAGCATTAATAATCATGTTTGTTTGGGTACATAAATTTAATACATTCTATTTTGTTTAATAGATCGTAAATCGCGTAATATTTGCAATACATCGATATTGCATAAGCTATAAGCAAACTTGGCGCAGTGATATTGAAAATTGACGCTGTGATACAATGCTTGGAAATTGATACGGATTAATAATTATCCATATCATGTTTATGCACTTAAAATCGTATTTAACTCTTGTATGAATAGTCTATTTATGTAATATTTAAATATAAATAACACGTGTCTTTATGATATTTAAAATAAATTTTCACAAGCATTCAGAGCGCTTTGAGAACTTATCTGTTGGAATGTATTCAGAATCCAATATGAGATGCAATAGAAATTCACATCCTTTCTTCTCAAAGTACAATTTTGTTTTATATTTCACTATGTAGCTATATTGCAATATTCTATGTTACAGATTATAATGAAATTTTATTAGCTTACAAAATATAATTAAATATCATTTAAGAATCTTTTTAAAGATTGGATAATACTAAATGTTGAAAACTATAAGCATAAGCAAAAATCAGTAGTATTAATTTAACTGGTTACGATAGATTCTAATATAACCATGACAAAGGTATTTAGAAAATTATTGTCAAATTTAAAATCATGAAAACCACAGTTATTTTAATCAATTTCTTTTTCTTCACGAATTTATGTTAGATTGTATATATGTGAACCAGATGTGTGAGCCAGAATCACCTTGACCGGTTAACCCTTTCGTTACGAAGTTAAAGGAAGAGCGAGCCATTGGTATTGTCGCGTAGTTTACAGATGACACATATACAAAGCTATAAATAGACGTATACAAACTTCTCGTGTATGTATTTATGGAAGAATCACAGATTTGTGAAATTGCAGAACATACATTTACAAAAGTATTACTGTACGTAGGAGAATACAAGAGAGAACGAGTTAGGTTTTTCAATTTCAGATCTGCAATAAATGTTTGTCATCATTCGTATACATTTCGAGTCCAATTTTTCACAATTTATATTTATTTTATATAACTTTGGCTTGTAATACTTTGACTGCCACGTCACTCATGTGTAGATTGTTTTAATTTATTTAATTGAAAATATTCCTGTAGGAAGTAACAAAATATTATGAAAATAGGATGTAACATTTGATAAAAATAAAATTACTGCTAAATGAAATTTTCAATACTTGCAACGGGGCAATTAAAATATTAATCAGTGGATTGTTATACTTTTGTTTCTGAAATATTCTTTTGAGTCAAGAAAATGATATTCAGGAATTATGATCATATTTTCTTGTGTTTGTTCTAATTTAGACTTTAGAAAGTGTATAGTTCGTTGGAAAAACAGTTACTTTAGGAAAAGGCTGTCGTTACAAGTCGAATAAGGTTAGCTAATTCTACGATGCTAAAGTTTTCTTAAAAATTAACACATCTTTTGCGCGTAAGCTGAGCTAAGCTGACAATTTCGGCCATTCTCAGCTGTGCATAAATCACAAGAGTTGAGAAAGTGGTAGGGAAAAAGGAAATGGTCGATCAGATTGCTGAATCGGGATTGGAACTCGGATCTTTCACTTAAGCTCTTCAGCTTATCGACGAATTCCTTCGTCCTGGATTTTCCAGATTCGAATAACACAAGTTGTCTACGGTTTAGTCGATCAAACGAGTTTGGCTAGGTATAGAAAAATAAAGAAAAGGCTCGGGAAAGCGGAGATTAAAATTTTGCGAAAACTTTCAATTTGAAACGCGGAAGGAACGCGGTACGAGACATCAAGGCGAAATTGAGTTTCTGAAAATCATAAGAAAAAGGAGATTCATCCGATCGAATCGCTGAATCAGGATTCCAAGTCGAATTTTTCGCCCGTAGAACGACCACTTTAACCAATTAAGATATCCAGGTCATCGTCGAATTTTCTTCTTTCTAAATTACATAAATTCAAGTAACTGCGGTCTGCGTGTGCAATATCGAGACCTTAAGGGCGATCCGAAACTGGGTTTCTGGAATTCTCTGATTATTACAGGTCATTGCTAATGTATTAGCTAAAAGGAGGACTATGCCTTCTAAACAAGCAATTGAAAATGCAACAGAAAATAAATTAATTTGAAATTTATTACTGTACTTGTTTAAAAAAATCTGTCGTTTGCTAATTAGTTTCAGATAGTTTTAATTAGTGAAGGATAACATTAACTATTGTTTATTAATACTTTGAATGTTTTATACAAATTCGTTTTAGCTAGTGATTTTATTTCTAATAAATTACTTGGATGTGCCTTGGAACATTTAGTTAAGTCATTCGTGATTGACTAGTTAAGACCCTCATTATTACAAATAAGTGTCGATTTGTAGAGCTTTTTAATATCATTACTGTTTATTACTTGTTTCCCAAAATAATAGCGTATTTTCAATTTTATTAAAAACAAAGACCATACAACACACAGTAAAGTTCTCAAAAGTTTATTTTTCTCGAAATATCAATAAAAGGGGTTACAATAATATTATTCTGAGACACTCGTATGCAGGTTGTTTTTAAGGTATAATCCTAACAAAACATAAATGTATAAATTACCATTGTTACATTAAATAGTGATATTAACTGGTATTAAATAAAACTTAAAACATCATTAAAATAAGTAGTCAGATGATCTGTTTTTTTTTTATAAAATTCAACATACAAATTTAATTATTTAAATACTCAGGTAAAAGAAATGAATTTTTTCTAAACAGTTAATAATTAATCGAACCAATTAAAATCATATATCTAATAATTATTGTAATTATACTATTAATTAAAGTAGATTTATTTTGTTGCTTGTCCATTTCTAATACAATAACTAATATCTTAATGAATAATTTTTTAATTAATTTCCATCCAAAAAATACCTGGTTTAATCCGAAATCTGATTGCAAAACACAGCATTCAAAAGCAGATAGTAGTGATTTAACATCGTTTTCGTTTATGTTAATTGTACACACGACTTTTCAAGGATCCACGAAGCCGGGAACAAAATTTTAAACACATTTACTTCCTAGCACTTGTACAAGCACTTAATTGCTTCCAGATTATACGTATACTGCAAAAACGTTTAATTGTTCAGAATTCCAGTGCCGAGATGGAGAACTGTTTTCTTGGAAAGCCGTTTAAGCTCATTTTAGAAACGAGAAAAGAATAGAACGAGTTTATCTCTTACTTCGTAATTGTCTAAGAGTTTTTAAATTTACACCGACGTCGTTGCTTGAATATTTATTTTTGCTCTGTACGTTAATCGGCGCGGTAAACAGTGACTAAGAATTTATTTCGTAATATTTATAACATTGCAGGATGCTTTTGTAATCCGCAAGGTTTTTTCAACGTATCGAAACGACTAACAAACAATCCCTTTATTTTTAATCACGACGACCACTGGTTTCAATGATACGCCGTAGGCTTTGTAAAATAAAGTTGGTAAACCGAATGGTTTTATTTATTTATTTGTATCTTATATAAAAAATATGTACTGTTTAGTGCTAGTGTGATATAACACAATATGACTTTTTACAGAAAAATAAATCAATGTTCATGGAATAAATTTTATTCATACGATGCATGTTGTTTAATCAGAAAACATTCTAAATTGAATATCCTGTACAAAAATAGATTAGCACGATTGCACCCCTTTATTGATATGAATTTAAAACGTAACATTGAAATTTCAGTTTAAATATTGTCAAGTTTCTGTGCCTCATTTTATAATAATATAACATTTTATACTTTGCTCTTTATAGAGTAATTGTGCAAAGTTTTAGCTCGCACATATCTGAAACAATTATGATAATTATAATAAAAATGATCGAATTTGTACTTTAACTTTTAACTTTAATTTTGAGTTTAATAAAAAAAAAAAATAAACCTTGGGTTTAGTAAAACTAATCTTTATCTTTTAAATTATAATAAAATTTCATTCTTAATGAATGGTACTGATGGTACTGAATAATCACCTAAATAATTATTGTTAGCAGTTCTGAAATTTTTCAATAATATCAAAATTCTGTGACGCAAAATTCACCTATTTTAGCTTTTAAGGGTTGAATAAACATTCCAAAAACTTCAAATATAAATTTCTCTCTTAATTTAGAAAACTTCCTTCCATAGTTTGGAAGAATCATGTTTTTAAATCCCCTGTAAAACTATAAAATTTGCATAAAAATAATGTTAGATCCATATTTAAAGTGTGATTCAACTCAAACCGCGTACCATGAACGGAACTAAAAATTTGAATGGAATTTTACTCTATTTTTCGTTTTCACGTTCAAAATTTCAAAGCACCTCTTTACATATTTTTTGGTCAAATATACGAAGGTATTCCTTTTAAAAATTGCACGACCGTGGAGGGAAAGTTCTCGCTCGGGCAACAATTTTCGACGACCATCGTTCCTGAATGAATATTTTATTTTCCAAATTTTCCAATGCATTATTCCTTTCGCCGTTATTTTCCGTTCTTTCTGAGTCAAGATAGGAAAGAACAAAGCATCGACATCGCACTTTACGATCTCCACGATTTATCTTACATGCTCGAAATACGAAAGGGCGGATAACAGCGATTTCTATGGGAGTTTCGCTCATTTTCAAGTGCAGCTGTTGTTTATAAACCATTCTGCTATGCAAATCACTCAACGTGCCCGGCTAGGTGGCGTAGTTTACCAAATCGTTGGTTCGTACTACTGAAACAATTTCTATCTTTTCTGGTAAAGAACCTCCTTATGTATTTTGTTAAAATCTGATCCTGGACTTAAAGGTGAACTAATAAGACGATATGTAGTAAAAGAAAAATTTAATTGAATTTATATAATATTATAAAAATAAGTAATTTCAGGAATTTTTACAAAAGTAAAGGCAAAAATTGAAGGATAATAAATAAAGTTAATTTTACTTTGCATAAATATTATTTTTTTTACAATGTCCTTACAATAAAGGTTTCTATATTGCCCTTATTATTTTTCCATTTATCAAGATTTGAATGAAACGAAATTTAAAATAAGACAAAAATTACTGTAATATTTTTCTCCACAACTTTGTCCAGTTTTAGTTAATCGAAAGTTGTAAAATATAAGTGGACTTCTTTCAGATAGGAAAATTTTGAATCGGTTTTCTGATAACGAAGAAAATTTGAGTATGATTTTAAAAATTTAATTTCTGTAGAAATTCGTATCCACTTTTCTAGAGGGCGGCGAGTAAGTTACTTATTGATCGAGCCTGATATCACTTCAATTTATATACCTGCTTCATTAACCACGATACTCGAACAGTTTCGGTATTATCGTTCGCATCGTTTGCGCTGATAGATGCGATTTCTTCGCGTTTCGATCGAGTGATTCATTCATCAAGGTGTCACGTTTCATTGAATCCCGAATGAAATGAGATACTTGCATCGTTCCAAGTGATGTGGAGTTGCCAAATTACGTAGGGATATCTCTCTTAATACACCGATCTGCGTGCTACCGTTACATTATGTTCAGTCCAATTGGCCGATAATAATTCATTGAAATAACAGGCCTGTTCTAATGCTAAGTGATCGCTGGCGTATCCAATTAATTTACGTGAATGGGAATAATGCAGTTTCCTGCAGCGGTGCTTGTTGTTTTATCCTTATTTGCAATCAGTTTTCTTAAGACAAACGAATCACGAATCAGGAGAAACTTTATTATAATGAAATGTTATAAATAATATTTTCAATTTGACGAATCTTTAAAAACTTTAAAGATTATATGTATAGGTTTTGACAATAGAAGATATTATACAAACGATTAATTGTTTAATGGGTCCAATTGTTATGACAGAAATATTTAACTATAGACCGAAAAGTAGCACTGTTCTTTAATTTTGAAGATATACTCAAAGTTTTTATAACATAATACTTTGACAACACGGTTTCGGTACACACAAAAAGGGGGACAGTCGCTCTATAAAGAGATATTCTTCTAACGTGATTTCCATATAACGCGATTGAACTCTTTGAGAGCTAAATCACTTTGCAAAAATCGGTAAAAAATTCTCGAACCTTTTTATTAAAGATTTAGCAAGTGACTATTACGCCCAATAACTGCTGCACCCAAGAAGATTTCTTATTTTAAATCCCAAAATTTTCTATAACGTTTTAGCTTTTATCAAGACAGAAAATTTATTTATTTTGAATTTAAAAACAAAGATACCCAGAACGTTGGTAGCTCCAGTGTTAGATTATAAAAAAAGGAATTATTTCAGAAAATATCGCCCCTGTAAAAGCTTGAAAATCCCGATGGATAAAGTAGGACCGTGTTAACACGGATATGGTTGTTAAAAGGACAACCCTCGTATGGCACGGATGTTTCCATCACGCTTCTAAGCTTCGTTCGACACGGTTTCCGTGTCGACACGCAATATGGCACGAATTAACCGTATTATAGGAGGGACTGTAAATTTGATTCGGATACCATTTAGCTCAAGCAGCCTAAGTCAATAAACGTTAATTTCGCTTATTTGCAGAACTTTGATCAGTTTTTTTAGGTGATCGATGGCCGACTTTCGTACACGTAAACGCTTTCAAATACACTTTGTTGGTATCATAAAGAGCTCGGTTCATTGCTTGTATGCCTTTTCGTTAAATTCGAGGAGTACATGTAAAATCAATCTCCCGCCGCATTAGGCGACTGGGATGAACTTATAAAATAATACTTCGCTTTTACGATCGCCCAGGGATAAACTCTCTCCAATTTCGACCGAAGCTTTCCATTTTCCACGATTCCCCAATATACAGAGTGTCGCATAATTCACGGTATAAAAGAGAAGTTACCATACAGAAACAGGATCTTATATCCGTAGGATAAAAATACATGTTTATTGTGATATAAAGTTGATGAAATACAGAAACTATAATGCTAATTAATTTAAAACTGTTCAATACCCGATATCGACTAAACAACTAAGATTAAATAATTACAACTAAAACAACTTATAGGGGGGATATTTATAATATTTCTGTTCTGATATTTTTATAATATTTCTGACTTCTGCAAGTTTTGCGATTTTTTTTCATGGTAATACATTTCTTTGCAATTTTGATTCTTTCATTTCCGTAACAAGCTCTCGTCTCTGTATATTCATTCACAAATATAAGCAGCGTCACGCTGGTTCGCGATTCGCATCGTTTGTCGAAATTCCATAAAAGTAATAAACTGCCGAGCGTAAATCGACAAGTTCGCACTGAGAGCATCCGAGTAATATTTAGCAAAAGCTCGGCAATACTTTTCGCGGGAATATACACGCGTAAACAGAAAAATCACCGTTTAATGCGAAATTCAGCCTCGCAGTCGAACGTAAATCGAGCGGAAAATGTGTGTCGCGTCTCCATGACGATTTTAAGCCGAGATGAAAATTCGTCGGTTCGTATCGGGTGGATGCGGCGGGCGAGCGTAGCCGAGGAAAACCGCGAGGCGTGTTCGCGGGGAAAAAACCGGCGAAATCGAGCGGTAGGAAGAAAATGTTCTTTCTCGAACAGAGTTTCTTTTCACTTTGGTTTAACTGAAAGCATAATAAGCAACCCGTGGCGGGCTGGCAGCCACTCTATAATACACGTGTCTTGGACAAAGGAGCAGGTGGTGGGACGCGTGCAGCCGCGACGGAAAAAGATCACGAAACACGAGTCATGAAGTGCGCTCGGGAGAACGAGAAAGGAGCATTAAGCTCTCTGAATTGATGACTTTATACCCGAGTTATTCTTTTCCTCCGACAACGCTGGAGTTATGAAAACCACGGATTGCGTACGTATCATGACCCTTGTCTCGTCGCTGATTATGCTCTGACTGTAAGGCAGAGAGTCTGCGATTTACGCCGCTTTCATTAGCTGATTCTAGAACGTCGTCCGGGTATTTCGTTACGTATCGGAAGCTTTATTCGTTTCGACGTACTTTGGAAGACGCTTATTACATTCCTCTTGTAAGCTCCCTGTTGTCGATAAATACTGCGAGCAGCTAAAGCGTCTGTATACTCTTTAATTTATTGGAAATTTCTTAGTACAAAATTTACATCTTATTTCTATCAAATTGAAAATTGACGAGAAAGGTAAAATAAAATTGATTTATGGAGCTTGGTAATTTTTAATATGTTTATCAGGATAATCACTGTTATTCACATAATTGATTAATGAAAAGAGATGAAAGTATTGGAATATTGACGTAAGGTAACAAATGCTGTGCATAATTTTGCAAATTAGCTATCGATTTTCCAATAATTAATGTCGATGTATCTTTTACTGTAACAGTTGTGTTAAAATGGAACCAACTGAAAATCAAATCAAACCAAACGAAATTTTTCATAAACTAAAAAATCATATTCATACAAATTTTTAAAATCAATATCGCTTTTTGCTTTACTTAAAATTTTTATTTCAAATATTTTTGACTGGTTTATTGATTTGTATGAAAATATTTGACCATAGTTTTGGCCAACTCGACAAACTTTGAATAAAAAGGGTTGTCATGTTCCCTGCTAAAGTTTTCCACATGTGACGCTTCAATATTTTATGAAAAACACCACTGTTACAGGTATGCGATGAATGAGGAATTCTCATTTTATAACGTTCAAAGAGATGAAATTTGTTTCAAACTCTAACGCAATATAAAGGGTAGAAAAATATTTATTATATGTTCATTAACGTGTTCATGCTGATTCATAACATAGCGTTCTTAATTAAAAATATAAAACAGTTACAAAATTCACTTTACATTGAACATTTTTCTAAAAATGTGTTTATTAACAAAAAGTATATGTAATCATTTCTTGTTTTCTACTTTGAGAAAAGTAAACTGTTTAATACTTCATATTTCTAAAGCGTTTCGAAGAACCGATTTATATAAAATATATATACTATAACAGAGAGGACAGAATTGATTATGAAATCTCTGAAGATTCACCATCGCTGTGTCATAATCCCCTCGGTACCATATAACTTATATTACTTTCTGAAAAGTAGTGGAGATAATTAAAGGAAGCAAGTTAATTGACTCACCCTGTATAAAATGACTTCCTTTTTTCAATGTATATTGTTGTAACACGTAACACATCTGCAATGTTTGCACTATTGAATTTGTATTAAGTTACGTTGTTTGAAACAGTGTACATTTTTTAACCCCTTCAAATGTTACATACCTGATTTTTATTTTTATTACAGTTGGGTTTTAAGTGTAATTCCAACTATAATTGATATGATATACTATCGTTAAATTATATACATATACCATTAGAATTGTCTGTTTGTGTTAACATTGCAACAATAAACATTTTGCTTTGTCTGCAGCGCCCATGGAAAGAATGATATGGCAAGGGGTTAATGTAACAAATCAAATTGAATTTTGAACCATTCTTCGTTATGGAAATCAGGCGTTAAAAAATTGTATTGTTTAACAATCTGAAAATACCATGGTACAATACTTCTACTTTTGTTGATAATTGTCGTAGCACCAAGTAAAAATTCACGTCTCTCTTTATAAAGCGTATCGAGAAGAAGATCGTATGATGTCGAAAATGGAGTTGGCTTCGCCGTGGGTGCTCAGACTTCAATTTCTAAAATTTTGTCCTAACGCTTGAACGGCGAGATCGAATTTTTTATTAGGACACGATATCCGCGAGATTATACAAATAACAAGGTTACAGTCCGTCGGCGGGATAATGATCTATGAAACGATGTTATTACGCTAGTAGGAGGATTACAGCCGCCATATAATCCAGAAATTACTTGTGCCGCATTGACCCCGATAGTAGCGAGACTGATCTTCAATGTGTCCCCTTGAAACGGTGATTTCGGCTTACTAGCTGTTTAATCTCTGTCCCTCGGGGTTCAAGTTACCCAGGCCAGACGACGTATCGACGATTCCCCGGCGGCTCTTTTTCTTTTCTGATCAATTCTCTAACCCATTTTCGAAAATATAATCTCGAACGACAAATCCAGGCCAATGCGGATATTCATCCTGGCTCGCTCTTTCTCGTCGAGATACGTGGCGAGAAACCACTTAATTTTTCTCCATGGTAGCACACGTTTAATTATCGAACATGGCTTTCTCTGTTGAGAATTTATTTCCTTTGACGCGGTTTGTTTCCTTCTCTTTTCTTTGGTATTTGCGGTACGCGGAGCTGATTCCTTCGTTTTAGAGAAGATAATATCAGCAATCAGCGAGTATTTGTTTTGTAAACGTTTGAAATGTTGGAAAGTTGTGTAAAATGTATTTGCCCTTTGGACTCGAAATACTTTGAAATATAATTAAATGTAAGTTTCTTATGAAACTCCTAAAATTCGAACGTACTATTTTAAAAGAAAAGACTTGCAAATGCTTATGAATTATTTGTTTTCATTTCTTAGAGGCGCCACTCGAGCGCAGAGGGTTAGATTGATGATTTCATGTTATTTGTACTGAAAATTTTCTTTTTCTTGAAAAGAATTGGGTCTACAAAAGGGTTATCTATTGTTAAAATAAACAATAGACCAAAGAATATGCAGCTTAATATTTTGTTTTCTTTTACTTAATTGTTCTAATTAAAATTACAAAAGGTTCAAGAGAAATTAGGTTATATGTAATTACTTATAAATCTAGACAAAGCACGTATAACATTTTAATTTTGCTTGTATAATAAAAGAATTGGATTTCATGAATTAAAATCATGAAATAGGATATTTTAATTCAGAGAGGCTTCGTCCATTAGTGAATATACGTTTTCCAGTTGTTTAAAAAGGACTTTCTAATTTCTACTATGCTGAAAACCCTTTTCATATTACACAGCCTTTTTTCGAACTTTCTGTAAATGATGGAAAGCTGCAAATTCTTCATGCATCATAGAAATGAAAAAAACTATTATTATTTTAGGGAACAAGCAATTAATAAAGATTCAGCTATTCTGAATGAAGAATATTTGTATCTTTTTTTTTCTTCAAATTTTCAGCTTTAATTCGACGCGATATAAGGATTACTTCACAATACTATTGTGTTATCAAATCCTTCATTTGATGCGCAGTGAATGGTGTATATTTCTTCATCCGCCGTTTGCTCTTTCTTTCTCCTTTTTATCCAAACTCTCTGCCCCGTAAAAAATTTTAATCTCGTTTGTAGAACGTGGAAATTGAATGGACCAATTCACGTGAATAAACTTATGAACTTGAAAACCCGGATTTCAATACCTGATCCTTCGTCGATTCTCATTTTCTCGTTAGCCTCGCAACCAGGAATCCGAGTTTCAGAGTCCGTCTAGCGAGGTCAGCAATTAAGCACTTCCCGTCGTTCATCGTTTTCCTCTGGAAAACTAATTATTGTCCAAACAGATTAACCGTTTCGATACATAACGCTTGAGGACCCATCGGGTTCCACAATAATTCGTCGAGTGCCAATACGTTCCATGTCGGCAAATGAGGTCCTCCGCCAACGGGATTCTCAATTATTCTCGCATATAGAATGTCGTGTTGTAGGAGGGCTACCTGTAGTTGAAATCTTCGTTCCGAAAACCCGAGGCCCATGAATCAGGACGTCGAAGGATAGTCGGGTTCGAGCGAGAGTTTTTGCAGGCTCGATAAATTAGGTTCAATTAAGTTACGTAAAGTGTAAGTTATCTTTGATTAATGTTCCGTGAATCCACTGTTACACTCGAAAACGCGGGATCGCTTGTACGTATGGCGGATAATGCGGTATGCAGAACTCCATTATTCGCGCGTAATGATTCCGAAGATGCTCGTCGAGATAATTTATGACCGACATGAAGCACCATTTTATCTCCGAGCGGTGTTCAATTGATGGCTATAGAATTACGACGATCGCCATTGTACTTTTTGAAAATTACAAGAGCCCCCCCACCGTCGCGTTTCAGTTAATGCGTCCGTCTAGTTCGTACGCGAATTGAATTATCGAGGAGGAGAAGCTCGCATTTCCATAATCGATACCAGCACCCTTAAGTGCGCCTCTGGTTTCGTCGGTTTCATGTTTTGTCGAGGGAAAAAAGAAACGATATGCATATACGTTATTATCGTTTAAGAATCAGACTCTGTCTACTCTATCCATTGAAATACTTTTTGCTCTTCCAACGGGACAAACCATCTGATTACATACTTCAGTCGTACTAAAAATATTGCACTCAGATATTCAAAGTGGTCCAATAAAGCCTAACATTTGAATATCTTTGCTGTTTTTAAAAATATGAAACAGCAAAAGTTGTTCGATAAAAAGAGGACTGTAATATGCTAATACTAATTTTCTTCAACTGAAGGAGTTTCGAAGATTTCGAGATTGCACAATAAAAGAACTAAAAACTCACACTTTTAGCAATACATCGATTAATTGTTGTTTAAAAAATTATTTAATTCCATTTAAAAGGTGGAAACCCTTCCACTCACAAAAGAATTATTACCGTCACGTTATAATTCTCTTTAAACTGTGCAACTTTTGTTAATGAAGCTTTTTCATACCTCCAAAAATAACAGAGGTATTCAAATGCAAATTTTACTGAACCACTTTGTTTATTAAAAAATAAAACTGAGGAAATGTGTTTTAAAACTAGAACAGAAGAAGAGTGGCAATCATTGCTTAATTGTTTGTTTAAATGGTTTCAACTCGATATTTAAAGTGTTTTCATTTTATTGTAGTAGTTCATTGAAGAAAGATAATGGAATTGATAAAATTATTAACTTCAATTATAATTCCGCAAACTTCCAATATCATTGACAGAATGAAATGTACAATAAAACATTCATTTACTTAAGAAAGAGTATATCTTTAAAAATCATAATATGTTTCATACATTAAGGGTTTAATGCTTCTCTTTATTTGAAATTTCAAGTGTTTTATTTACATTTTTTTAGGTTAACAAGTTCTGCTTAAGAACAGCGTTTCAGATTGTCCACATCGCAGTCCGAACGTAAATTGCTTTAAAAAGAAGGGTACTTGATTTCTGAAGTACATAATTTGGACCGTGAATTACTGATCTAGACTCCAGAAATTTAATTATTCTTTACTTGATTTAGATTCTACGGTATTTTAATTCAAATGTTTTAAGAAAAAGATTTCACTCAAACATAACTTGAAACAATGGTACCTAATTTCTCAACTAATTCAGATCATTAATTACCCTGCTACAAGTTGATAAAAGAGAGGGATCCAAAACTTCTCAAGTGCATATTATTGATTAAAGGACAGAATAGTTGAATGTAAATCAGACAATTATAAAGAATTCTCCATTTATTTTTTGTAATTTTATTGTACTCTGAATATGATAAGTATACAGTAATTATAAAGTAAATTAATTAAAAATTTATTTCTATATCCATACATACCTGTGCACCAAAAGAGTTGCATACCCTGTCAGAAATTCCTAGTCATATTTAACCGAAAAATTATTTATAACTTTGAAAATGCGAATTGTTCTACCCGTGTTTATTCGAATGAATTTTCCTCGTTTAGCGAATATTATTCTAGTAATTCTGAACGTTTTTTTCAAGGCATCCTATTGCAGGATTTTAATTCTTCACATCGTATAAAGTTAGAAGTTCATTGTCCTGAATTTTGTAGATTTTCAACTTTTTTAATTCAGTTTATATGGAACAATTTGTCCATCTCCGCAAGATAAGTGTTCGTTTTATTGAATTTTGTTCAGAATTCAATCCAAATCTTTTTTGCGTATATCATTCACCCTGTTGATCCCTATTGGCATTTTGCCATCGTTTTTCTCTATTTCCGTCAAAATCTGGAAAGTTAATTGCTTCGAACGACTGCTAGGAACAAAATAATTATCTAATCCCTCTACAAACTTGTATGAGATTTTATAACAGCCAGAAGATGTCAAAAGTGACGGCTGTTTTAACTTTATTCAAGATTTATCCTGTAAATTACTTAATTTTTCAAATACTAAAGTTCTGCTCGATAGTTTTGTTCGTTGTAAATAGTAGCTCTAAACGAAATATTGTTCTCAATAAATTGAAGACCATGGAACAAAATTCGTTATTTAAAAGTTCAGGTTTGTTGTGCTTGCTCGGGTCACCCTCAATAGAATGCATTAGCGTTATGCAAAGCGAAAGAAAATTTTGCAAAAGCGTTGCTTGAGTATGGTCGTCGCGTGTAACCTATATACCCGTCTCCCTTGCTCGTTTCCCTTTCTGGATTTCTCATCGTCGCCTATCCCCGTAACCCGGGTGTATACGATCGCCCACCGTTGCCAAGAACTTACCGTGACCAGACCAAGGAAGCGTTTCCTTCCTTTTCATCGCCGTGGTCCATAGCTATCCCACTATCTCGGGCATGATAAGTGGGAGGCTCGTTACTTTTTGATCAATATTTAACGGCTACGCGCCGGCTGAAATAGCATCGCTCGGTTTCTTGACCTCTTCCGCAATCATCTTCCGCGTGGCAGTCGAGGCTGTCGGTACATCGTTCGCCAAATTTCTCTTTAAAAGCTATATTAATGCAGGTCTATCGTTTGAGAAGTTTACTTATACAGAATTTGATATACATTTACAATATTTACAACACACGACAAAGTTAAATCGTAATTATACATGTTCCTAAATGATTTTCATTTCGTGTCCATCGTTTACAATGTTACGTTCTTCAGTGTATTTTAAGATTTATCAAGAAATTGCTCAGCAATTCGATACATTGTACTCGAATTCATAGTTTTAAGCTATTAACCTGATAGCTAGACGACTTATTGAATCGATTGTTTTCGCTCGATTGATACAGGGTCCGACTTGACGTGGGCTTCTTGTTTATGGCATGCCTCGGATTTCTTTTCCGATCCGTTCGACTGTACCAGCAGATTGTTCGTTATTTCGCGGCCATTGAACGTTTTTTGCGCAACTGGACGCGATCTTTTAACCTTGAGCCACTGCCAAATCGTAAATCGATATCGAGGGCTCGGAAGACGGCAGCCGTACGAACGGTTCGTCGAACATCACTCGATATCGAATATGGATTATGCGAACGTACGCTACAACGTTCCTGCACGACCTAAGATAAACATCCAAATGTTTTGCAACTAGTACTTTTCGAAACACTTCTGTACCTGTGAAGTGTCCATGGTTTATTTCATGAATTGACTCCTCGTAGGTAACCTGGGTCGTTAGTTACTTTTGTTCAGATTTACTTGAAAATTGTTGGAAATTCAAAACAGTGAAATAAGGATAAATGACCTAGTTTTGAGGCTTTCATTTCGAGAAAATCAGAAAATGTGTTTCATGAAAGTTTAAGAAACCATTTGGTTGGTTTAACAATGATTAAAAAGTTCTTCATTTTACTATGTAGACTGCTTGTGTAATTTGCAATGAACAAGATTAATTAATTGTTGCGCAATGAATTCCGAAACATGAATTAACAAGATAAAGATACCGCAAAATAGCAGTTATGTAATATGAACTGGATGCTCAGTTACACGAAAGTGACTACACAAACCTCTAATTAATGTTCTTAATACAAAACGGCCTAGTTATCAATTACAATGGATCTTAATGAAACTCGTGTATTGTTCCTTTATGAATATCAGCTTCTACTCGCAATTTAATACGATGCATAGACTAATGGATGGATATTACAATGTTAATTTAACGTAGTTCGGTTACAAGATATAAATATTCAATGTGAATCTTATTCTTGCCTCTAATAAGTAATCATTATTAATTTAAATATATAACTTTATACAATTTGTAGTTTCAATTCATTCTACCATTCTTTTCACCATTCTTTTCACTTCGATGCAGCTTCCTCTTTTTATTTTCTACGTATATTTGCAAATATTTTTTTGAATATTGAATATTTTTATTCGACATGCTCTCTTATTTATTGCTTTCCTTTCTTTATGATTCGGTTGAATAGATTTCTTCAAAAACGATGAACAGAGGTTTGACTGTAACTGGAAATCGAAGCTTGAACCTCTTTGATCCGATGTTTGCCGGGGTCAATAGAAACTTCGTTACATACGAACTTCCCCAACTTTCAAAATACCTATAATATTGGATTGTGGTTTTCGGAGTTATAACTCAAATAGTAATTTATTAAACTTCGATACTTATGTTTTATATGGTAAACTTCGAGATAATCTTAGAAGTCAAAGTTTACGTAGTTCACGAAAGTTTGTGTGTCAGTACAGTGTGCTGACGGCGAGTTAAAAGAGTTAAAGCAATTTATTTAAATGAAGCTACAAAAATAGAATGGGCGTAAAAATACTTAACGTTTGTAACACTTTTTTAAACAATACTATGTTCTTTTGAATAATATCTCTCAGTATACGAAAATTAAAAAATTGAAAATATCAAATTATTCAATGTTGTATCTGTCAAATTTTTCAAGCACGTTTCTATTACCCATCTGTTTCCCAGCATTCCTTATTGCCCCCGGGACCAGCAATAACACCCTAAATCTTCTCGATGCTCGCGTTAGGCACCGTGCGTAAAGTATAACGAGAAGAACATTAATTATGAAGTGACCTAATATTTAAGCCGAGGAATCTCCGCGAGGATGGATGGTTTTCCAGGGTAGGAAACGAGAGCCACTTTAAACGACAAAATGCCTGGGACGTGGAAAAAGTTAAAGGAGAGAAAAGTAAGGAATAAGACCGAACGCGAAACACCTCTGGAGCGAGCAATTCGGTGTTGAGTGAAAACTAAACAGATTTTAGTTGTGTTCATTATGGCCAGTGTGCATCGCGTCTGTCATGAAAGCGTAAGATGAACAAACCTCGTGCCCATATTTTCTATTTATTAAACCGGAAGCTGTTGCACAATTTACAAGCAAATAACGTTCATCTTCATCGTGAATTGAGTTCATTTGTACATAGATGCCAATTTGACGGCAGAGCTTTGTTTTATTTGTAGTTTGCCCTGTTATTTTGAAGTATTTTCTTCATATAACATGCAGAAAATGCAGAAAATTGCATTGCATTACGAATGTGCGATTTTAAGTTGTTTCGTGTGACGTAATTACTTTACCATGAAGAGATTTAAGTAATCAGACTTGAAGGTTGAAAAGGGAACTTATGGAAAATTGCAATTACATTATGTTCATTTTCTTCTGGTGTCGCACGTCTTTTATTTTGTTGCAGAGTTAAATCAGAGAAACTTTGTTCACTTAATTAAAATCACGCCTTTAATGAAGGACTAGATTTAATTGGTTCTTCATTTCGAGCTGTAATAAATCATATTTCATTGTTCCAGCAGTATACTTCTATACATACTTCCATACATATGATAAATAATTTTATTAAACTTTCGAAAGTGTGTCCAATAGTAGAGCTGAAATATTATGAAATAAGACACTGAATTTATTAAAAATAAAAAATTTGTGGTGATTTAAATTAAGGTATCACTACTTTTGCATTTCTATATCGTACTTTTACATTTTTTTGTGGTAACTAAAGTCCTTCTAATTTTTTAATTATTATAGTTACTCGTTTGGCAAAATAAAAGGGATAGGATGAGAAAATACAGAACAAAGTGTAAATAAATAAATTTAACAGGCAATTGTAGAATGTATAATATGTCGAAACAACTAAACGTAAAAAATGTCCATGTCCTAATTAAATATTCCCACGATTAGTTTAATTCACATAAAATGCAAGAATCTATACACTACAAACTTCTGTTTACATGAGACTGATCGTTAAAGTGTTAATAGAATAAAGTTAATGACCGAAAACTTCTGAACTTTTTATCCCAATATTCATTTTCACGGAACGCTTGTGACCAATTTAAATCTCGATCAATTTCGCGTTAATTTTATCATGTACTTTGGGTGTTTTTAACTCGTAAACTTAGCGTCTGTAATCATCCCTTGGACGTTGAAGTGGGTATGTAGCGTCGCGTGAAATTCGGTCAGTCAAATCCTGCGAGAGCAGACACGCTAAGTAATTAGCAGGGCTTCTTGTTGTTGCTTTAATTAGAACACAATTAGTTACTTCTCAAAGTAATGACGTTGCGCACTTATGTCCGCTTCGTTGAGTGCACATTCTCTCCGTGCCTTTTCGTGTCGGTAGACCGTCGAATCTGTGACCTTTATCGACAGGAAATCATTAACAGCAGTCAACTTGCTTGTAAAGAGTTGCTTTTGATAAGTTCGGTCTACCAAGGAGTTAATAAAGTCCGATAATGGTCTCGTTACATCGCATTAAACGTGTTCCCAACAATTTACAACGCGTCTAATTACAAAGCACGCTGTTGATTCTATTATACAATTTGAAACGATGTAAAAAAGTCATTTATATCCAGTTTCATTTTCGTCATTCAAAGAACAGTATTTAATTAAATATTAGTACGGTTAATTAGTAAAAGTAATAATAGTGATTATTTAACAAATATCAATTAGTAACTAACAGTTAAATAACAGCAACTATAATAACAATTATTTAACTAATACTGAATATTAATTATATTTAATTAAGAACGATATTGTGAAGATGAATATTTGGCAATATATTTGGTGCCCACCGAATGCTTAATTATTTTCTTTTTTAATGATTTGGTATTATTACTTTTTTAAGTTATTAGCCTCTTTTCATACAGTTTCTGTTGTTTTATTTAAACAAATTTGTTGATATTTTGAAGAATTTTTAAGTGCATTCTTCCCGAAATACAGTTTCTGATAGTACTTCTATTGCAGTTTTGTTATTCTTAATTTGTTTCTTATTTTGAGTCATACTATTTCTTTGATCTTATTTTTACAATGAATTCTGGTTCATTCTGTATAATTTTACAGAAGATCAGATATGAAATTTATTATTTATTAATATCCTGAAAATATTCCTAGTAGGCACTTAAAATTATAAATAACAAAAATAACCAAAAAATGTAGAAATAGAATAAAGAATTTATTAAAAATGGAATTTTTAAAAACGGTTTGGTGTTACACGCTGTGTTTGTAACAAAAATGTGCACATCTGATCGTGGTCGGGAAGCATCTTTCTCGGTTGCCGATAGATCCTTGAGAGAGTACAGATAATGGCATCTCTAACAGCGATCGGTAGACATCGTTCTCCAAGAGACTTTCTAAGGTCCTTCAATGTCTCATTCCTTTTACAGCCTCCATCGCTAACGCAAGTTTTAAGTTTTTAAATAAAAGTTTTAAAAGCTTTCCGACTATCACTTTGCCTACCTGTAATTCATTCAATAATTCAGTTAATGCTGCCGATGGTCATCTTAAAAGGTTTGACTAAAAGATCGATAATGAATATGATTTATTGCTTGGCCAGTGTTTATATGAAACATTTAACGTTTTACCATTATTACTGAAATGTTCTTTGTGTTAGAGACAAAATTATGGGATTTTGATTTCTCATTTATTATTACGGATAAATAATATATCTTTGATAACAATTATCATAAATATACAGAAATTTCCGCACCTCGATTAATAGAATATTTTGCTACTTTTAAACAAAAAAGTGGATATCTGTACTTCGAAAATTTGAAAATTTATCGGGATAATCCACCAAATAAACATAATTTTTTAAATTAGAGATCTATCACAGATCTGTCACAGATATAAAAGTGTTAATAAATTTCTTAATCAAATTCTGATACCTTTTAATTTTATTTATTTTGAATTAAATTTGCACAAGGCTCACTGATCACCCTGTACGATCTTATAAATACACTGCAGACTTTTATGCATTTATGATATATTATAATATATTAGACTATATAAAAAGTCTATAAAATATGTAACATTTACGAATTGAAGTGGTATTTTTAGTTACCTGGAGATAAACAGTAATTTGTAAAAACATTTACACAAAGTTCCACAGTTTATTCACAAAAATAAACATTTAGATGTAGTTTTACGAATATTTCTATGAAAGGAATATTGAATAAAATCTTCCTTTTAAAGTTGAACAGGTACTAATACATGTGCGAAATCATCTAATATTGTATGCACAGCATCCAAGATGAAGTTGACCTACATCTAGATGAAGCTTTACTGAAAGCGTGTACATCCTAGCGCGACAAGTAGCATGTCGAATCACGACGAGATGAAGTTCAGGAACTACTGGAGCAAATTGTGTATAAAGACACGGATAAACAAAATTAAGTCTGTTTCAATAATTAATAAAAGGAAGACCTCTTTCCTAAGCAAATAGAATGTGTAATAAAAACTGTAATCGTGGGAAAAATCAATCACTGTAGGGCATTAACATTTATATGCGTTATTCTAATAGCTGCGTTTTCATTATTCTGTAACCATAAATCACTGTAAACGTAATTTTAATTTCTCCGCGGTGCGTGTCATTCATCACAAGAATTGATGCAAAAAAGTGTCATTTGATCACGTCCTCGGTTTGCACGGTTATTGATGGCCTTTTGTGGTCAGCTTACTTCGCTGCAAAATAAAGGAGAGACACGTGAGAACTTTTAAAACAAAAGTGGACGAAGTACGACAAAACAGATGGGATTCGTACACTTTGTTTCCACTATTTTCGTCCGGTGTAGGAGAGTCTAATTGATTAAAGTAAGTGGAGACTTTAATTCCGGAGTTCGGTCGTCCCGAACAAAGTGCTCGGTTTAGGGCGTATCGTTTCCCGTGACCAGGTCATTTCATTAGGTTTTCACAAACCCATCGATAATCGATGGGGTCCTTTATTGAGTTTAGTTTCGATCCGTCTCTGCCATTAGAGAATAGAAAGAAAACTTCGCGACGTTCTTCTTGTTTGATACCTTTGACAGGTTTCGCCTTACGAATGTGCATGCGTGTGCAGGACCAAAGGAACTGTTTATCTTGCATCGTGGATGCATGAAAAAGTTCAAAGGACACTTTTGAACTAACTGTTTTACTGTATAACTTGATATACAGTGTCGAACGTTATAAGTTTTCTTATCGGTTTCCTCTAAGTCGCCATTTTTCCTAGAAAGGCCTATGCTCGCCAGTGTACCAAACGAATTTTTTCATAAACTGAATCATATGAAAGTATGCTCTAATGGAGACCCTTTCTGTACCGAATTCTTGGCACACGTTCCTCGATTAGGTTCCAATCTTACCGTTTATTATCCAGCAGCTAATCTTAATCTACTTACGAACCAATAGCCATGCCTGTTCCCAACTAACAAGGAAGCACTTAACACAGAATGAACAGGTAATCCGGATTAATCCAAACGTAACGTGTTCTGGGGCCGCTTTTGTTATTTATGCAACCGACAGGCCTAATTATGCGGCTCGCTGGCAAATGTATTCATGAACGGAGCACGTTAAGGTGTGCAAGGCGACTTGCCGGCGCAACACCGAGATCTTGTCCGCGAAAATCACATGCATCGTAACGCGTTGCGGTTGTCTATCATATTAATAGGACAGTTAATGATGTCTTGGCAGACTATGCTAAATAATGCGATGCCTGAAACTTTGAACAGCCGACAAGTTGCACATGCACCATTATTATTCATGTGTTACCAGGTTCTGGAAAAAATTGGATTTGAATTCAAATTTACCTGCCATCAATTTTCTTTCGCGTGGTCAAATTGTTTACTGAAGATATTCACTGTGAAACAAATAATAAAGGGCATACTTTTTTTACACTACACGATATAATTCCTCAATGTTGCAGACAAATTTTTTATATTTTCCAAATCTGTCTCATTAGGATTTTCTCTGCCACATAAAAGATACGAAGGATAATTTTTATTAATTAAGCAGAAATGTTTCCAAATTTAATATTAAAACCACAATCACATCATATAGAAATTTCTTGCTAAATTGAATTATAATAAACATATTTTATTGATGGTTTGAAGTTAGGTGTCAACATTCTTCTATCTAAAATAGCGTATGTTCCATGATTCTGCTGTTTTTGACCTGTCATAAATAATTCAACGAAAGAAATGAATTTTATTTGAAAAAGGGGAAAAGATATGTTTGGTCTTCGTTTCTTTTTTTAGACGGCACGCTTAAAGGATACCATTACTTATCTCTTTTTTCGTTTAAAACATCCACAGTCGGTTATATTTCACTGAGAACAGCCTTTTCCTTAACAAGCAAAGTTTTCAGTTCAGTTTCAGCTTAAAAGTGTACACGATCGCATATCCATGGGTTTACCCAAAGAATTATCAGTGAAAAATTGTGTCTCTATTGTAATATCGGAACAAAATTCATAAAATTATGCGGAGAACGTTCTACTTTAAAAATAGCTGAAAAATTATGGATCTGGAAGTCAGTGGCATACTTGTCGCATTCAGGAACACAGCGGCACCATTTTCTCTTCTTTATCTATGAAACACACTCTCGCATACTTGGCCGGGAAAACACCAGGATACTCTGTATAACAGGTGATAGACATGTGCAATCGAGTACAATCGATCACCTGCAACCAACCGAACAATCTAAGCAAATAAAATACTCCAGGTTCTATGACTGCTTTACAGAAACTATTTGTCAAGTGTTATTTAAGCCTGCTTCGGTACTGAGCGAAATCTCAATCACTCGAAATACATTCCAATATCGCTTCTACTCGATCTGTTAACGCTTAGGGAAAACGAAAACGTACAATAAATCTTTTTTCATTCAAATTGGATCGACTTACGATAAATTTAACCGAGTATGCAATTCATACGTTGTTTTTTCTTTTTATGTTTAGAAAAAGATTTTATATACACTCAATATACACTTAAACAAGTCCGATATTTAAAAAAAATTGTATATAATTACCAGCTGTAAAATATGTTTCTAGTATTACTACTGCAATAATGAAGTCAATGTAAAGTATAGTGGACAAAACGAAGCTATTTATAAAGCGAGGTGTACTCAAAGATGCCTCAACACCGACAACCCTGTTCCTGGCAGTTGCCCTTCACAAACGACTTCTTTCCTTGAAATTGAACCAGGATAGTCCAATTAGCGGAGCAACGAGTTTCAAAAACGTTTGAAACCGCTTTCATTATCTGGCCAATTGGCCGGTACATTTAATTTCGGTTAAGGAACAGTGTAGTCAGAATTCCGGGAAGAGTATTATTCCGTCGTTAGGGGCTCGTTCGAGCGTGCTCGGCGCGGCGGAACGTGCTAGCATCACCGTACAAGAGAGGATGAATTGCGCGTAACACCGAAGGCAAACGACAAGGGAAGAAATGGCCTAGGACCAAGAGGGATAAATGTGCCGGGGCTTTGGGTCCTGGCCGTGGTCCAACGTGTGTGTCTTCATAATCTCTCGACTTATTAGCGAAAAAAAAGAGAAAGAAAGGGAGCCGGTGATCGATAGAGGGCAGCATACGACAAGGGAAATAGTAACTTCTGTGCCATTGCTCCCTATTGACATCTGCGACTAAATAGCCGCGGCGTAGGGGCCTGAGATGCAAAGTATCGATCGGTTTGATGGCCAAGAAGCAATTCGCCAGTTTGATGAACTTGCGAACTGCCGTTTGGTATCATTACGGGATGGAAGGCTGGCCGACTTGGGAGCTTACAATGGTTACATAAGTTACTCATATTGAAACTGTTCTGACCGACATTCGGCGTTCATTACGCTGGGTGTTTTCAGACTAAACTGGCTGCCAATTAAATTCGCCACTTCCACGCCTTCATTATTACCCTTTGAAGGCCGCGCATTTAAGTATTTTATTGCTCAATAATTGATATGTCGTAATATCTGGCCGATGATTGACCCTGCATCGATGGTTCGAAATATTCAGTTAGTTCGATGGCCCAGTGGTTCTTGTTATTTTAAAATTCGTTTTGTATTTGAAAGAATTTATTGAGAAGCTTCTATGGTAATATTACTAACTGTCAAATAATAGTAAAATAAGACTCACTGGTATACAAGCAAATGAAAGTAAAATAAGACACACTGTGTAAGAAATGACTGACAGATGTGTAAAATTCCATAAATATGAATTTTCAATCGAAATAGTCATCATTTGAATCTTGTACCATATTTGTAATAGTTTTTTTTATTTCACTCTGGTAATGGAATTCGAGCAGTTTCGAAGCAGAATTGGAAAGAACGTCGTAAATGTATTTGGCAATTTTGTATAATCGGACTCGGAGCAATTTTGAATAAAAAAATTTGAGTGAAGGTATGAAAATATCGATGAAATTTTTATACAGCGATTTTCGTCGAACCTCAAGCTTTAAATTGATGTGCTATGAATATTATTTTATACTGTTCGTATGTTACCAGATTCCATTAAACTTCGAAAGTTTCAAAATGTTTGAAAAAAGAATTCATGAATTAATTTTGGATCAAATTGATCTGATTTTCATTTCAGAGTTAAAATCAGTAATAAATGGCCTGTGCAGCCAGTTTCGTTCAAATTTAATTTTGTTTAACACCTTGACTACCACGTCACCCATACCTATATGGGTGACACTTGAATTTTCCTTAGAAACTGTCGTCTTTATTATTAGGAATTTTTTCATTTATTTGATTGGAAACATTCCCATTAGATATTAGAAATTAGATAAAAATGTAAAAAACAAAAATTACTATCAAATGGAATTCTTATTAGTTGAAGCATGGCAGTCGAGGTGTTAATCGTAATTTGCTATTACTAACAGACAGTCACATTGTACTATTTGAATATTTGACACTGTATAGTAATTGGCATTCTATGATTGTGATATGTGCGACTCAGGAGTACTTGACTTCGAAATTTTGGAAAATTGTACGTACTTTCAAATAGCTCCAAGTTTGTTATTATTAATGGACAGTTGTGTAATACCACTCTTGGAATATTTAACAGTATATAGTAACTAGCATCCCATGGTAACCACAATTGACTCGATCTTCCAACCCTGACGACCAGCTAGGTATTTCGTCAGCACATTCTCTAATGCCGTTCCACGAATAATTGAATTGTTGGAATCGCCAGCGATCAATTGAGTAAGGATACATTGCAGAAATTTATCTTTCCATAAATCGGTCGATTTTAATTTGGAATATTTATCTTATCGTATTCGTTCCATAAAACTTGAATCAATATTACTTGAACAGGTACTATGAATTCTGTAGCGTTTTATCCGAAGTATTTATGCGATAATGTATGGTCAACCCCTGTATAACACGGTTGATTCATTCGGTAATGTGTGAAACTTAAAACTGATAGAGAGATATTAAAGTTTTTATTGAGTCTTGCTATTATAGAAGTCGTGTTTTCAAAGTATCGTGTTATGAGAGGATTCTATTTTTTTAAATCCGATCTTTGTCAAAATAAAACATTGCGTGGGTTTGATGTTTTATTTGTTAGAATAACAGTGGTGTACCTTCAATTTTATCAATATTAAAAATAATTTTTATTTTAAAAAAGCTTATTTTTCTCGACATATTTTTCTTTCTTTGATTTGAAACAAAATCTTTTCTTTTACCATAATTAAACCTTCTCTCATATTTTATAGAAATAATATCGATTATAAAAATTTAAAGAAAAATTACATTATATTGGCAACTGAATATGGATTTTAACATTGAATAAAATTCAATAAGTCTATTGTCTTTCGAGCTTTCAGGACAATTTATCTCAAAAATAAATAATGTTTCATTAAATAACCAGCTACATCCCATTCACTGCATCTGAGACCGAGCTATTGTACAAATTCAAATTTCTCTGGCATAATAGGATTCGGAGGTATTAACCAGCTCTTATGCATGTAAATAAACTCATGAATACCGCTTATTTTCTGTACATTTGCGGCGAAGAATCGATGCATTTAAATACACATCGAATTTGTTTGACGGCAGCAATTACTGATCGTTGAACGACGTCAAAAAAGTATTTCATTTTGTAGCAATTTACGGAGGTGCAATTTTCAAATACAATAGATTCGTTCACGTGATGCTTAAATCTTGCGGTCAATTTTGATCAATTTTAGCCAGTATATAAAAGCTAAGGAATAAAAATAAAAAAATATAATTAAAAGAGTGCAGGGTAAATTGTTATTTTCTTTACTTAAATACCGTTTAAAGACTTTATATAGTCGCAATCTATAAAATATATTTCTATTATTACTATCAGAATAATAAAGTTATTGTCCATGATAAGTGGACAAATTCAGAGGAAAGATTAAGTATTACTTTTCTAACATATCAAAGTTTCTTATTAAAGAGTTTGAAAGCCGTGATTTCACTCGAAACATTTCAGTATATATTTTGTCAAATCTGTTGAAGATTAACCTAGACGTATGACGGTTAAGGTCGTTACGCACAGTGTTGATCCAGCTTAAGTTGGTAAACGGTAAATTATACCGTGGAAATCTTTATGCGACTAATCTTGGAATTAAGCCTAACCCTGGTATCGGTTGAGTGGCCATCGGGTGCGACGCGACGACCCTTTCGATCAGGTTTGCGGTCGCGCTAACATTGTTTGCAGATGGTCTGACTATCGACTAGACCGCCAAACCGGTTGCGGCTATGCAGGAAGGTTCACCGGTTATGTACGTGCGTCACCGCCACAAAATGATTTAATCCATTATACCAGCGAGCAGTGTAACACTCGCTGATTTGGGACATCAAACATCGTCGACACGTACATTTGTGTTGCCGAAGTTTTTCGATAACGTACGTTCACCAAAATCTCCTGTTACGACCCGTATCCTTATTCAGACCGGTCCCTTACCGTCCTTATTCATTGGTCGTTTTTTTTCGACGGTTAAGGGATACTTCATTTTACAATCACCAATATTTAATTTCTCCAAGCAGGTAACACTTTGCCAACCGCGCGCATCGCAGCAAATTAATACTCACTACTTGAAAAGTAAAAAAGTCTAAAAATTATTTAAATGGTCAGTTGTATTCTCTGATTTCACATATTGTTTATGCAAAACATTATTTTCTTTAAAGTGGGGTCGTCCCATTCGGTTAGTTAGGTGTTAATAGACGCATTATAAATTGCCTTCAGCAAAATAATTTTTAAAATAGACAAAAGACGACATCTTTCAACTTATACCTGACTGTTTTTACAAAGTATGAATTAAATTCAGTATTTTTCAACCCCCAACGATTTTCATTCCCCACTTTTACTCACAACTAGAACATCAGCACTAGACATAAGAATAATTATCATTCTTAAGAACAAGTATCAGACAAGCACATAATTTGAGAAAATTATGAGAAAAAGTTGATCAAAAGTTTATTTAAGCCTTGGACTGGTGGAGCAATAATTTAATTCCCATTTATTAACTTCATTTTACTTCCATTTTCTAAATATTATTGATCAATATACGAAAACATTTTGCTTAAAAATTTGTGTGCCGGGTTTTAATCGAAGCAACGTTGCAATTTTCCTAAATGTGGGTCATCCACCGGCCGGGGATTAAATTTTAAATCGCGTCGATATTATATTACTTAAAAACTGAAACGATTATGTTCTGAATAATTGTGCTTGCAACGTGCTGTAACGTACTACACACTTTTGGTTAACGCGAGTAATAAATATTGTTTATTTCCATACGAGCAGCAATATAATTTTGTTAAAAATTGATCAAAACCAAAATGTTGTTTAAAACGCAGTAAAGACTAATTATCGGGTGAAAAGTTACAATCAATGGATCTGCGAACGGTATCTTACAACTTCTGAAATTTTGGCGTTTTCGTTCGATTATAATCACCCGTCAGCGAGCCGATAATTAATTTAAGGCTCATCGCTGCGCAGCTGTCACCGTTTCAAGTCTTGCCTCCTTTCTTTCCGTGGCTGTCAATCACCCGTAATTAAACCCCTTTTGAAAGCCCCTATGTAACGTTTAGTCATCTATTCTCTTTTGTTCCCTTTGAACGAAATTTTTTTCTCGCGACAAAAGAGTCTCCTTTCGCCGCTCGTACGTCGAACGAAGTTCGATGGCTTGAGAATTCGTCGAATTTCGACGAGCGAAATGCAGAGCGGGGCCGACGCGCATGTTTCACCGGTCGGATTTAATCGTGACCGATTAAAATAAAATCCAACGGGGAACACGGTAATGCGACGAGCGACACGGGCGAACATTTAAATGTAAATCTGTTTCGCAACAAACTCGCTTTACCAGCTGATATAATTTCCGTGCGTGTACCGCGGAGCTTCATTCGTTGTTGTTTTTTATTTTCTTTCTTTTTTGTTTGATCCTTGCTTCCTGCCGCTTTCGCCATTTGAATAGATTTTAAATATTTACCGCGACCTCACGGCTTTTTCGTGCCTTTTGAAGTTCTGCTTCATCCACATACGTCGTATTTTGGATCGTATGTGAAAGGAATGACAGTTTACGTGAAATATTATGTTCTTTTTCCTTCTTGGAAATGTATAAAAATACGTAGGAACATTTTAGCACATTCTTCGACCAACTTGTGTAGCATTTCTTAACCATAATTACAAGTCTATCAGCTTTAATTTATGTATGTTGGATTTGAATGTAAGCTCGTAGTGAAACTAAAATTCCTTTAACCTGAAAATTTATAATTTTAATTTAAAATTAAAAATGCATGACAGGGAAGCAATTATCTAATAATATGTAACATTATGTTTTATTACGTTTTGAATAGAAAAGGAAACGGTACGAAATGGGATTTGCATCCAATATTTATAATTCAATCAGAATGGGTAATTATTATTATCTGATTTGGTACATAATTAACTGTCAAAGTTGGCTATAAAAGTACCGTAGAATATAAAATAGCCCACGATATAATTGGTGCTACGAATATTTAGTCTAGTACGTAATTAGAAATTGAAGAAATAAAAAAATTCTGTATATCATACAAATTGAAGGAAAAATGAATTTTCGTTCAGAACCTGGTTGAACGTTTAAAAATTCCAGTTATACCGAGTTAAATAATAAATGAAAGGTGAGGAATAAGAGAAAACCTTAAATACTATGAAAATTATACTAGTAATTCGAGTTGGAAAATTAAATAATCTAATTAAAAAAATAATCTTGATTCACTGACTGTGCGTCTGTCTGCTGTAACGATCACCATTTTAACAAAAATAAACATATATTATTAGATTAACATCACGCGATCTAATTTTGTCCAGAAAAATTGCCGTAGTTAACACAAAAGGTAATAACGTCTATAATTACAGAGTTTCGTTCACTTATATTTTTAAATGAATAAATTAAGTGGAATTACATTTTTTGACATAGATAAAACATATTTGCATTTTTATACAATATTCTGATTTTTTTACCTGACTGATTGATGTTAAAATTCATCGGGTTAGTACGCGTTTAATTGAGTTTGTAGTTCATGAATTCTATCATAATCTGATGTATCCAGGGTATAATCCCTTACGGAATTGCTTCACAGAACTGGGTCAAAACTTATAAATAAACTTTTGCGTTTAATGTATCTGGTTTTCTATTTAATCCTACAACATGTTATATCAAAGCAAAATAATCTAAAATATTGAAACAAAATGTGTTTCGTTTAACCCTTTTCTTTCAAATGATTATTAGTAGTACAATTCAATTACATACATATATAATTACTAATATTTTTTATTTTATTTAGTCATTTGTAAATTGTGGAATTACACAAAACAATTTAATATAAAAGATCTGTTTCCCTGATTCTTGTACAATTTTATGCCAAAACTACCAAACAAGTCAACATGATTTGCTGCAGATTTTTTACTTCAAATTACAAAACTTATTAAAACGTTCTTGCGGAAATTTAAGTTTGCTCTTATCAAGATAATTAATTATTCTGTATGCTGGTTTGCGGTTTTCCTTTTATTTATTCTGCTCTCCACTTTATTAAATCGGTGCATATGAAATACCTTTTATTAAAATCAACTTTAAAAGATGTACAGTTTACTGTTCTAAACATAATAAAATAACTGATATTTAATTTTTACCTTCATTATTTGGTTATTGTATTCACTTCCGAATTACACAAACCAGAAGTTGTAACCTTTTTCAAATGATAAATTTATATTTTTATGCTATTTGCATATTGAATTACTGCTTTGTTTATGGTTATAAAGGGAGATTACATGAAAATCGATGGTATCGATAATTAACGTACAGGTATTACGAAGAAATCCTTCCTCTTTCATATTTAAAATCAACCCATTAAGCTCAGAATCCAAAAAAGAAAAACGATATTTCATATTTCATCTCCCTGCGTTCAGTTCAGAAATAAGGGCACTCTGAGTGTTCGCAGTTTTAATGCTAAAGAATATATTTTCCTTAATAATCATTAAATTATAATTTATTTAAATTACTTCAGTTTAGTATTTCAAGTTAACCTTTTGCGCTCGAGTGGCGCCTCTAAGGCGACATATGTAATTTATTAAAATATTTTAAAATGTAAAATTTATGTTATTTATATTAGAATATACCAAATTAACGTAAGAAATAAAAATAAATGAATTCATTAGTCTTGTAACTCTTTTCTTTCAAAATAGTACTTTTGAATGTTGGGATCTTCATTGAAAAAGGAATCTAGACAATTATATTAAAAATTCTTCGAGTCGAAAGGGTTAATAATATACTTTTGGTAGTAACTTTGCGTTTCCAATCATACGGCTAGCAATCTTACAAGTTTTTAACCTTCAGACTTTAGATGATCCCTCGCTAATTGCCAGAATTTGCATCGTCTCCGACAGGCGACGTATTGATCTCGCGCCGGCACAATTAAACGCCCGCGAAACTAACCGTTTCAAGATTAATGAAAGTAGAAATACAGTCGAAGGTAGATATTTTTTCTCCCTTGTTTCTTGACAGTCTCTCGACTTGACCTAATCAAATCTCGGCGACGTTTCTTCAGCTTTTCGCCTGTTCCTCATTAACTGAAATTACGTACCCTTCTGTTAACAAGAAGTCATCTTATCGTAATTGGCGTTGCAGCAGGAGTAGTACGTCAGGAAAACAGAAGTGTCTCTCACGATGGATGTCAAAGGACGAATTCAGAGCTTTCGTGAGAGGCCATGGCCGCGTGAAGAGGCACGCGTCGCGTTCTTTTTATGCCCGTGCCCGCGTTCCCCGCCACGCTTCGGCAATTAAAACTCGTCGCTGAGTCGCGAAGACAAGCATGGCCCCGTAGACGAATCGCCGAGTGTTTCCCGCTGCGACCGTAATTAATACGCGGCGAGAGCACGAATGCCTGTTTATCTGGCTCCTAAATCGGTGTTACGTTCTCAAAGGAGATGCTGCTGCGCCGCTTGTGGGACGATAAACAGCGATGTTCCTCCTTCGCGGTTTCTTGCTCGTCTTTTGGATACTGTTCCGCGATTCCTGGATTCCTGAATTCGTGATCTGTCGCTTCAAACGCGCGGAAGAGGAGGAACGTCGGTTGGAAGCGCGGTATTGTACGCTCGAACGTCGCGAAATGACTCCATCAATTCCTGAAACTGCTTCGACGTATATTTGTACACGTTTGCGGTGCTGTGGAGGCTGAGTTAGATAGAAAAGGGAGGAGGAAAGAGAGAGCGTTTTGTTCGAAACCTAATAGTGGACTCGTCAGTAAGGCAAGAATGGTTGTAGAATGAACTGGAAGGATATTTACAGTCCCTGGCCATCGAATTAGGACCTCTGCAAATTCTCGGTATTATTCACGTTTGTCTAAACTAAATTGTCTATTAACATAGAGCGATATCCAACATAACTTTTGTTACTTCTCACTTTTTCGAGGAACGAAGACACAAAGTAGTAACATGCGATTTGAAATAAATAACTTAAGTTCAGAATATGTTGACAGGGTTCAGTTGCTTATAACCTAGCAGTTGTTGAATAATAATATTTGCAATAGCTTCGGGTGAGCAAAAATTTATACTAAAAATGAAGAATTTATACAAATTTTTTGGTATCCTTCTGAATCTTCGCATTACTTTTTACAGAATCAATCTGTCTTTACTTTTTTAGCGATAGTTGGGTTAACGCATGCTCGTCAAAACGTTTGGAACGGGAGCAGATAAAGGGTGGTGGTGGCTGGTAATGTGTCCAAGATAGCGATAGGGGAATGAATTTTGCGGCTGAAGTGGCGGAAACGAAGGCTTCAGTAGAACGGAAGGCAAGGTTATCTTCTTTCAAACAAAATAACTCGTCGGGTAGTCAGATAGGGAGGAGCCGTAAAAAGCAAATATTCCTGCTCTACCTTCACTCTCTAGTTTCCTGCATCTCATCAGGTGCTCTCGACTTTTTTTCCCCCTCCGCGTCCTTCCTTTCCGTTTCTTTAACATACTTTTTTCCACGTCCGTTTCGCTCCTATCTTTCATTCTCCATAATCTTGCCCCGCGTTTTCTACACCTGCTTTCCCAGTTTTCTCTTTTATTCTGTCGCATGGGACTTGCTTCTACACGAAGGTTCAACAATTACAACGATAACTGAAATGGGCTGCAGCGTTAAGGGGCAGCTCTGCTTTTCGACGATTTAAAGAAAAAAAAGACATTCGAAAATGTGATCCTACGTTTTGGATTAGAAAATAAGGAGTATTAATGATTTTATTGTAAAACGAAAGAAATTACTTTTGATATAATACTAATTTTTTCCTCATAAAATATTAAAATGGCATAGATGCTTAATACATGTATCTGTGAAATCCATATATTTTAATTAAGAAATTTGTCCTTAATTAACAAAAGTTTTAATTGACATTTTCACAGTGTCAACGATTTTTAAAATCTTTCTACGTTTCTGGTTGTGCTTTGGAAAATTATTTTATTATTGAATCTGAGCTCGCAACCAATCCTGGCTCTGTGTGTTTGGATTCCAGCAACCGACTTCTGGTTCTACTTATCCAACTTGTTTAATCCGAGTTTAATTAGATACAATTTAATTCCCGTGGGATATTATTCGAGTGTCTGGAACTGACTTTGTTTTCCTCAAAATATAAATATCGATGTTCGAGAAGACTTGGACATGTTTTGGTAAGAGTTTGACTCGTTTTGAGAACTTTTGGAGTTTTAGAAATTAGACAAATTAGAAGTTTTTGGTATTTAAATTAGAAACTTCTTATAAAATTGTAAATAATTGCTTTCTTTCGCTTAAAGTTCAAAGTAAGTAATTTGTCATTTTTGTGAAATAAAGTGAACAAAAATAGAATAAAAGATGAGAGAGTAACAAAAATAAAGTGTTGAAATCACGAATACGTGACATTGACCATCAAAGTGTTAAGAACTTTGTACATTTTGTGTAATCTTAGTGTACATATATGACATAACGCCCATTTAAGATATCACTGACAACCTTCCGATCATATTTCTTCCGTTTCGACCACATTCTATTTTTCTTCCTTTTCTTTTATGTGCCACCCTACAAGACCGATTCGAATTCTTCAATTCGGATTGTCTTCGAAGTACACCAAAATCGCGTTTAACTATTTTATCGCGGGGCGCAAACTGATCTGTTTGCGGTGTAAATCCCGCACGAAAATAGGATCTGACAGCGTTTATTTTCTGACGATCCCTTATTGCGGCTGTTCCTCACGAAGTGGGCGTGAATCTAGTTCGGAAGTGGCGAGAAGCTCGCGAGAATTTGCCCCATAACTTTGTCGCTGGCATGTTCGTCGATAAATTGAATTAAAGTCGGACAACGGAACTCACGAACTTCGCTGTGTAACCGGCGACGAATAGCGAAATATGAGACCCTGCTCGTCCCTTCATTTTTAACCCTTTGCACCCTGAATTATATTTCAATCTTGTTACCAGCAGCTCTAAACGCTTTTAAGTGTTTCATTACATTTCATGTTTACGTTAACTAACAAACAGGGCAATTTAAATAAATAAAGGAACAGTGTCGAGTAGGACTTGACAAAGGACCTCTTAAGATAAAAACTGATGATTAAAATACATGGCTACTATACTAAAAATAAAATAAAAAGTGAAATATTGTATAAAACTCCTGATGAGAATTCTTAGCCCATAAATTGTCAGTTTTTCTACAAAAGGCTACCATGTTCAAGATTGTTTTGTGTTTCAATCCCTTCTGGGAGGGCTATATAAAAACGTACATATCTCGAAGGAGATAAAGCAATCTCAATTTGAGATCATGAATCGCAGCCATCTGTCACCGATAGGGAACATTCCATTGAGGCACGTTCCAAGTAAGAAATTCCGAGACCATCGAAACCAGGCTTCGAAACAAAAACTAACACAGCAGAGGAGATTCACCACCCTAATTCGTAAATGTAGCGACATTTGGTGACGGCAGCAGCTTGGTCTCGAAAAATATAATGCCAGCCCGTTCTATTGCCGGCTTCTTGCTACGTTTCTCAGATTAAATCTATGAACAGCGCTATTGTCTTTTTCTTCATCGATGGTCGGACAAAGGACATAGTAAATACTCGTGGATAAAGTTTCGAACGAAGGTGGAAAGTAGCTCTCTCAGTGTCGAGCACATAGGCCAGCGTGATTCTTTTATGTCCCCCGAGTGTCTGTAGCAGCCGAGCATCATTTATGATTATCTTTTGTGCCGTACGTTTCTCTGTCCCGTACGGCTTTCCGTTTCTCTTTCCTTTCGGCCGCCGATAAAACGGCGCAGGTGATCCTTTCTCGTGGTTGGCCAACAGCCGAATTATTAATAGCTGGATTCAACGCGTTTCTACGAGGATTTATGTTACATACGAACAAGTATCTGCTAAATGTTAACCCCTTCGTGCCGGTGCCCTTGTGACAAAATGTCGCTGATGATGCTGAAGTAGGAGACTCGGCTTCCACTTCTGCTGCACGCCAAAATAATTTTGTGCAGCTGGTTTTAAATAATTGTAAATTAAGTTACATAGAAAAAACAAGACAGAATATTTATTTACATGTTTATTACAAAGTATTCGGAGTAGTATAATTTGATATCTAGTTGAAAGTTCTCTAACAGGAAAAAAAAGGGGGAAAGGGAGGATCTTCGTGGGAGTTTCAAAATATGAAATTAACAAATACTGTAATTGATTGATTGGAAAGATTGGAGGTGGATGTTGGAAATAGTCGGAGAACAGGAAGAGGGGTGACGAGGATGGATGAATAGAGAAGTCCCATTTTTTAGGGGCTTTTCCCAAGCGGTGTGGGTCATACAGTGTCTCCAAATAAACCTACAAGCGGACTCGAAAATAAATTTGAATTTTGGATTATTATATTGGACTGCAATTACGACGTAACAGATGAATCGGTACTAATATACGGTTGTCTAAAACTTGATAATGTTACTGTAGTAGTTTGAATTTTTCTTTTCTTTTCAAGAACTTGCATCAATTTTCAAATTTTTTAAATTCAAGCACACGCATCCTTGTCAATGGCCTTATTAAGTTGGATAATTGAAAATGCGGTGTAACCCAAACAATTAAAATTGGCAAAAATAGTTTACGACTTCTAAATATATTACCTCTATTTTAGCAGAAATAATTTTCTCTGAAAATACAAGGAAATGGCAGGAATAACAAAAAGCTGAAACAGTATTAGCAGGGATACGGGTTATCGCTTCAATTCCATTTCGAGCATCCTCCTCCAGCTTTTAATTGATCAATGATCCGAAACATGAACACGACTACTTTATAAAAGGCGTGGATTCTTGATACATGTACAACTCTTGATGAAGCAAGTTACAATGCTGTGGAAAATTACATTTTGTGAAGTGTTCGAATCTGTGGTGGAAATAATGAGAAATTTTTTAAATATTATTATACGCAATTATTCGGCTTGAATATCACTGAATTTTTAATTGGGAAAAAACTTGTAAAAAATATATAAGAAAGACAAAACTATATTGATGACACGAGATTAGGGTTGAGGTTAAGTACTCATTGCAATTAAATACCGTAAACGAAACGAATATTATTAATATTGCATTTGTCAAATGAGATATTAACTTCAGAAATTAATATTGCTGTGGGATTATTATGATACCTTTCGAACAAACTAAAATTAATATATGAATTAATTGAAGGTTAATCGAGTACTAGATTATTAACGACTGACAGTAAATACTTCACACTTGAATCTTTTTCTGTAAGATACTTTAAATTCTATTCTGCATCTAAGAATTCGTGTGTAATTTAATTCAATTTCATCGTAGTAACAATTTAATATTAATTTTGAAATCTTTTCCACTTTCATTCGTTTTTTTAAATATTTCCTTACGTATTATTTTTTCAGTATATAAAATGTTTTATATAAACATTCAAGTACTTAACTTTAGTTGGCATGTGTTTGTGTAGACATGGTAAGGTAGTTTACGATATTTTCATTTATAAACCAAGAGTTATTATAATACTCCTGTGTTATTATGTTTTATTTTACAAGATATATACCTTTCCAGGTAAACTTTTAATACAGGAAGTACACTTACTGCAAAAATGAGAAGACAATAAATAAAATATTAAATTGATGAGGTTGTTTCTTTACAGTAGCTTTGCAATTTTAAAGCTTTCATTACAAGTGGTACAATTAGTCGCTAATGGTTTCCCTATGAAAAGGTTTCATTCGCATCGTAACTTCTGTTTAATGTCCTAACTCGTTTGGTTTTACGACCCGCGATGCATCAAGCCATCGCCGTAACATTGTTACGACGATCGTGGCATTCGATTCCCGGGGAGTGTGTAGCAAAATCATTGATGAAAACGCGAGACCGTATAATTTTACGTTGCGATGCTTGTTTACGCGGGATGAACGGTATCTGTCTTCAGCTTCGTTGCCTCTCGTCGGGATAATCGCAGATCTGCGTATTCCGCTTTGCAGTCGGTCCGACGATGCAGGAGGGGTCGTTAACTCTTACATTTTCGATGCACCAGCTCGAATCGTGAAAGTAAGATTTGAATTTCGTACGGTTGTTTGCGATCACGGTTATTCCTCTTGTTAAACTCAAAATAATGGCTATTCGTATAAAAGGCTAAGGGTGTTTCTGTTAATTAATCTAATATGAATGAAATATTTGCCTTTTATATATTTAAAGTTGTAACCTTTGAGAAGGAAAAAAATTTTATAAAATTTAGGTTTTATTTGTTAAAAAAATTCGAAGGCGCTTATCACTTTTTATTTATGTTTGCATTAATTATTGAGTTTTTATTTTAAAAACTGCGTTGGAGGGAATTATTTTGTGCAGAATTTTTCATTTATTATCACAGTTTTAATTTATGTTTGTACAATAATAATCTGTTTGCAGGCATATTCGATATCAAATTATTTGGAAATGTATGTTTTTAAATTGTACATTCAGTATGCGTTACTTGCTGCAATATACATTTTTAAGTATTATTCTTTATTTTATAATTATTCCACTGCTTTATTTGTTTTTAGATGCAGTTCAATAAATACGAATTTAAATTGTGTTTGCTATTGTGTTACGTGTTATATTACCAAGGTGTCAGGAAATACGTCGCAACTGTTGTTACATTAATCAAAAACGCGAAGCGTAAATGCAAAATGATTCTGCATTTTTATCAAAATTTAGCATCGCACAACGAAATCACTTGATCTTCAATTTGAACGTATCATCAATTATTCTGCATTACATATAAATTGAATTAAACTTCTCCTCCTGTTTCCCTGTTTGCCTTGTTTCATGTTTTTATTCAGCGAAACAGCGTTTAAAAAATTTCTGACCCATGAATGTGCATTGTTTATTTTAAATACTTAATAGTTGTTTAATAGTTAGGGTCATTTGAAATGATAACATATTATTATATGAAGTTTCTTAAATTCAAGTACCTGTATACTTGTTGATGGCCTTATTAAATTGTATAATTGAGACGTAACTTAATTAAAATTGACAAAAATAGTTGATAACTTCTAGATGTATTATCTCCATTTGAGTTAAATTACTAACACGTACATATTTAACGTAGAATACGAAATTACAAGATTAGATAAAAAAGCTTTTAGCTTCTCAAATTATTTAACTCATTTGGTTCAATCTTGAAAAAGGTATTCTGTAGTAAAAAGTGTAATATTTTTCAAAGTAATTGTGAATGAAGTTATCAGAAATCTGTCTGGATTTAATTAATCAACTTTCAACCGTACTGTTCCACGAGTCATAAAAATCTTGTA
This sequence comes from Anthidium xuezhongi, assembly GCA_022405125.1. NCBI lineage: Eukaryota > Metazoa > Arthropoda > Insecta > Hymenoptera > Megachilidae > Anthidium > Anthidium xuezhongi. Next base: position 2,082,378 of record CM039644.1, read on the forward strand.
CAATTAAGAACCTTTGAAGGTTAAGAGCGCTTCGTTGAAAAGGATTAACGATTCCCTGCTGCTCGGTTGTTCTATCGACGATTCCGCGACAACGCGGCGAAGTGATAAATGTAATAGGTCGGCAAAAGAAACAGTACAGCTGGCATAGGTTGAAAAATTAATCAAAGTACAAAGGGTGAACGAGGCTGGAGCACGCGGGCGAGCACCCGGTATATGTGGCCGGTCTGCGAATTCACCCCCGATAGTCCGCAATGCGGAATTTCTGGTTCGAACGTGCACGCGCGAAAGTACCAAGGGAAGTTACGCGAAAATTCACACTTGTGTCCTTCGAAACGTATTCAATCTTTTTTCGTCGAAACGATCGGTCGGCTTCTCAATTGAACCGAATTAACACGTGGCTAATAGGAGCCACTTTTCTCACCCTACGTTGCACGTGATTTCGGCGTACGCCCTTGCACAAAAATCACGGGCCGCCTATTAAAAATTCATGAATGGTTAAAAAGTAGTTGTTGGAATTACTGGAATGCTTAACCATTGAATAGAGGTCTGCTGAGATAATAATGATCCAAATTTGATTTTACAATTTTTAAAATTGTAAAATATCTCTTCAACTTTTTTTTTTTCGATGTATGAAAGGCATTTGTTAGCAAATTTTGGTGCCTGGTTTTATAAATTTGATCCTGCATCGTAGGTTAATCCTTTTAATACTTACTGAGACAAAGAAATAGTAAACTTGTTTAATTATTTTATCGCGAGTGCTATTAAAGATCCATGTTACATATTTTTAGTATGTTTTTAGTCGCTTTTAAATGATTTTGGCTAAACACCCAACAGGTTAAAAGAAAGCAGTATTTTGTTTATATTTTTCGCAATTAGTTACACGTACGATAAAAAGTCTGCCTTTATTAAAATCGTTAATAATATTCGCAGCTTCTTGTTGACATTTTAGGTACAAGTACAGTTTTGATTAATTTTGAAATTCTGGCAACCAGCTGTTTAATTAATACGCTGAAAGAAATCGTCGTGAATTTTTGAAATGTCGTTGTGAAGAGTAAACTTAAAACAAACTCTGAAAAAAATTGTTTAACCCCCGTCGGTTCGTTAAAATTTGTAAACCTCGAAAAAGAAACAGTAATTTCGGTTTTCCACTCCGTTTTATTCTAAAAAGAGGTCTTTGAAAAGAATATTAAGTTCAAGTGATTGAAAGTAGCAAATTCATCCTTTCGAACGAGTTCAGGCTTTTTTTTTACATTAAATTACAGAAATACAAATATCGAAAACTTTTCAGATAAAATTTAGTAATATTTTAATTTCTTGATGGGTTGATTTTTGTTAGGTCAAATGTAAATAAAATACAGACTGTTTTGTAATTTGAAAAAATGTTGAAATCATAATGTATGACTTTTGAATGCGAGTGCAACAAGCTGTTGATCAAACAAATAACCATTGTTTTTCTCTTTCTGTTTCAGGTAAGTGTTCAATTGATTCTGTGTGCTCCTTTTCCGGACACCTGCGGAATCAGGTAATCGTACAAAGCGAAATTTTAATAGTTTGCTACCTTTGAAGTGGTTAGATTAGAACTTCAGTCAAACATTTCGATTGTAGCACACATAACTTTTAACATAACAATGAAGCGATACAATATTACAAAATATAAAATATAAAATAGAAAGTAAAAATTAATTACTTTCTATGTTGATATTGACCAGGAGTATACTTCCCTCTCTTCGAAGATTTTAATTCTGAAACTGTAGAATAAATCACCTCCTTTTTTTTCTGGAGTAACTCATATTCTTCTGCAATCTTTCAGCTTAATAAAATTAAAAGTAGCATTTTCATGTCATAAATCAAAATACACCTTCAGCAAATATTTTTCCTATGCTGTACGTGTTAAATATTCTTTAGGTCCAGGTATTATTAAACTTTTCAGCTCTTTTTCAGTTAAACAAAAATGTAATATTTTAAAGTAATTTTATGATAAACTGTGTTTGTGGTACAATTAAATATAATTTTCTATCAAGGTTTACAATACGAGTACATAGACTACAATCTAATCAATCATTAATTTTTATTTCACACTATATATTTTCTATGTGTTATTTTTCATGAACGATATAAAAATTGTGAAATTAAATTAATGAATATCGATAGTCGTGGTATCCATATATTCTTTTTAAATTCATTAAACATTAAAAATCATTCAAATTTCATTGTTTATTTAAAAATCCAGAGTTTTCAATTATATAAAACTTTTCAATTATATTATATATTCACTGTACCTATTTGGCTTTATGATTGTGGAACTTATTGATTACTATACCATCACGTCGGATACTGTGAATAATAATACGATGTTTAATTAAATGGCTATTAAATACACTTTAATACCGGGGTGACGTACATATAAATCCGTGGTGACCCAATCACTCATTGTGTGTAAACACGAATGCAACGTGCTAAATTACCACATCAAACGAAATTGCTCTAATACATATACATAGTCATCCAACATGCCTAACGTAAGCTAAATTACTGAATGAAACGTAGAACGCGGTACATACAGGGTAGGTGATTAAAGATAAACACCTTAAATAACATTATTTCGAAAAGTACAATATCAAATATTGAATTCCCTTTCAATATCCTATTACTGTATTCTTCTATGAGACAATAAAATACCTTTAACCCTTTCTTGGATTCCTAAAAGACAATTTTTAAGAGTCATTATTTCAAGAATTCGTAAATTATATATAAAAATTTAAGGAAACAATAAAGAATTATATGAATTTTCAAATGTTAATACAAGCAGGGGTTAAAATATTCTTAGCATAAAAATTTGGGGTGGCTCCCATAATTTAAAGAAGGGTTAAAAGTATTTATATCTTTTTCTAGTACTGCATAGTATATATTATTTGTAGTAATAAGTTTTGAGGAATGATTAATTATTAGGTTGGTACATACAAGGTGACGAATGTATACATACGAGGTCTATCATAATTTCATGACAGAAAAGTATCAAAGTTCAAAGTTTTATAAAAATAAGTGCTTAAACATTTTATCAATATTTTTAATACGAAATGGTTGGTTCTGCTTTGAAATAAGCAATGGATTAACCAGTTCGTATTAGCAAATATCCTAGTTTTAATCCCTTACATCCAAAAACGGAAATGTATACGGTCAATTTATAGCTTGTTGATTAATATCTTATTTTGAAACAGTTTATGAATTGACGATCAGAAATGGGATATTCGCTAATGGGCAACTTTCAGCTGTGATTTGATTTATTCATTTCAATGAAAAGCTGCAAATTCGTATAATTAATTTTGTTATGATAAAGTTTCTGTGTTTCTAAATCCGCCATTTGATACACCAACAAAGTATCATTCCAATTTTAAAAAGATTTACAAAATTTTATTTCGAATATGTTCTAACCAAGAGAACATCTTTTTATCGAATTAATTATTTAATCCATCTGGTAAATATGTAAATTTCACGAGTACATATCACGTTTGCTTTTACTGAATACAAAATCCACATTACATTTACATCTTTTACCATGTAAAACAAAAAACCACAAGAAATAATGAATAAATCTTACATTTAGTAATTAGAAGCTTCTCTAAAATTTATATTTTCTTGAAAGAATCATATTTTTGCATAAAATACAAACGGAAGAGTACCAAATTACAAGTTGCATATTTAAGTCCTCCCTTAAATAAATTAACTGGATATTGTTCAACGCGAGACGTCCGCAAACCATAAAATCTATCCAGCCCGGTGTGCACTTCGCGAAAGGAATGCGGCAGGGTTAAAGGTAAAACGAAAAGAAGCTATAAAAGATAAAAACGTTAACACAGTGGAGTGTCGTCCTCGAGTCTCGAGAAGCCGGGGACATTTATTTCAGCACAAATTTCGAGTACTTCAACATGAAACAAATTATACGGTTCCAAAGTGAGTGTCGCTTTATAATGGCAATGAAAAGCGCATTTAGCGGTTTATGCTTCGGACGATACAGCCCTGTGCGCTCGGATGTGCCGTTCATTTTGACGTTTTACCGCTGTACGACCGAATGCATTCAATTTACGTTGATCCAACTTAACCCGTTCGAGTTGGCCAAATTAAGGAAACGAACCCTTCTAATCTCCCGGAATATTTCGCGGGGCAAACGGTGCATGTAGCCGGGGTAGTCGGTAGAATGACACACAAGAGACCAGGGGGGAGGAGAACCGACACATCGAATCATCCAACGTGTCTAACCGGTCGACGTATCTAACGTAACGTGTCATCCAATATAACTGGCCGTCCAACGTTCTGCACTGCTAGACGCATTCAACATTCTGTAACACCCTGCGAATTTCACTGAGTTAGGACGGACTAATCGACGCGGAAGATCTTCCATCATTTCCTTCAACAGGAAGCAGTGATTCTTCGCTGTAATTAGAGAAAAAAGCATGTTGCACCACCCTCTTCGGTAAGGGGTGTTGGTTCGCTGTTATTAAGGAAAGATAACAGCTTGCTCGAGTTTAAAATTATCTTCCGGGTAGAAGTTTTAATAAAAATCGAGAAAAGAGATGTTGTATTTGTACGAACCTAGAAAGTTTAGAATATTATATTTTTGAAGACTCAGATATCATAATTTGTGCATTTTTAAGATAGTTTTCGTTGTTAATATTTTACAGAAAAATAATGCAATCTTGAGAACTAATATTATGAATGCTATTTTTTAAAGATAAACGTTCCTTTTGTCACTTACGATAATAAAAGAAAAATGACATTAAGTGATTACATAATTTAAAACACAAAAAGTATAAAAATGATTCAAGATATGAATCTTGAAAATTATTTAAATTAAACGCAGGGTCAAATGTGTAGCGTACATGAAACTGAATAGAGACGGTACCTCGATTGATCCAAGACGTCCGGGGCGTATTAGCAAATTATATCGATGCTTCATATCCGATTATTTGCTACCTTTGATACCTCATCGAGGATTCATTAAAGCCCCTTCTGCTTTAATCCGACTTGCTGTCATTCATGGATTTACTTGGAAATTTCCTATCCTAATGTTCCATTCCGATTAAACGGTTTCCTTTGCAATCAACAATGGGACGGCGAACTTCAGATAATTAACGATTAAATGGTGAATAGATGTTTTTTATATTCCTCAGTTCGTATTATCTTCCTTTCAAATATATTTGAAAAATAATTACAAAAGATAAATCTCTTTGTTGTATAATTAAAATCCTTACTTGAAAGGTGGTTGATATTTTTAAGTACTTAGTCAGTTTATTTCTTATTTAAAAAATGAACAATTTATCAAATTACAATGTCATATTTTATAATTACTTTTGTCATATTTTAAAAAGATACAATATTTACAGTTTACAATATTGTTTATAATCATGTCAAAAATTTAAGGGTCATTGATGTCAATTTTTTCTTTGATCTGTAAATTGAATTCTCGATATTTTCAACATGTTTATAAATAATCTTTCACAATTTCTACACATTCTTGAAGTGTATGTCGTTCTACTTTTACTTTACACATGTCAAATATTCGATCACTTTGTAATTTCCGGTTCAAAGCAGGAAGAGTCAAAATAACATCTTTTATGGAAAGACTCTTCACCAGCTGCCTTATTAATTTCTCTGAAGTATACGTTCTTAACTATTTAAACTACTGTTCCAAGAAATTTTCAGATTAATTACACTCGCCACCTGATACAGCATACTTTATTCAGGGTTTAATTTAAAGTTGAGATCATTGCGAAACATTTGCACTTCAATGGAGATTCATTATTAAGATTCACAACGTGAAACGTGTCCGTGTCATAGAACAGAAACTCCTGGTCATTCTCTTCTCCTCGGTTTAGCCGCTTTTAAATGGAATAATTACAAATTCTAATTAACTCGTTTTCGAAAGAACCCTTTAAGTGTACGTACAGATGAATTAAAAGTATTTTCTAACTCTTTGCATTTTGAATACTTTTGATCGAGTCCAGCACACTTTTATAAAAGCTTTCAAAAAACCAACAATTTTATTTTAGAAATAACAGGTTACAAATGAATATATTTTTTTTATAAATTAATTTTATTTAAACGCGAATGAAAAATGAATTTTACATTTTTAATATGTTTCATTTTAAAACAAACATTGCCCTACTTTTTTTGACATAAATAATAACTAGAAATGATGACAACAGAGATTTATAATATATGCTTCGAAAATGGAAATTATTATTTATTTTATTTGAAATAAATAATATTCTGAGTTTTCACTGTCCCAGATTAGTATAAAAGAGGTTTAATAAGTTTGTTTTTAATAAAATTGCATATTTTCCTTTCTGAACATTCAATATCAAAAAGTATTAAGGCATAATCTTAAATTATTTGTGAAGTATTTTTTTAAAGCTATCAAGCATTTCATATAATAAGTGAAAGTTGTTCGTTTTAGTTGACAGTTCACACTAATATATTATATTATGATCTTTATTTAAATACCTTCGATATTATATAAATTTTGTTAATTATTTTTTTATTTTGACAGATAACGGATATGATTAAAATAATTGTGTTACATGACTCACTCTGTATAATAACTTACCTGAATCACTGAATTAAATACAAAGTTATTGTTCGATGATACCTTATTTATTTGTTTACAATCAAACTATTTTGTATAGACTGAAAAAAATTGAAACTTAAAGTTTTATGAATAATATTTAACTCTCTTCGGAAGTTCACGGCATCAAAGAACAGCATGGTGCTAAACGTTAATGACTCTAACTAACACCATTCTATTTAGTATAATTTAAATACTGAATCATGTCCAGTAACCGCCAAGATACAGATCAACGAAAATGGAATCTGGGACAGGAAGTAAGAAATTGCAATCCAGTTCCCACCTGAATCGTTCGCAGAGACTCTGTATTCCGTAGTTGAAGAACTGGCACGTTTGCACAGACCGTATGTAAACTTCAGCAAACCCCTCAAAAAATGTGCATTAGACGTTCGTCTCTTCTGCTCGCACATTTTCGGAGAATATTTCATCGAAATAGAACAGCAGAACTTCGAATCGTTTTCAATTCATGTTTGCTTCGAATTTCTGTGCCCGAAGTTCCCGAAGTAACGTGACATTCGAACTTAGCAATTCCAGAACTGTCAAATTTGTAACTTTTTAAAAGTCGAAACACGACGAATTTGGTTTCTTTTGTATCACGATTTTGACGTACAGGATTTATAAGTCTTGCTTGAATCTTGGTATCAGACTTTCGAGTATGAGGCTACTCGGTGGAAGTTGATTCATCAAACTTAAATTATCAAACGTGATATGAACAGTAATAATGGTTTATTGATTGAACAGCCTTAATCTGGATTGAAATGAAATAATTTTCTTTATTAACGTTTCCGTCGATCGAAATTGAATTTCTGAATCGAAGGTCTAAAATATACGATGCCATTTAAGAAAGATTAAGACTGCCTTGTCTCGACATGATTGGTTTCCTCGCACCGTGGCTAGGTCCCTGAAGAACAATGTTCCTGTTTTTCAACGCAAATTCGATCGGGTTACTTTAATTTGTACGTCTTCAAAAACGATCAATCTTGCAACTTCCAATAATTAGGTGGCTTTCGAACTACTAGCTATCATTGAGCTTGAACTGGTTACTGTCGCAGGTACACTTAAGCACCGAAGACAGTATAAATCCTGGCCGTAAATCTGTCAAAGTCAGACAACGTTCGGGCTATCTCGGCTTCGATTTCGTTTAAAAATGTGTTACCTCTTACGTACAGATATTTATTGCGAAGTGCAAATTCAGTGACATTCTTATAGCCTTTCTTCTGAAAATCTCGGCTATTTATGAAATTTAAGTTGCATTTTCATTTGAAATATTTTCACTTTATTCCTTTACGTAGTCAAGTTATAGTAGTATGTTGTAGTTTATTCATGGAAAATTTTATAATAATGCAACTTATAATTAAGCATTTCATAATCTTTAAATACCTGGAAAAGTATCACCTGCAATCCTCCTTGTAAAGAATAAGTAATAAGTGACACGTGATTACAAAAATGTCCATCATTTATAAAACTACCCTCTTTATTAATGTTTCGTATTTAAGAATGTTTATTAATATTTTAACAGCGGAAGGTATTAAGGGTATTAAAACTTTGACTGCTACAGTAAAAATGGAGATAAATTATTAACACGTTGACTGCCATGGTGGCCACCGGTGCTTTAAATTTTGAGTAATTGAATAATTAATAGAAGAAAAGGTCAAATTAATTTTGAATATTGTTAATATTAAGTTAATAGTGTAAAGTACACAGTTTTCACTGTGGCAGTTAACGTGTTCAGAACACGGTTAATTAATTTCCAAATAACAGCTTCAGTTTGGTAGTTTGCGTTATTAATCTAATATTAACACCATTCTTGCTAATTATTTAGCGTTACGAAGTTCGAAACTTCGATCAGTGGCATTTTAAAAATTCTTTTTTGATATTGTGAATTGTTAATATAATTTTCAATACTTGCAAGTAATTTTTGCACCATTGATTTAGTGCAATTCGTAAGTCATAATTATTTGTTTTGTTTAATTTCGTAGATGACAAAAATATTATATTTTTATCTAGAATATCGTTGAAATTGACGTCTAGCGTGGATATTGTATAGATGTTTATTGCGTGACGAGCAGGTTGTTCAGAAAGGAACATGTCACTTCAGTAAGTTCATTAGCGAGCTATTCTATGAAGGGGACAGGGTATCTTGAGTGATCTTTTCATCAGGCTCTTCATTACAACGAACGATCTAACGAAGAGTCATGAGGATATCATTCTCCAGCGATCCTTAACGATTCTCGTCCCTTTTTCTGCACAAAAGCAATTTAGCCACCTAGCCCCGAATCTGGTCTTAATAACAGACATCCTTAACCCTCAGCAAATACTTTTTTTTATAAATATGTATTAAACATCAGACGTTAAATTTTCTATTAAATCAATCCTGTTGTTCTGTATGAAGTCTAGAACACAGATTTTTATTCAGTATCTGTTATACAAAGATGTTTGAAGTTTTAAAGTTGAAACGATATGGGATTAAATTTTTTTTTTAAAGTGCAGTTAACCCACTTTCTTTATACGCAAAGCAAAAACGATTATAGTTGTTTTCATTGTACGATTTAATATTTTAGAGGCTTTCGATAATCTGTTTCTGCAGTTATCCTATTTTTGCAGTTCGCTGCAACAGCTCGGAGTTTTTCCTTATCTCAGGCAATCACAATATCTCCTCGGGCAACAGGAGAGCCTCGCTTTAAGTGCCTTCTATTCGATGCCGCTCTTATTTCTATTTGCACATTTCCGGGGATACGCGAGCGGGAATCGATATAGCGCAACACGAGTATTTAACTGATATAAAAGGATTCGTAAGATACCGCCGCGAGGTGCACAAAAGCCGAGCTTAGAAATCTTAAAGGTTTCTCGCGTAACAAAAATGATGGAAATTTCTCTGCCTCTGATTATTCCTTTACCCTTTTCGTAAATAAAATGTTTCATTCTCCAGATAAAATTTTCCATTTTTTCCTTCACGTAATAATATAATATTGATTCGTCGATTGTCGCAGAAGAAAGGTACCTCACATTAAAACACTAATCACTGGGAATCCTCTTAATTCATTTTTAAATTCAAATCTTCAGTTTGATACCTTGAATCATTAGTCGCCTATAGTACAAAAGTATACTAATTTATTAACACTATTCTTATTATGACTAGTCAAATGACCATTTTTAAAATTTCTATTAGTACTTTTTATATACAATGTAATTGCATCGCCTTCAAACTTCACTAAAATATACTTATAATAAAGAAAAGCAACAATGTCATCGAGTTAAGATACAACATCCTCTACAGCCCACAATATTAAAGTTATACAGTCCATGCAATGTAGTACCGTACACGTACAAGAAGTGTAAATAAAATGAATTATAAATATTGTTGACATCACAATATACTTCATGAAAACTTCATTATACACATGTTCGTAAGTATATGTTCACCACTGTTTACGCGAAGTGTCAGAAGGAATAGTGTTAAAGTTCAACACCTCTTTTGTGTGTCAAATAGATGTAAGGCTTTTGCTTTGTATTTTGAATTCATGAAACTGCGATTGCTTAAGGCGTGTTCAGAAACTGAGTTCAAAGAACAACTCTGTCAGTGGTTATTTATTTTTACTGGGGAAATTGTAAGAACTTTTTTTGCACGAGGTAAACTAGTTAAGAACGTAGAACGCAAACATTAATTTATTTTTTAATGGTTGAAACTATCACAAGGTAAAGCTAAAATCGTATGCGTCAACTTGGCAGTAGTAAAAACCAATGATAACGCCAACAATTTTTAGGATTGTAATTTATTAAATTTATTTGGATGACAAGGAGAAAAAATCATTGTCGTACCTCTTCAGCAATCTTTAGTGAAGCTAACACAACAATCAAAGTGTGGTTAAATTAAAAATTATCAACAATTGTAAGTGTTGCCCTTTTACTTTAATAATTTTTTAAGCATATTTAAATTATATTTAACAAAATTTATGGAATCATTTCTCGCGAAAAATATTGGTTAAATGTTAATACTAAAATACAAAACATCTTTAAAGTTCGAAATTTGCATTTTTTCTTAAATTAAATTTCCATAGAGCCGGAGACGCTGGGAAAGAACAGATTGAAAATTTGTATTCAGTTCACGAAAAAAGATTAACCTAATTTTCTAAAATTCACTCGGTCACGTTTATAATCAAGAACTCGCATATCCTGCAGTATAAAAAATCGGAAAATGATCAAAGCGATATGCGTATCTGTTGTCGAAGATTTTATAATAAATACTTTTATTAATTCGATGAAATTCATTCAAAATATGATTTTTGGCATAGCTAAAATTGCGAACGATGCCACATAATACATCCACTGAGGTAGCCAGCCATCCATAATTGTTAAAACTTCAAAGATAGTCATTTGCCGGATCGAGTCTGTTCTTCTCGCTATCCATTAAAGTTCGTAATTAGTTCTCGAACTTCTTTCACCGACACTTGGTGAAACTTCCAGCAATAGTCCTTTTAGGGGTCGTTCGGCATTCAATGTGCGTATTGTTTGATTTACAAAATAGTTGTCTCCTCTGAAGTCCGTGATACGTTCGTCGAACACTTTTCGTTCATCAACTGCTTGGTTATTAGCGACCACGGTTGGTAATTTTATATTTTGTTTGTGAGGTTTTGTTGGTGTACGAATTTAACTGTTTTCTTCAGGTTCTCTTCGTTCTTGAATATTTCGTTAATTTGATCTGGAGTTTGGAATTGGTTTCTTACGCCTTCTGTATCCTTGCAGTTTGATAATATATACCTGACAGTTAAGTTTCGTAGGCACGGTTGTAAATAATTTTTGTTTTTTCATAAAATATACAAGTTGCAATTTCAGACGTTATGATATACTATGTTAATAATTAAATTCATAATCTTCTTTCTCGTATGAATTAACTTTATTCCATGTTTATGGCGATTAATTGGCTCTTTACTTAAGTAAGTTAAATACAACATTATTTTATTTATTATAAATCGGTGTCCAAACAAGAATAAAACAATGCAGCTCCCAATCGAATAAATATCTACACGGCGATCAAAAATTCGCAAATGACGCATTGTGGCAGGATCAACGAGATAATAATTCATCTGCTGTGCGGTGTACGCAATTCGTCGCGTCCCCAGAGGATAGCACGCGTCCCATTATTACAGCATCTGTAATTCTGTAACGTATTTCGATTCCAATCGTCCTGAATTTTTGAGATACATTTCACGCTGGTGTAATTAAAAAAATTTGATGTACGCCCAACGTAAAACAACTGGAGGGGAAATAGAATGAAGTATTTCTTGACCTTTGACGTTGCCCGTAATTTTGCTCTGTCAATACCCTAAGGAGATATTTTATAGCTTTGTTGAAATGTCTAAGTGTTCTTAGGATCACAACCCTCGTTACATTATCGTTTTTTTTTTCTCCTTCTTGGCCTCTTCACCGCCCCTCCCCTTTCACCCGTCATTTCTCTTCTCAATGAATTGTGACCCTTTCCCGGTAACAAATGGTTCACTTAGGGGATATTTCTCCTCCGACGCTTTATGTCGTGAAATTTTCTTCGGTAATCGTGATTGAGGGTTGGCGTCTCGCACAACAAGGGAGGGGGGTACCATTCAATGGTAACGAAAGCGATACGCTTGTAACCGGATGAGAATCTGGTTTTAGGCGTTACAATTTTATGAGTATAATTAATGGAATCCTCTTCGGGGAACTGTTCTTGGAACGGGATATATTTTGTACACGGCATTGCTTTTAACCTTTCGCGGAGGATTTGTAATATAGTGCTTCGGCGACCTGTGCAAACAATTTTATTGAAAATGACTACAAACCTGGAAAGGTGAGCGAGGATTTCGGAGAAGAGGACTTCAAGGAACACGATAAATCACTCTGTGATAATGTTCGATAAATTATTAGGTGCTTTATTCAATAATCATATACATATGTGAAAAGGAGGTGAAAGTAATTTTAATTTATGCCCCGGAATGAAATAAACAATTAGGTGACTTTTACAGTTAGTGAATCATGTGAAGTTTACAATTTTCAACAATTCTATTATAACTAATTTTGCGAAAGTGGTTTTAGTCCAAAATTATAATTCTTCTCCGTTTTTTCAATGATTTTTTATGATGATTTATGAAATTACAAAGAACAATTTACCCTTAAATATCTTAAAAATCTTAAATACCTTTCTTTTTTAAAGGTAACTTTGATAAGGGCTCCTATCAAAGATTGAGACATTAAGTTTCTGATAAAATATACAGTACAATATCCATATATTTCCCTGGCTAATGAAAAAAGGGAAGTAACAAAGATTGAACAGGGTCCCATAAAAATAAATTTGCACATTCTCCGACAAAATTTATTGTCTTCCTTTCTAAAATAAGCCGTGTTCCGCCTTAAGCTCAAGGATTCAATTCCCTCCAAAATACGAGCCCTGCAAAGATATCAAAATACATTGATCCACTTAAATACCGACCTTTCGAAAATGGACGACTATCGGTGATGTCCTATCGACATTCGATACGACACAGGGGGGTAGGGTCACGGTACAGCGGGAAAGAGTGGAAAGGATTGCTAAGAACGAGACCCAGTTCCATGTAGGTAATGGCCTACAACCGAGCACCGTTCGCGTTTGTCGCCACCTTTGCCACCATAGTCATTTGTATTGATGGCATAGTTGGCTGCCCCGGCCGCGTTGCCTCGCTGCAACACGATCGATCGTATGGATTTATACGAAAGTAATTAATCCACAGAGCGAAGAAGGAGCTATGCAGGGAGGTGGGTGGGGCTGGGAAGGGATAGAAATTCGATGCTAGGGCTCGTAGGCTTGCGGACCAACATTCCAGAGACGCTCAAACATACTGCAACGCCTGCTAGAGCCAATTGGTCCGAGTTGCTTGGATGGTAGCCAACTACCCTATCCTGTCTACAGACGCATATCTCGAAGTTTCTACGAACGGGAGACACACCGATAGCCTGGCCTCTTACGGGCGAACAGAGAGGCAAAAGGCCGAAGAAGAAAACACGAAAGCGGAAAGATATCCTGCTATATCATCGGAAATGGAAGTAGACAGAGGCCAGCAACTTTACTCGTTACTTTGCTCGACCGGAGGAAAAAAAAAGAGGATACGTGCATCTCCCCGTAATGAATCGCTGTGAACGTCTTGCCTGCAACCGTCTACGACTGCACTTCATTTTTTATCCTCGCACTTTCGAAGCACGGATTCGAGATCGAACTCGATTTAACCCGTTCGCGAACTCTCGTGACTGTAAAGTACGGCGTCGATGACTTTCGTATAATTTCATATTTCTGCTCTTAACACGATTTGTACAGTAATTTATTTTTGTTTTATGTGAATTAAAAATGAATTCGATATTTCAATAGTCGAAGCTTATTCAAAACGTAAGACTTCCCAGTGTTGAGTTAATTAATAACAATTAATCATAGGTCAATAATTTTCACCCTAACAGCAATTCGACTGCAAATATAAAAAGGAAAAATGATTCATCATCGAAAATTCGTAAGTTTTACTAGTAAATCTTAATAATCTGCAAAATCAAATTTATTATCCAATTGAATGCTTTTTCCGGTGATTAACTTTTATTATCGAAATTAATCAAAATTATTATAGGGGGAGATTTTATTATCAGACCCCTCCTGTTTCTTGTTTTGTTCGTATAAAAAGAGGTTTATTGCAGTTATTGAAATATTGTGAGCATAGAAGATATAGATTATAATCGGATTAATTGAAGTCTACAACGCTTTTCCAGAGCTATAATAAACAATAAGATGAACTTTAGTTTAATGTTACTTTATTACCTCGCGTATTATCGCGCAACAACGCCTGTTTCTTCTCCATCTTCTCGATTTTTGATTCCCGCGTTCTTTTCTCTCCGAGTTCTCGTCGAAACCTTATTATCCTTTCATTTTTCGCGGGAAATTGCAATTTTGATGAAGAGTTATGGTTCGGTGTTATTGATCTCAGCGTTACCGGTTTAAATGACAAGATTTCCTGATGAAATTTTCTAGGTGTTGCGGACCGACCAAAAATAACAAACATGTAACGACATAGATTTAAGTTTCAGTGATGATATCATGGTCTCGTGTTAGCAGTTTCTAAAGCTACCTTGGCAACTATTAAATATAAGAATACATCCTGTATGGCAAAGTTATACATTTAGGATTTTTGAGAATATCATTCTCAAGCAAATAAAAGAATTTGGTTTAAAACTCCTTTGTAATTTAGAAGTGAAAATGATTCTATCGAGCAAAGTATTTTATCGTTTCTTTTTCCTAACATGAAAGTTTCGAGTTGTAGTAGGTTAAGACAAGCACTCACCATGATGTAGCAGGTGTCGTCGCTGACACCATTTCATTCTTATGCGGTTAAGTCCATTTACGAGTAACGCACTGACCCCGATTTTTCCAATTACCATGCAGTATCCCTTACGTGCCAACAATAGAAACCAGGAAAGCGTATATTAATCCCTAATTTTACAATTTAAAATGCTGCTTTTGAGTCAAAATTCCAATAAGCTTATAAAATCAAAAGAACATATAATTATCCAAAATAAAACTATGTTTCGAGGATCATGGCTATCGAATTTTTCGAGGTATTGCACGAGTTGAAGTATTTTCTCAAAAATATACCAGTTAGAAGGTTCTTATTTAATTTGAACGCTTATCATTCAAAAATGATGGTTCTTTCTCTCGGGACACTTTAACCGCTGGAGCCTGTAATTGACTTTCAGCCAATAACCTCGGATGTTAAAAAGTGTTTTAATAGAATTCCGGTCGGTAAAGTGTTAACATCCTGTAGTTGTCGTCTGCATTGATCGAATCCCGCGGATGCTTCGTGTCTAGGGAAAGACCGTAACGTTCGAGGTTCGGTGTACCACGAGCAATTTGCTCGGGGTTTTGTCTTCTTTCTTCGCAGAGTTACGACTGTTTCGCTTGTACCACCTTTATGGACAATCATCGAACGTTCTGTACTATCAGCAACCACGGCCCTCTTCCGCACAATGGGTCTAGCGTTTCTTTCTTCATATATGAAATAGCTTCGGGCGATATCCCGTTTCGTAGATATCTGGCCGTCGCTGGGCGGAAAGAGACGAAAGGGAAACGCACTTGCCGGGATTTAGTGGCACGTTTCCATAGGGAGTTTCGAAAATAGCTGTCCCATGTACCGCCTTCATTTTCTACTTTCTTGTAATCCACCTGTGCCTTTTGCTTTGTACATAGACTGCAGAAAGAGCTAGCAATTTCTTTTTTTTTTTTTTTTTTTTTTCTAAAGGTTACGTGCCAGATTTTTCTACTAATGTCCCGTGAGTCCGTTCTGTCACTTTCTTTTTTTATTTCGCTTGGTTCCATTGTGACGAGAAATCTTTTCTTCCTTCGTTGCTGATACACCGTCGGATGAACAGACTGAGTGAATATGAATTTTTTTATCCAAGCAATTTAGCTTGTAGACTTTGCAGAGTTTGATATTAATAGGGTTTATACGATGTTGGGTTATGAGTCCTTTGATGGCTGATCATTTCATAAAATTTATCATTTTTGTAGTCTTCAATTTTCTTTTACGTCTGACATGTATGTTGCTAGATTACTATCTTCAAATTGTGATTAATATATGATAAAGTAGATAAAAACAAAGAGAAGGTTTGAAAAGTTAAGTATTATTATTTAGAATTTATAAATTTTTACTTTGAAAATAATATTTTGTACCCAGGTTATTCGTTTGTAACAGTTACGATTGTATTATTCCATAAAATGCTAAAAAATTGAATTTATAAATCTCTAAATTTTCATTAAAATTAGACGTTGAATATTAATTGCTTAAGCTGTTAGTTAGTAATCGATTGTTTTGAATTTTAAAACAATATTATTCACATGAATATTCAGAAGAAAATACGAAACAACGCAAACAACGTTCTGTTTTTTCTTTTAATATTCAGTTATGCGTTCAAATAACGTTTGGTTTGTACTCATTGTCAGTTCAAAGATCATAGGACAATCGTTGAAATATTTAAAGAAAAGCTGCGGTTCTTTTTCGTATTCCGAACAATAAGTTATATTTACACGCAGTAATAGAAGCTTTTCGATTACTGTTTTTATTAATCTTTACAAATAATATTTTCAGTAATATTAAGTTCATATATATATATCTTTGAAATTTGACTAATATTAAATATGTGTCTGTAAAGGTACATAGTAATTCATTTATATAATCTAAATAATTCACATTAATTAAACGAGTAAATGTCCTATGAGTTTTGAATAGTAGTGTAATTAAAGATTTTCTGCAATCAGCCAAATAAAACTAAATTTTATTTCAATGTAAAAAAACGAATCCGTTTTAGAACACGAAAGATAATAAATAAAATATAAAAAATCATGATGTACTGTATTTCAAAGTGTACACAGGTTAAAAAACAGCTTTACTATTTCATACTGTGTGTGTAATACTTATACCAATTGTAAATCGTACTTTTTATTTGATTTAACTGTAATCTGCAATAGTTTGCAGTAATTAATGAAGCTTAAGTCATATCAAATTCATTAAAATGCAGTTCATTTCAGGGAAGGATAACATGGTTTTCCATTTGTTTCAGCTGATTCACTAGAAATATTCCGCACAAGCAGAGGGACAAAATTATTCAGAAATTTATATTAATTCATTATTGATTGGTTCCCCTGTTATTTGCCCCGCTTCATTTCGATGAAACGATACAAATTCCGTTGACTAGCGGTTGTCACCCTTTATAAATCCATGGTTACGTTATTACCGATGTATCAATTGGAAATGGGATAGGAATTGTGTGTCTAGTGGTATTTTATGAGGGCCCGTGAGTTATACGTCTGGAAGTTAATACCGCGGCGCATCAAATAAATAAATCGTAGCTCACGATGCCGTTCGTAAAAGCTGTATAAATGTTTCATAGCGGTTGATAGAATTTAATAGACGTAAGGTAACTTCTGTATTTATGGATTCCCATGCTGTCATCACGTTGATAGCATTGTAAACTGTTACTTACGTTTAGAGCCCTTTTATTTCGTGAAGCGATCGTAAAAGTAGACACACTTTTTCGTAATGAAGTAACATTGAAGTGTTCGTTTGAACCTTTCCCCAAGAGAAATCAATTTCTCCTTTCTTTCAGAAGAAATTCAAATACCTGTACATTTTTAATCGTATTTCTTGTGAAAGTTCTACCTATATTATGTTTGGAAAGATAGACTTTTATTTCTACCCTAAGATGTTTCTCAAATAAAAGAAACTTGCTAGTTTCATTAATTGAACAAATATTAAACATTGGTGCTGCATACTTCTTTAAGATATTATTTTATGGTATTTCAGGGGATTAAATTATATTTTAGATAACAAAAATATTAAATATAATATAAAGCCACCGATTAATTACATGCAGTTTTGTTTAACACTAGATCTACCGACGTTCAATCTGTACTTTTTGTAATACTTTGGCTGCCACATTGCAGCTACTAAAAATTCCATTTAGTAGTCTTTTTATTTTTTTAATTAAATGAATGTAAGAATTTCTAATAATATGGGCGACGATTTCTAATGGAAATTCCAGTGTCACCCACATTTGAGTAACGCGGCAGTCAAGGTGTTAAAATTGAGTAAGGGATGAAACATGAGTTAGAATATACATAGAATGATGATTTATCTTAATAACAATCACTTTCGATTTTGAGGAAAGTGTCTTGAAAAATTTGGTAGTATAAAATAAAAAATCTGGAGCAAATCATTTTGACCCATTTGGTAGATCTAGTGTTAAATGAAATAATTGAATACAAATTTGAGTAAATAGATTCAATCGATGATCCTGTTCACGTATTTAGTTTAATTTTTACATATTTTTAATTATACCCCATGAGGACTGGAAAGTTTATACGCTAATTGTACACAAATTACCTGTGAGTACAAACTTTATCGAATCTTCGTAAACTTCAAATTTCTCTTCACACGCGATGATTTATTGCAGCGTGCAAACCAAGCGTAATCTAAAAATCCTTTATACATTTCATTTGCTTTCGCAAACATAGACAATTCAGGTTTATAACTGGTTAGGTGAAAGAACCGAGGGCGGATAAAGCATGTCAGTCGCCCCTCGTATATCACGGCTTGTGTACATCTGTAGAGAAATCGATTATCGCGTGCTGGCTACGTACGTGGGTAGAAAAATCGAGGAAGCATGGCATAAAGTGTAACCTCATGTATTTTCCACGAAGTATATCAATTGTGGCTCGGCTCGAAGTCATAGAAAGCAATCTCGAGGTGAGTCAAGATGCTGACATCAGCGAGCGTCTTTAACCTATTCCCAGCCGTCGGATTAAGAATGTGTCGTGTTGTGCAGGTTTAAACCACTACTCACGGTTTTAAGCCGAGAACGGGATGCTGGGTTGGCAAACTTTGTCAAGATGTTAACGAACGATTGACCTTTTGCAACTTAATCAGCATATAATTGAGTGTATCCTTTTCTGATGACCTTTCACTTTCCTCTTCATGCTTAATCGATCGTGTGATCTTCGTCCCTATATTTTTTTTTTTATTCCACGTGTTGTACAGAATTTTCAGTCGCGCGATATTATTCTCATTAACTTTCTTTTATTGCTTGTTTCGATACTACAGAAATTATTGGGGTGCGATGCGAGTTCATCGTGTTTTTTATTTTTGTTCAAATCCAATTTTTTGGAACACAATTTTGTTAACCTCAAACGTTATATATAAATGAAGAGTCGAAGTTGAAATTATTAATTTCCAGATTTAATTAGATTGATAATTTAATTCAAATTGAATCAAGTTTATATGATACCCCAATAATGTAGGTACCTTTTTGGTGATTAATATTCCTTTGAAAGAGAGTGTAATAAACTGTATTAAACAAATATTTACGGATATAATTAATTAGTTTTCAGACTTCAATTTGTCATTTTTCAGTTCTTTATATTAACATTCAATTCTCACTTGAATTAGAAAAGAAAAATTATTACAGAATGTCTCTTTAAATGTATTTTTTTATGAGTGGCCAATAGAATACATTTTTATTGATTTATTTTTACACAAGATTCACTGTTTTTCATAACGGTATAAGAACAATGAAATGGAGCAAGTAAATTGTACCTGCAATATTTTTATCGATAACAATACCTCTATTGAAAACAACGTACTAACATATAATATTTGTGTTATTTTTTATTTATAGTTAACAGTGAATTTGAAAAAACATAATTTACAAATCCGTAGAATTAAATGTAACATTTTTAATATATATGTCTTGTTAGTTTTTTGTTTTGTTACTATTAGGAAAAATATTTTACCAACAGTATTTCCTGTATAACGAAAGATTCCATATTTTGGGCCGAAATAATGTGTACCACACTGTCGAAAGCAGTTATATCATGGGTGCTCGGCAAAATGAAATTGTAATTAATTACCTCAATTACTGTGGCAGTTAAGTTACGTGAATTTAAGCAATTCAGTTGCGCTAATTTACATAAATTTAACACCTTTCCAGATGTTGTTACGGGTAACGTTATTAAGAAAAAAAAGAAATGGAATGAAGCGTTAAATTTAACAAGCACTTTGAATTTTAATTGCGATATACCGGAGAATTGCAGTTCACTCACTTACTAACCAAACATTAATTGTTATAAACAGAGTTATTGATCGAAGGAAAATTATTTATAAAATAACTTCGAAATCATTTAGAAACATTTACTCGATTATACGGAATCGTTTCAGCTAATATTAAATATTCAGAATTCTGTAATTAAAGACTGTCCTATATTTGCAAAATATTTAAAGAGGTGTTACAAAGTTCTGAAAACTAAAAAGAGTTTAAAATTAAATTTAAATTGTCTCTATTTTACCAAACCACCATCCGAGGATCAAATACTTTAAAAATAAAATATTTCGTAAGCTCCTTATCAACATTTTTTATTGGCTGTTTTAAAATCATTTTACGTTCTCAGTGAAACGTAAGAAATGTTAATCGAGTGAATGGATATACAAAAGATAAGCAAACTGTCAGCAATGTATTCCGGCAGAACCAGTAAAATTCGAATTGCAAAAGTTTATCGTCGTTATTCGGCTATAATTTAAGTCGCCGTACACACGTACCCCGTTTCCTATTTTAAAGGAGGAGGATTAAATCTTCGGAAGAAGGACTGGTTCGTGTTTTTTTGTGCACTTTTATTGGGGGACGCGTACTTTGTAAAACTTCTAAAATCCTTTTTTTTTTTTTTTAGCGAAAGTATAGCGTATTAATGTCCTCTTCCATGAAACTCTGCTCGCTTCTGAACTCTCTTGGAATTGGTAACAAGTACCGGGATTATGTTATTTTCTTTTAGTTTTGTTTCGTTACTGTATACGGGATAAGCCGCTTGATCACACGAAGATCATCTCCGTTGTTTGTAAAGGTACAAAAGAAGGTTATTTACAAAAGTTACGTACTAAAGAATGACACGGTATATGAACGCTGCAACGAATGCAAATTGGTTAATTTGCCGTCGTTATTATGGTAAATGATAAACACTTATTGGCAGTGCCCGGAACTTTGTATGTTTCGCTGGAAATTTAAAAGTATACAGGGTGTTCCAGTAACTGTCGTTTTGTAATATTTTAGGAGTTATAATATTTACATTTATTAAGTTACAACATCCATTACTTACTGAATTATTGAAAATGGACTGCTAAAGTAATGACAGTTTAAATCCAGTTTTGTCCTTTTTCCATTCTTATTTTGCAAACTTTAAAATATTATTTTTTAGACGTTATTTTTTCAATTAAGAGCATCTTAAAGAAGATTAACTATCTATTTTTAATTAAAATATCATTGTATGCACTTGATATATTGGGTCATAATGGAAGGTTAAACAGGTCGAGAGTTCACGAGATTTTAAACACAAGCGTGAGGCAGTCTATCAAATATTATAACAATTTCATGAATTGTGAATTTTCTTTGATGCAGTGTGTGCCAACGAATCTATCAGATTCATTGAAAAAAGAGTAAGTAAATTTTAAAAAAATAATGCCCTGTAAAAAGAATTCGTGCTCGTGAGATTACCTCGTTAAAAAACAAATTGCACTTCGGGAAGTAATTGTGTAGAGACCGATAGAACGCAGTGTACAAACAATAACGTTATGTTCTATATAGGTGATTGAATATTTGCGAAAACATCCTAGCAACAAAGTTAAACAATCAAAAAATAAAAGATAAAGGTTTATATTATATAATATACTTATTAATTTATAAAAGTTAAAATGACAGTTAAAATGACAAAAATTCTGCTGAATTTTGATGGTTCTCTGTTAGAAGATGACCTCGTTTCAGACCAGCATTGTTATAGACCCATAAAGGGCCAAATGATAAAAGAGCCCCATTCGGAAGACACACTGCCATTGCTGACCTGTAAGATGCAGCACAAATGTGAAGGGCCCTGAAAAAAAAATAGGGAACAATACTTTAAACGTCCAATGATCGAAGGTACTGTGAGTTGTTATCAACTAAGACAGAGAATTCAACATAACTTATCAATTTCAAGTTTGAGGCTCAATAAAAATAAAATATTCTTAATATAAATTAACTCATTTTTCTTTGGAATAATTTACAGTTTAGTGTAATATTGATATTTAGTTCTTGCATTCCAAAATGACAATCCATTTTTAAATTTATTATTTTATGGAGTTTCTATGATTTATGATACCCAAAGATTTTTAATTAAATTTAAATTGCCACTGTCTCGATGATTTTAGATAAAATTAGAGGCAATATTTAAGTAAAAAATTAAAATAACAAAGATCTAAGATTGAATTTAAACTGTTTCCATCTCCATCGTCCAAGAGTTAATTTAAGCTCTCTTACAACCCTGTTGTTCGAATTCTAAACAATATATAGTGGTATCGCAATTAACTCGTACCAAACCGATCAGTAATTCGCGCAGATGTATGTCGAACTTTATATCGCTAAAAATTAGGACAAAGATCCGGAACAAAAGATCCGATTGACTCTTTGTCAACGAATAAAACGTTTCTACGACCGTCACTTATCGAGTCCGGGATCAAAGCTTGTACTTACGTGCTTCGCTCAAAGAACGAGTGTGTAAAGCGTGTACTTTGTGTTTGTAATAGCTAACATTAAGCTGATTTATACCTGCGAGAGCCACGGGCAGAAAAGAAAAAGAAGAAACCGAATCGCTGTGAGTTTAATCGAATTAATGGCTGACCTGGATCCATTCCGGTTGAAAGTTCCGCCGTTTCCGCGATCCGTATTATAATTACGCAACGGTTGATTCGTCCCGCGAACGATATAGCGTGCACGGTTCGACGTTATAAACATTTTCTTGATTTCTGTCAAAAACAATGGGTCTGGTTACGTGCATCGTTGCTCGCTGACAACGCTGATGTATCATTCGTAGGGATCGGACACGAGTTTGACATGTCCATGAAGAAATCGTGAAAGCGAAACTTCGTCTCCTGTTTGAACAAAAAAAAAACAGCAGAACGTGACCGAATTAATACTTTAATTATCACGTCACTCATACTTACCCGAATCTCCATAGAAATCCGTTACCCACATTATGAGGAACTTTTTAACTTATTTAACCAGAAATACTCGTATCGGTGCTTGAAATGATAAATAATGGGAATAATACTGTTGTCTAATCAATTTTCAATAACACAAGCGTGGCAAAATGGTAGTGGCCTATTTTCGAGATGTAAAAGTTTAATAGATGGTTTTACAGGTTTTAAAGAATAGATGTGCTGTCGTGGATTTTTTAACTATTTCTGTGTAATCCTTCCCTTGCTGTGGAATTAACTACCACAGTCTACGATTTGGAAATAAACCGTGCTGGAGATAGTAAAGCCGAAATCGATGTTAACTTCACTTTTAATTTTTATGCTGTTACATTTAAATTTTGTATAATACTTAAGGATTAATATTGATTGGAGATGTAGTAATTGCAGACATGTAATTCTTTATTTACTTACAACTATTCCTTACTGATTAAGAAAAATATATCAGTCCTTTCAATCAAGAGAGACATAAGTTAGAATATTCTGAAATTTCCAAATTGCTAAAAATATAATATTTTGTAATTGAATGAATGATAAAATTTGTGATAATATATTATTTTAAAATTCTTAATTCCTAAAAATATATTTCTGTCTGAGTTAAGCGTGCCTTTAAAGATGATTATAATTTTGTTTTCTACACGATTGCAAAAATCGAAAACTGACAATAAAAAGGGAACAGAAGTACTTTGTATAAACTTACAGAGCATCACATAACTGGATTATGATCCCCCACAATGTTTATTCCCTCTTTGCTTTTTTAATTTCATTTCCAAGTTTGATCAATAGTGTTTTCTTTTTGAATCTCTAGTTTCCCTTATGTTTCTGAAAACCTACATAGAAAATAAAGTTGCAGTCAGGTAAAGTTTTATTCCCAAGTTTCTTCTTTTATTTTAAACTGCGAAAATCTGAAAGTTAAAGTTACGTTTCAAAGCCCAAGGAAGGGCATACAACTGGTAACTTTTTAAAATTTTCATTATCGAGAACTTTTATGCGAAACACTTTGCCAATTTATCAGCGATTGATCGGGATATGATCTCGCTTCACTGGCTCTATACGTTTCAGCGAAATGAAAAAATCGTTGTGTAATCTCTACGAATGCTTCAATTTATTTGATTGCGTATAAAAATAAAATACCGAAGATTAAATGAATCAACGAAGTAGTATGACTAGTTTCGCCCTTGCAGTCGAAAAATCCGGAACGTCAAAAGTTACGAAGGGATTTTGTGAAAGTAATATATCAATTTTTGCTACAGAATGGACAGAAATAAAATATAAAAAAATAATACAATATTACGTATTTGTTAATATTATTCCAGCGGATTTACGATACGAAATGTCGCGATTTTAAAACTTTCGACAATAATCTTGTACACTTGCCATCGTAACTCACGCACAGGTGCAGATGTTGATTATAATACATATAAATTAAATGTACCTACTTTGATTAAAAAAGTGTTAACAAATATTCCCCGAAGGACTCATTCCTTCAAGGTTTCAGCAAGGATGATGGAGCAGGTGTTCATCATTCTTCCAGAAAATAATGTCAAGTCAAACTATCTAAACTAATACGTTCCGTTGTTTGAGAATAAAATGGATCGTTTGCGATTGAAGTTTTTCTTATCGTATCACGTGACCCATAAAAAATGCGCTATAGAACATTCATTCGAATATAAATTCAGATAAATCCGTTCTTTCTAAATTTATCGAATAACAAATCGATTCTGTTTTTTATCCTATAATTCGAGTTTACTATTTCTGTTCCGTATGGATTCTTTTCCACGATTTAACTTTCCAATTAAAAGATCGAATTATCGAACTGGTCCTTTTGTGCGATGGATTGAAACAAATTCGTGAGACGGGTTGATTATGTTCCGTGTCGGTACCGTGTCTCGTAAAACATGTATATTATTTGTTTCCTCCAACCACATTCGCTCGGAAACGCTGCATGTTTTTACTGTCGAGCAAATTGCAATTGAGCGAGAAATTAAATTAGTCTTTTTGCCACATTAAATTAATTCTCGTCAACGAAGTTTATATTCGATCAAGCCTTGGACGAAGCAATAAGTATTCAGATTAATCATTTTCGTCTTTAATGAAGATCAAGAAAAAATGTACTTTTGAAGTTCAGGAGTTTCACTGAAAAGAAAGACCTAGACTTAATTAAATTAAAAGTGCGTAGAGTCTAATTGCTAATTGAGAAAATTTGAATACAATTTATTCGATTCATCGTATCATTACTCAAAGTCCACCAATGCTCTCCACAGATTAGAGTCTACTCGGTATTCATGGATCCCACAGACCCGTCTGTATTTTATTCGAAAAATCGGTATTATTCGTTTCATCTGTAGCGAGGGTGCGAGCATCGGGTGCTCACGATGTGCTCGAAAGTCAGGATAACAATCGGGCAAATTGCAGGGGATCATCGAGCACAGAGACGCGTCAATAGGGCGGAAGTGGATTCCTAACGTTGCGGAAACATCGACATCGGTTGGAATCGTGCCGTGAGAAATATTCGGGCCATCGCGTAGCCGGCCAACGGTCGTTTTCGATAAAGGGTAATTCAATTCAGTGGCTCAGCCCTGAGCCTAACTCGCCGTGAATTCTGCGACCCAGTCACAGAGTCGCGATGGCTGACGAAAAGTCAACGGTCACGATTCAACGCGCGTACCCAACGTCATCCCTTTTTCTCCTCTTTCGTCCCGATTTCCGGGGCTTATCGTCAGCCATGTGACGAGCGGACGTTTGGCCAACGCGTTTATCGATTCGTCTATCGCTTTAATTTCACGTCGTTCGGAGCTTTGCCGTGACAGAAAACCTGGCTACCGGATGTATCGGGCCGCACCGAAAACAGACGTATCGAACGAAAATATTGAGACCGAAGATATTCGATTCAATATACATATAACACGGTTTCGCTGGCGTCGCTGCGATAAGATATTGAGCTGTAACACGAGTAACAGTCTCTTTTATTCCAAAATAATACTGTTTGTTATGCGATTTCATTTACGTTAAATGTCATACGAGATGCGCTTTTTAGTCAACGGACGCGTCAGTCAGAGTTCAAAATTTATTGCTGCAATGTTTGTATAAACATCGAAAATTAAAATATTACTTTATATTAGAATTAAATTTGAAATTCAGTTGTTTGAAGTATGGAAATAGAAACATAATTCTATAGTATCTTTTTGTGATTCATTAGTTATTATAGCAGTGGATTATGCATTCTCATTGTTAGTTGAATTTATGTTTGTTATTACATATCGATAATTTACGGGTGTTGCAATAAATAATCCTGTTGGGTATGAAATTCCTGCTAATAATAATAATGCGCTTCAAATTTACTGAAAGCTTGGCGAAATTTCTAGGCTAAATGTTATTAGTGACGGCAAAGTAAGTCGGTGACGTTTATTTCAAGAAATATGAATGAATATTCATGATCGAAGAAAGCGCGATGACAGACAATTTAATGGGAAAAATTAACACGAAAATTTATGGAAATTTTCGACTCACAATTTCAGAATTCAGAATACAATTTTCCCCCTTCTTTCGTAAACAAGTAACATCGTCGATGCGTAATTGAAAAAAGTAATTATCGAGACATTAAAAATACAATCGTGATTGTCTGGAAAGTTAATACAAATATTTAATGTTTGTCGATAAAATAAATCATTTGTTGAACGTTAATTGTATTTGTTTCATTTTAAATTGAAAGGAGAAAAATGTAATATTTCAAAAACTGCAATAAGAATATTTTGAGCATAGAAATAGAATTCGAAAAATTTGTAAAATGCTTATTTTATCTTCTTTTTTTTCATAGCATGGCGGTTTGTGAAGGTATGGTTTATTGAATGCGAACATTCTTCGTACTCCTCCACAGATTACATGCTCAAACGGTGCACGCTGACGTCAGCTATGAATGAAATCCCTTTACCAGCGAGAAGAGTATTAAAATTATGTAGGCGAACACATGAATGAAGCACACAGAGCTAAAATTAACTTACGCACAACACGCTCGTTGTACGATGCTGCAAAGGATAAATCCTAGTACAGATTTGTCTTCTTTTCTTCGATCCTCTCGTACGGGTTCTCCTTTAACGTATAATAATATCAACTTTGTGTACTCGAAGAAAGTTGTTATAATTTAAATAGAATAATTATTCCCAGTACTGTATTATTTTATTTACGATGGTATGTTGTTCACTATTTTGCAACTAAGTATTTTTGTAGTAGTAGTAATATAATTTAACTCTTTACGATGCTTATGAATTTGTTTAATTTTTATTCCTTTTATTAATTTGCGACATTCCAAAATAAATAATATTTAAATTTCAAATTACATATGTCGCCTTAGAGACACCACGCAGGGTTAACATTTCGAAAGTTCATGACTGGAGTTTAGTTTGAGATAAAAAAAGTTATAAAGGGGAAAGTTAAATCCTGTAAGACTATCTATTTTTCCTTGAACTTAGTTCTTTTTACATGTCCAACAATGGATCTAAAAATATAAATACAGGATTTTTTTAAAGAGAACTACATACCTTTTAAGTTTGATTTTGATAAGTAACAGATTACTAGGTGGATGTCCTAAATAATCGAGCAAAGCTGTACGCGATAACACAGGTTCTATCGATTCATTCGAGAAGGAAATGTTATCCTTTCGTCAAGTATTTATCTTATCAATGAAATTTTCATTGAAAGTTGTACAACTGTACAATCGGTCCTTTATACCATTGTCGAATAGTTCAGTTCTGTATTGGAAGTATCTCGACTAGTTAAATATTCAAAGATAATAGATAGTTGTACCGATACGAAGAAAGTCAGTTCGAGAATCGTTCGAACAAGAATGAGTTATAAAAGTGGAGCAGCTTCATTTTTAACCCCTTGCCATATTTGGACAAACCTGACTTTTATTTTCATTGCAATTGGATTTTAAATGTAAATTATATTTATCATTAAAGTTTTCTTTGTTTGTTTTAATATTGCAACAATAAATATTTAGCTTTGCCTGACGCATCTGTGGAAAAAATGATACGGTAAAGGATTAAAAAATTTGAATTAATATTGTTTTATTCTTTCGACTTTGATCCTGCGTCGAGTTGCAATAGCTTCATTCGGTTAAAAAGGGAGCCTTATGTTGAACTTTTAATCCCACCCCGAACAGTCATGGAAACGCGTGTAGTAAACTAATACGGGCTGAACACCGTTGACCTAATTAAAATAAAACCACATCGAGGCAGAAATGTGAATGCGCCGTGGTTCGCAGTCGCTGCCTAGTTTCCACTTCTATATATTGTTACCAAGACCGCATATAAAGCATAATGACATCCGGGGGTGACTTGAGATTGAAGCAGCTCGATCACCACAACAGAGTTCAGCCCTGGGCAAACGAATTGCAACGGCTGCACGCAAAAATGCATACACCGTAGACGAGAATTCACCAACCACCATTCGGTCTACCAAACATGTCATTTGATACAAGGGAACGCTGTAAAATGGTTATTGCGAGACATGCCGTTCGTTATACACGCGATTCCATGGTGTGCCCGGCGCGGTTTCGCCTTGCCTATTTTATTTTAGCCGATAAAAATTACCAGCTGCGTACAACGCAGGGTATTTTTATTTTAATAATATTCGCGTTGAGTAGATTTATGAGAACGAATAATAAAGCGAAATTTCAAAGTTTCATGAATTCCGTTTTGAATAATTAATTTACTTCTGAAGTAAAGAGTTGCGAAATTAAATTGTTGTCTAATTTAACTTATGAATTTCGCGCTGCATTTTTAATGACTTGCTTGGAAATATGCTTTGGAAATATAAACAAACCGATTGTAATAAAATAATAGGATAATAAGTCATCATTTTATGAGTTGTTCTAAATAGAATTTACATAATTTAATGCTTTTTTAATCAAAATTTTTACAAAGTTGTTATGTACAGTCGTGAAAAATCGCACGTTGAACATTTTTTTCCTCCAGGATGCGGAGTGAAGGAGAAATTGTAGTAACTCTTGGTTCAGCTAATAATGCAGAGTAGAACTCTTAGCTGGTAATTTGACCCTTGAAACTTGTCTCATATCACCGGCTCTTTATGTGCCATAGGATAAAGCTAGTTACACAGATCTTCGTTTTCCATTCCTAGCACCCTGCCAAGGTTCCTCCTTTTTGCTGGCTTGTTTATTGGCTGCCTGCGCATGAAATTATGTTTAATCTCTTAACTCTTAAATTACAAAATTTATTATGTATAAATTATTATCTGCTAGTGTATGTTTCAATTTATCTTTGTTTATTTTTCTATTATATTTTCAACTTGAAAGTAAATGTTCATAAAACATTGGTAGTTCTAGTATTTTGCATAATTAAGTTATATAGTGCAAATGTGTCTTTCATATGGCATAAAGGCAATATTCTGTTTCGTGTTTTTGCCTTTGTGGTTCAAATTTTCTGCGCCAATGGCGTAGATGATTTATCATTATCTAATTTCAACAGTTTCAGTATATCGAGTCTGTTTTCTCTATTCGCGAGTTATTTTTAAGCAGTCAGTTGTTGATCGAAATAGTACCCCTATTTTTTTCTTTCTTGTTGAAATTGTAGATTGGAATTGGCTGATAGAGGTCCTTTACCGTGTTACTAATTCTACGCTTTCACATGCTAGCCCATGTTTCATACCGCTTTTTTTTATCGGTTGTTTTTAACGTTACACATTTTATTCCTGTTGCTGTGTGCTTTGTGCACGGGGTTAACTTTTTCGCCATCAAAAACAACTGCAGTCGCACGACATAAGTATTTAGAAATAACAACCTTTCAAATAAAATATTGAAATCACACGAAAATGTAAAAATCCCTCTCCTAAAAGTATTGAAATACAAATAAAAATATCGTGATACAAATATTAAATTACTAATCACATTTAACTATTGAGTTCAGTTATTTACTACAGAATCGTACAAAAAAGTAAAAGAAAAATTAGTGGTATAGAATAATCTTATTATCTGTTTATATTCCATTAAAGGGCATAGCAGGATAAAATGGTCAAAAGTGCCCTTGAACCGATTTTGACTCACAATACACCATTCGATAGCTTATCAAAAGAAAACATAACACACCAAGTTTCAACCCTATACCTCAACCAGGAGGGTAGTTATGGGGTAAAATCTGATTTTCGGTTTTTGCCCGATTTTTCCTATTTAATTGAATATAAAAAATCTGAAAAAATTCTATAATATTTAGGGCAAGGTAATGCATGTTAGAGAATTTTTTCAGATTTTTTCGTTGAAAACGCTAAGCGTGAAAAATCAAAAACTAAAAAAAAAACGGAAAAATGCATATTTTATATAGAAGTTATTAATTCTCTATTTTTTTCTTTTAACAGTAGTTGTGTATTGACATAACTAATGTCCTCAATTTTTTTCAGATTTTTTGGCAGGGTGCGCCGTAGTTCAAAAAATCAAAAACCGAGTTTCTGGCGACTTTTCAGGCAAAAAGATGATAAATACTTGAAATCTTTGCATTTCCTTTATATAGTTAGTGTATCATATGATTCTTGATAATTGTGAATTGGAAGGAGCAAGATACAGTTAAAAATAACGAAGATTTTAATTAATTAAACAAAATTCATGTCTTTATATTCCTTATCTTCTAAAGAATTAGCTACTTTTTCAACAGCAGCGATAGCGCAGGGACTAAGGTACCGGCCTGGGGAAACTCTACATACTTTTTTTGTCGTAGGTTCGCGCCCCGCAAGACTCAGAATTTTTCTATCATCTTTTTTTTTCTTTTTTTTTTTACAAAATACTTGTAAATAGAATTCGCTAAAAATTATTTAAAACTATTTACTGTCGTGTTTTTTTTTTTTAAATATTAGTATTAGTATTAGCATTAGTAATTATTTTTTTTTCACAAAATACACGATAGTAAATAGTTTTAAATAATTTTTAGCGAATTCTATTTACAAGTATTTTGTAAAAAAAAAAGAAAAAAAAAGATGATAGAAAAATTCTGAGTCTTGCGGGGCGCGAACCTACGACAAAAAAAGTATTTAGAGTTTCCCCAGGCCGGTACCTTAGTCCCTGCGCTATCGCTGCTGTTGAAAAAGTAGCTAATTCTTTAGAAGATAAGGAATATAAAGACATGAATTTTGTTTAATTAATTAAAATCTTCGTTATTTTTAACTGTATCTTGCTCCTTCCAATTCACAATTATCAAGAATCATATGATACACTAACTATATAAAGGAAATGCAAAGATTTCAAGTATTTATCATCTTTTTGCCTGAAAAGTCGCCAGAAACTCGGTTTTTGATTTTTTGAACTACGGCGCACCCTGCCAAAAAATCTGAAAAAAATTGAGGACATTAGTTATGTCAATACACAACTACTGTTAAAAGAAAAAAATAGAGAATTAATAACTTCTATATAAAATATGCATTTTTCCGTTTTTTTTTTTAGTTTTTGATTTTTCACGCTTAGCGTTTTCAACGAAAAAATCTGAAAAAATTCTCTAACATGCATTACCTTGCCCTAAATATTATAGAATTTTTTCAGATTTTTTATATTCAATTAAATAGGAAAAATCGGGCAAAAACCGAAAATCAGATTTTACCCCATAACTACCCTCCTGGTTGAGGTATAGGGTTGAAACTTGGTGTGTTATGTTTTCTTTTGATAAGCTATCGAATGGTGTATTGTGAGTCAAAATCGGTTCAAGGGCACTTTTGACCATTTTATCCTGCTATGCCCTTTATTATAATTGTAATTCTAAGTGTTAAAGAATAGTACTCTAAAATCTTCAGTATTTTGTTGCCTACCCTTAAAGGAAGAAACAATAAAAATCAGCCAGTTTCTTTACAGTTTCGTTTAGTCAAAATTATATAATATTATACGACACTCGTCAGCGCGATAATTACTCATACTTCATGAAAATAATTGCTATAGTGACTGGTTATTGTCGAGGAACTGTAGCTTCATCTCCACCTTCCGCTACCGTTCATTGTTCAACGTTCTTGTCCGGCAGTTATCTTTGATTAGTTTTTGTAAGAGTCAAAGGAATTACAGTTGACTGGCCCGAATCAATTTTCCAGATAGAGAAGCAATAACAGTTCATTTTCTCAGCCGTTTAACAAATTCGAGATCGACCGGTACTCGATTTTCGCCTAAGTACTTTTCCAACAGTTCTGCCGGGTTTTACTGGGTTAGATTCGTTCGAGCAGACGATTTATGAAATTCGCTTAATACTCCTCAAAATAGTCAATCACTATTACGATTCAAATGCCCTGGCATCGGGGAATTAAAAGATTTTTTTCATTTCTTGTTGATTTTTCACCGAATCAATACGTTCCTGCAGGATTAAATTTAAAATCTTTGTATTTCACCGATTTATTTCGGGAATGGAAGCGTTATTTTGGTTATTTCTGATTAATACTTCTGTTAAATTAATTAATTCAAAGCATAGTTATACATTTTTATGTTTATAAGTTATTTATTATTAACAAATAATATGTTTTATTCAGTAATAAATTTGTAATTCTTCTGAAACAACTTTGGCCTTTATTTATCACTTTTATCTAGTTTATGATGAAGAGTTATACTGAATAACTAATTTAACAAACTACATTATAAGAATTTTCTCAAAAAGGTTTAAAATTTGAGCAGAAGTATTAAATATAAAATTAAATAAAAATAGAAGTATTAAATATAAATTTTGAGAGATAGGTGTGCCAATAATTTTGAAGTTGTACATTTTAAATACTGATAACTTAAAAATCTTAAATCTACGGATTAATCAATAAACTAAGCACTTCTTAACAAACAGTTAAAATTTCAAGCTGACCAATACAATACTTTTATTTTAATCATATAAAGCAGTTGTAAAAATTTAATCCTGAGAAAAACTCTTAAAGTTTAACGTTTGAAGTTTGAAGTGCAGTTAGTAAAGAATTCGTGTACATATTATTATCTTAAACTCGTTATAACTTTGGTATTTAAAGGAATTCTTGCACACAATTTCAGCAACACGTTTTCAAGGTATTATTATTTAACAAGGTACAATTAACAAAGAAATTGACTTTTCCACCCCTTTGAATAAGATGCTTCAGAATCCTTTGAAATTGACTAATATTTTTGAAACAATTGAATGTTTAATGTACTTCTAATTATAATTATTATAACCAAGGTTGCAGCAATAAATATCTAGCTTAAATTGACTCATTAATTAATGTTCATTCGAAATTGGAATATAAACAATTTGATTTTCCTCGAAAGCAACAGCTTTTTTACCAATCCAGTATTATTTTGTATCGACCCAACGTTTTATCTTATTTTTCTGCAGTTTCGCTAATAAAGCAGCTTTCTTGGAACTGTTTCGTCGGTCCGTCGGCCATAACAACATACACGTCGTCCAACCCCGTTCGAGGCAATTCAGGAAAGCATATGACATCGTATCGTGCAGCTTGGAAAGAGTGATGCGCTAAAATCCTCTTACGTTCGAACAGATTCAGGCACATTTTCCTAAGTGGCGTTTAGTATGGAAAACCACGAGCTCCTTGGATGGTGAAATATACGAAAAGTTGAGAGCCGATTTGATGTTGAACCAGGGACCGAGGGTAGAGGTCAAAGAGGGAACGGTAGCGGAAAATGGGTTGAGGCGTGATGGGAAGGGGTTGAAAACCCGCATTCAAGTTTTCGGGGGAGCGACTAACGCTTCCCTGAACATTTTCTGGCACAAAGCCGAACTTGCCATCGCGCGAGCACGAGATCGGGCCGGCGTTCACACCGCTTTTAACAGATTAATTTTACGACTGAATCTCATATCTTTTGCCGACGGTGGGGGGGGAGGATGGAAAAGTTTTTCGGTTTCCTTCGATTATACAGTGTGTCCCACTTTGCTCGGGAATCGGTGCCATCAATTATCAATCTGTCAGCATATCCTGCTAAGTGAATTGCAAATGCAGTTACGCCACGATCTTAAGAAGAAGCGATGTCCGAGAAGCGGCTTTGAAGCTTTTAACCCTTTCTGCGCTAAAAGCTCCTGTAGACGCTCGAGAAATTCACTCGGCCTGTATTATAGGCATCTATAGGCGTCCGACTAACTTTACTAATCGTAAGATATCGTCGTTGTTGAGCCGTCGACAGAGATCGTTCGTCCTTTTTTGTATCCTTCACTGTCTCGCTGAAGCAGTTGAAAATTTTATTTCTAACAAATTTTATTTATCATTTTCTCGGTACTTCGTTATTTCTAGCAATTGATACAAATATTTCTGGTTGAATAGATTAAAAATTCTTGACGGTACAGGTAACAGATTTCTGTGGAAATTCGAGGAGCACGCAGGTATTGATGACGGGGCAGACAAAGTGTTAAAGAATTTTTTCATTAGTTGTATGCAAAAGTTGCCGTCAGCATATCCAGTCCACTTTATAGAAATAATAACGTATTATGTTTACGATAAACGATATTATGAATGAAATTTACCTATGAATAATTTAAAAATCGGACAAATGTTTGCGAAAGATTTGCTTTAAATTGAATATAAAAAGAGATGCCAATTTAATCAGCAATAGAATTAATATCGACAGCTGTAATGCATTGTAAGTAACAAAACGTTATGGATAAATGCATCATATTGTAATAAATTTGAAATGGACTGATTAATCTGATGAATAATAATTGGCAAACGAAATGTCCAGGTTTTCCGACAAAGTTCACCATTTATTTCAACAATGATATTGATACAATTAGCCACGCTGGATGCAAGCGTTCGTATAATTGCATTAAAATTTCATTAATGTCTGAATCAGAAATTATTTGAACAATCAGAAAATGATCAAATGATCATACTTAGTGACAAGTGATCAAATCTCAGAAATATCATCTTGTCTGAAAGCTGATATAAATCTATAAAAAGGATTATCATCTAGAGCTTTCGTTGTAATCTGTATACTGAAAAAAATTAAAAATATATATTTAATTGTTGCATAAAAAATCAATGATTCTATAGTCTTATATAGTGAAAAAATGCATTAGTAACACTATATGTTTTAGAAAAAACTAAAAATCCTTAAACACTAAAACAGACATAATCGTTGTCTTATTGTTCAGAATTCTTTAAGGTCATTGAGAAAAAAGACTGTAGGAATAAACTAGATTTCAAACATCTAAAGCGGTGCAGCTCTATAGAAGACAGAAAATAACTGGATTCTTTAAACGACTTGACCTGGAAAGCTTTGAAATAAACAAAATCTTTTGTTATAATTGACTACAATACAAACGTTTCGGTGACACAGTTATTAATATCATAACAATCGATGTGAAATGATATGTCTACTTTAAAATTTGATAGAAGATGTCAAAAATAAATTAATATAAAAACTGTTCCATTTATTTCTTCATATTAGGAACACTCTATTTTCAATATAGGGAGATTTCATGTATATTAATTTAACGATACGTAACAAATGGATGGAGATATATCGCGATACCATTTAACATAAAAAGTGACTCATTTTAATCTATAAATGCAATTATCTCCCCGACTACTTGTTACTGGAAAAAATGGCTTCAACGAATTCATTCTGCTCACATTAAAATTGTATTAAAGTGCATCATCCGCAAAGCAGAACAAGTTTCATTTAAACCATTTATTTCAGTAACAAATATTCGAGGAGGTAATTGCATTTAAAGATTAAAAGGGGATCCTCCTGTATATTTAAAAGCAATAGATTCAAAATTCCAAAATAATCCTTTATTCAGAATGGATGTATAGGACGTTGGAAGGAAATTCCCTACATCAAACAATTTTTTATAATGAAAAACATCGAAATGAAATCTTTAGCTAGGTGGCTATAATAAATCCCACATCGGATAAATTTTTGCAGGTTTTAAAAAATATTGCCGTACCTTAGTTAACGTAGAAACCACTTTTTCAAAGAAATACTTGACATACTACTACCTTGGAGTACAGTGCCGAGCATGGTAGCCTTCCCTAAGGAAAATGGCGCCGGAGGAATAGGTAACTTTACCACGCAGAGAGTTGGCTAATATAACAGCACTGATTATGAAATTATTAACGTAGTAATCTGCTAAATTACCATAAATGAGTAGTCTAATTAGTAATTTATTAAGTTAGTAGTTTAAGAAAGTAGCATAATGCCTAGTTCTTTTCTATTTTCTGTAAAGAAGCCCACTATACTCGACACTGTACACACATAAGCTGCAGTAATGCTTGAGATTTGACATTTTCAGAACAATTCATTGAATTATTCTTTTCCCACCTGATTAATATCTTATTTCAAAGCTATACGAATAAAAGGTTGAAACTGAAAATCGACACATTATTTAATGAAAGGCTTACAGGTATCATTTAAAGAAGAAAGTTAAAAGCGTTTAGGTAGCGATTTTGCAGCTTTAATGTCAGCAATACGATTTTAATGGACACGAAATATTTAATTGGCCCTTTCGAGATTGCAGGACCAAAACGGGCTACCATCTCAACTCGTAGCCTCTTTGATATTGCATTACAATGAAATAGGTCAGCCGGTGCTGGTCTTGGCCGGTTAACAAAGGCAAACTTCTATAGCGGTCAACGTGATTTCTGTCATTCTGCTGCGGCAGGTCTTGTATAAACGTTTACGGACGCATTCTCGTTAACTAATTCTCCCTCTCCGTCTTTTCTATTGCAAATATTTCTTTTTTCTTCCTTCTTTCGGAAATGTTAGCGCACAAGTCTTGCTGGTGCTGGCTGGTAAACAGGTTTATGACACGGTCATTAAACGCTGTTTTCAACAAGAATTTTAAAAATAGCATTTTCAAGGTTTATCGTTGGTACGTATTTAATTCTCGTGTGAAAATTAGGCCAGTTTCACGTAAAAACAAATTACAAATTCTTTCCCATTTTGTTGGTAAACTTTGTACGGAAATTGGACTGATTTGATTCACAATCAAGACCTAATTGTGTGTGAATTTTATTTAAATTCAAAACTGGCGGCATAATATCAAGCATTAAACACAATTTATTGGGAGGTAGTAAATTTTTAGCTGAATGAGATCTTCACTCTGTAAAAACGGTTTCAAAGAATGATTAAAACAACGTGAAAAGTATCAAGGCTACTATTTTCTCAAACCTGTTCAACTGCTTAATACTCTAACGAAGGACAGTCTTCCGAACCTTGACCCATAAATACGCGAACTAGTTCATTTGGTCATGTGTCATAAACCTACAATTTTTAAAGAAGAAGCAAGGAACTAGTTTTCGACCATTCCAGTAAAACACTACCTCAAATAAATAATTTAATTTCAACCAAAATTCTGCATAGTACGATACGCTTTAATAAAAATGATTAAACATACGATTATTTAACTTTTCAATTCAGCATTATCATTTCCTACCTTTTGTTTCTATAATAATATTAATAATATTGAAAATATTCTTTAATATTTGCTTCTTTCAAATGTTTTGTTGCATTGGATTCGTGGCGCCAGTTGTTGAGCGGCAGATGTGGCTACCAAAAACGTTATTGATAACATTAAAATGCTATCAATAATCCGATATATCGATAATATCGTTGGGCCATATGAAAATTGCTAAAATAGAATTTTCGGCGTAATTGGATCGATCAAATTTATTTAATATTATTTAAATGTATCGCAAACATTTTGTTATATAGCATTTTACAGTGCTGGATGAATATTTATAAATATTGTCGTGGATATTTTATAATAAACATATTTTGTTACCTTAATGTAATTTGATTAGGAAATAATTAAAAAAAGAATGCGAATGATGTTTCTTAAATTTTTGAGTTTAAAAAACAAAATAAGTTAGTTGGTTACTTGAACTTGATGTTAAAAATGATTTCAATAATCCAATGTTACATGATTTGAAAGCTTCAAAAATTGGCTGCTAAGCGAATAAAGTGAAGTAAATTCGTGCCAAAGGGATATAGGTGATTTATTATCTTCTACGCTGTAGTATAAACACCGATTTACCATTAATACAGAGCTTACCTGCTTTACTTTAATTAATACCGTCTATTTATCACTAATTTTATCAGATACCATCACAAAAAATGAGGAAGATTTACGTCAATCCGACGAAGAAAAATAAACTCAATATAACTGCGAATACATCTTAAATTAATATTAATTTTCAGAGTAAAAATGTGATTTTATATTTGTTTTTCAATTTTTTTTTACAAAACACTCATTTTAATATTATTTTCCGTGTATTCAGTAATCCATAACTGGAATAAGGAATTTATTAAAAATTTATATATATTTTTTTTTATTTAATACAAAATACAGAATATAATTTTATACGAGAAATGTCAGAGAAATGTCTTTAAATACAATCTTTGGGGGGGCATCACATTCTGTCTTTTTGGAAAAACTCACGATTGGTATCCTGAGTGATTAGATAATGTTGTGTACCATCGACCACGAATAATGGATAGTATGGCAGGGTTCAAAGCATGAAATCTTACACTCTTCATTGCGGTATAAGTTTTGAACGATGACTTAAAAGGGGTTTTAAGACATCCATGAAATGACGGGTGGAGGTAAACACTGAAAGCCACGGTGGATACCGGAAGGATACGGTGTTTGCTGTCATAAACGTAAGTAGGGTGCGCGATGCCCTATTGTGCGTTAAGGTTGCTAATTAATACTGTCGGGAAATTGATCAGTAATTAAACCAACGAAACTCATAATGAGTTTGAACCGTCAGTTAACCACCCGTCAGTACCTTGCTATAATTTCATGATTAAAGTGAATGTTGAAAGGAAATTTTACATAATAAGTAATTATTCCAATCCTTTACGTAAAAAAAAGTGTATGTCGTTTATTGAGTAAGGGTGTCACTCGTATGAGTGGCGTGGCAATAAAAGTATCAAATAAAGTATCAGTAACTGTGTCTGGAGATTGAAGATCCTGAAATTCTCTGACCTCGAAAAAGGTGTGATGTATTCGTTACTCTGGACGTTGAAGAATAATACAAATCTCTTTACAAACCGTGTAATTAAACATTTCATACGCTAGAATCGTGGATAATTATTGTACGTGTAAGAAGAGAAGGAAATAGAATTGCTTGGTACCTTTTGAACATATTCCTGGAATCGCCCCCGGCACTGGAACGATTAAACGGAAACATGGAGATGGAGGTACCATAATTGTTTCTTGAACATAATTTTAACGCGTTCCCTGACATGTACACGATGGGAATTGGTATATCGTGAAGCTGGTTCACTGTTACGTAGTCATTAGTGTGCTTAATGTAGTGTATAAGCAATGGTGCAATTATTTCTTCGTTATGCTTGCAACGTGTAACATTGTTGTTCGACCACTTTTAACCCAGTAACGCACAGATTTATTCGATTTTACGGGAAATGATCATACGTACTTTCTTTCATTTCGTTTTAAAGCAAGTAGTACACATAAAGAGGAAATAAATAAAGGTTACTTATCTTTTTTTAAGGATTTGCTGGAGGTTCATATTCTTTCTACAATGTTCTGGTATAATTTATGCATTCTTGTGGCTTTGAAAGATAGATCTTAAAGTCATGAAGGATAAGGTAAATCAATTTTTAATTGAATTTTATACAAACATTGAATATGAATAGGAAAGTAATAAACGAATATAAAAATCAGCTATGAGTTTATTTACAAAATTATTAAATAATTCAATTACGTTAAATAAAAGATGCTGTTACCATTCTATTAAACAAATAAATAGACAAATAAAGTGTTTTAATCATTTTCATAAATTCATGGAGAAAATATAATAAAAATATCTTAGGTTTAGAGTTTTATGCTGTACAGAAAAAATAAATTAATATTTCTTTTTTAATTGCAACTTGAATTATAAGTACAAATTTTCTTTCAAATATTTTCTTTTTTTTCTGGCTATTTGAGAATCCTAGACACGCAATACATTTTGTACATTGATACAGCAGAAGATTTAATCGGCGAAAAAGAATTAATAGGCGTTTTAAAACGTGATTGACTGTCAGTGGAGACAACAAACAGGTTGGACGTGATAGATTACCGTGTGCTTGCATGCGCGCCGCGATTAAGCTAGAAATTTGCTACAGTATCGTGCGTATCATGTCCGGTAGGCTGCTGACTTTCGGCCAAACCGTGGTTAATGAAACGATAGACATTCCTTCCTATGTCTGACAGTTCCGCACACTTGTGCCAAGTCAAATATGCTCGTTTGCCGTTTCTGCGCAATTACATCGCAACGCCGCTAAAATCCCTAATGAAAATTCGATAATTAATCACACCCGTGTCCCGTGATCAGCTAATCCATTATCTAGAGTTCTGGATCAACCTCGGGACGGTGCATATCAGTGAGATATCATTTTATTCTTCCCTTCTGAAAGACTGAAGGTAATCAAATTTTAAGGATAATAAGAAATTGATAAATGTGGACGTTTCGTAATATTAATTTAAAGAAACATAGCAAAATAGCTGTTCTGGAGTATTAATTTGGCACTCAACATTTTATAAAAGCGACTATTTAATCTCTTCGTTAATACTTTGACTGCCACGTCACCCACGCATGGGTGACACTTGAATTCCATTAAAGATCGTCTGCTGTATTATAAATTATATATTATAAATATAAATTATATATTTTAAATCAATTATATCATAAATTATTTTATATTAAAAAAAAACTCATCAAAAAGTGAATTCTTTAATTCTAAGCTTTATACGGTTTGAAATTGGCCCTTTAATATGAAAAAATGATGAAATTTACAAGAAACTACCTCCAAATTGCAGTAGTGTGCAAATATTTAATCAGTTACTCGATTCTATTAATTGTAAGGTGTCTAGTTCCATTTATTTACTTTGTCGAAATTCGTCAAATATAGGAATTACGTCAATGCGGGTAACTTTACAGGAAGTTCCTTGAACACGTTTCCTTCAAAGCAGATTGTTAAACTGAAGAGCGTCGCAATCAGAACAGCTTCAAGTTAAACATTAAGGCAATGTGTGTACAGAGGCGTAGAGGTTAATTCAATTAATCCGCACGGACGTGACGTTAGTTTAAGTGGCAAATAAATGGCTGTTCTCGTGAGAACAGATCGATACAAAATTTATGCTCTCGTGACACAGTTAATCACTGAAACCAGCGAATTTTGCGTACCTAGTCTCTAATTACAATTAAACAATTTACACAAATACCTACTATCGTTTATCAATAATCTGCTCCTTTATAATAAAAAATTATATTATAAATTCTTTTATTGTTTTATTATTCTTGCAATATTTTTAAAATATCATGTAAATATCTTTTACAGAATCACTTATTGATTATTTAAAATGATTAATCAAACGAAGAAGATAAAATTCCACATAATTAGTATATAATTAACTATTTTACACACTGTAAATAGAGCAGACCTTTTTACAACTAAAACGTAGTATTTTCATGCAAAGTGACTAATTTTGTAAAAACAGGGGATTAATTAATGCCTGTTATAAGTAATTGAACTACAACAATATTATTGGTTGTTAAACGTTAGCTAAACCAATTAAAATCAATAAAAATTTTATGTATTTCTGTGGAATACTGGAATTCAATAATTCGCTACTTCTGATGTGAAAACGAACGAAAACATCAAATCTCTGTTCATATATGCACATTTAATAACAATGCTGTGTGTAATTAGTTTTCGCCGCTTTTTTAATACGAGCTAACAAGTCCCAAGCGTGGTGAGGAATGTCAAGAGTCGCTGACACGGCACTTACCTTCAGAGGCACATAATTTTATTCGAAGAGATGTCCACCTTGAAGACACGAGATTTTAAAGAAATGACAAACTCGGAATTACGTGCACGATCACGTGCATCTAGGAAACGTGGTCGAGCTTTTTTCTCTTCTGACTTCTTCAATTACAACATACTTACATAGTTACTTACATTATCCGTCTTACAAATAACAGAGGAGTAACTAGCCACAGAATTAAATCGATAACGACGAAGTAAATAAAAATGCTGAAATCGGTTATTCAGCTCGCATTACCTAAAGTCGACAGAACTTTTGCTTCCACCTGTCTGGCACAAAATTGAAACGTTCCACCGGATGAATCGCCGTTTCCAGCAATAGTTGGAAACAAAAAAGTTCCCCGAAGTTCCTGTGATGGACACTTATCTTTACACGCGGAAACGGGAGGGTAGTTTCCTATCATCCTCTCCGCGTTGAAACACTAATGAGTTAGGCGAGCGGTGGGTGGTCTTTCCTCCATCCTTTCTACGAACCCAAAGGAAACCCGCTGCACGCGTATGTGTTTAAATTTGAGTGGATATCTTCCGCATTCGAGATCGTGTCAAGGTTTCACTTACAACGAGGTCTGGCTCGAGCGATGGTGACACGCTGGGTGAGTCGAATTGGGTCACACTGTGTCACGAAATTTCACGACAGCCAGCGTTCCGCTTCCTCTGTAATTTCGCAATTTAGAAAATTGTTGAACGGTACGCTCGAGCTTCGTTGAAAATTATGGCGTTATTACAGAGACGGTCCTCGCTGGCTCGTACGACACGTGTTATTGTTCTGTCGTTAAATATTTCGGTAAAATCAGGCGTTGAATCAAGTGTATCGTTCACCGTTTCGTTTCCTCGGTGGCGGTGGCATCAAATTTACCACTTGCTTTTAATCCTTTCTAGGAAAGACTGTTTCAAATTGATTTTTATAGTTTCCTCTTTGCGCTGGTTTTAAATGCAAAATGAAAGCAGTGTTCTTTACTTTTCTATGGCAAAATGAAATATTCTGGATAATAAACAGGGAAATGTAGGATTAATGAGAACAAGGGTATGTGTTTCCAAAGAATTAATTAGCATTTCTTAAGATTGAAATTAGAGTGCACAGTTGATTTTTAAATTACTTAATCATGTGTACAGCATGCTGAATGTTAAATTAAAAGACGTGCTGAACTTCATAAATATATTTTATTGTTTGGCATAACAGCAAAGATAAGAAAAAGTTTTCAACAGAATATTACAAAATTGTTTAATAATATAAATAATATTCATTTAAAATAACGTATTTATTAAATTCTTTAATAAACAACATTGAAATACGTATTTTTATTAAACAGGAATTTCAAATTTGTAATTAATTATGTGCTTATATAAATATTGTTGGTTGTAATCGATGAATATCATTTGGCAAATGATTAATTAAATATACACAAACGTCAGTTTGATAAATGCAAATAATTGATACGATAATGTGAAAATTAAAATGAATTGTATATTGATTTCGAACATTAAAATAAATAAAGTTTTGAAATTAAGGACGTTAAGTTTTTGTTACGAGGGATTTCTTTACATTAAAGTCGTATCAAAATGCACAAATGGGCACGTGAATGATTAAAAATCTTTTCTCGGGAAGAAATGCAAGTGGAATATTTTTAATTTGAACGAAAATGCAGGAAAACCTTGCACGAAACGATAATTTGAACGTATCAGTTACGCTTCGCATTCAGTTATAAACCTTGATTAAAATCAACTCATACTGTAATATAAAATTGCCATTAATTAAAGGTTCTCTAATTTGGGGCGATAATTTTTATTCGACGTTACAGATGAAAATTGCCGATTGATAAATAATTTTGCACACATAAAAATTGTGTGTGTAATTGAATAAAATTTTGTAATCAATTCTAGACTGTTCGATCGTAACTGTGAAAACGTGTGATTATTAAAATAGTATCAAATAAATGAAGAAATTTAATTCTGACAGGTTCATTTAAAATTGCTTGTGCCATTTATTATCAAAGTTCAGGTATATTTATAACGAATTTTTATTTTTATCCATGATTTATCGAATGCATAATGAGTAACTACGTTAAAAAAATGAAGGAAAAAAGAAGTATATACAAGTCCATTAAGGTTGTTCCACGATGTTTCGTACAGCAGCTCACTGCGAATTTCGTTATTGTACGTATTTTTTTGCTGTGGTTGCTACTTTTCGTAAGTCCGCGTGATTAATCGTCGCATTTTTCTGGTCTTCCTGTTTTCAAAGCGAACCGCGACACGCGTTGGTTATCGTTGCCCCATACTAAATAGGTAATCACGGTTCGTTAATCATTGTTTCGTGTAACGAAAAATAATTTTGTTTCGTTGAGCACACGACACCGCTCGAATCCGACAAGATTTCATTGTACCCGGCGTATAATGAGTGAACTTGAACCGCATAAACACGAATATTCGACGTGTGATCTTAAGAAGTTTCATATTGCCAAATAGAGGAACTCTGATTGCTGTTGGAGTTGCAGCATCCATCCCTGAAACTTTGCTTATTACAGGCGGAGTCTGGTAATAGATGGAGAAGTTTGTTTAACGATGTTATCTGTGTTACCGTAACTTTCAGCGATTGGAAAATATTGTTAGGATTGTAAATTTATGATTTTCTCGTTTATCAATTTGGTTTGGGTCACG
This sequence comes from Anthidium xuezhongi, assembly GCA_022405125.1. NCBI lineage: Eukaryota > Metazoa > Arthropoda > Insecta > Hymenoptera > Megachilidae > Anthidium > Anthidium xuezhongi. The sequence continues at coordinate 2,127,013 of CM039644.1, forward strand.
AGCGTCCTGTTGGAAGATACCAGTCTCTTTTGAAAGATATACAGAAGGAAAGTGATTACTGTGTCATTTATTAAAAAACCAATTAAACTAAAATTAATTTTGTACGAAACGATGTTAATTATTACGTACACATATGATTTATTTGTCAAATGGATTAATTTTTAGTGTGAAAGAAAGTTAAGAAAATTAGTGTTCCAGGGTTAAACTCAATTTTATTATTACTGTTCATCGAATAATATTAAATTCAATGTTATGGATAGCCTGTATGTACAAGTCACTTTTATTTTAAATAAATTTTGTCTATGTTGAAATAGAAAGGACGTTCATGAAACTAAAATCGATGTTTCAAGATTTTTAAATTTGAAAACATCTTCTATAAAAAAAAATTCAAGTATACCTAGCTTCAATGTCGCAAGGTTTATTCATAGGTATCGTCCCTTATAACCTAAAGTCACTTTCATGAAAAACCGTTTGTTCCTTTTAAGTACATCCCTGCCCACACACTATTCAGTATCGATTTTCTCTAAAGAAAAATTTTGTATGAAAAAATATTCTACGTGTTGCCCCTGTGTAGCTACTTGAATTTTTATAATATTTAAACTATAATATATAATTATATAATATAATATAATATATGGTATAATTATAATTATATATAATATAATTATAACTATAATATTTAAACTTTCTAAGTGGAACTACCATCTTTTTTCTTCGTAATGAATAATTATTGTATCTATTCAAGAATGTAAATCATTGCTGTTATGCGACTTGTGCTAAATTCTTTGACAGTAAAAGGGTTAATGAAACGAAAACGCTATTAGCTGAAAACTTTCGAAATGACGATCACTGAAAGTAGTAACTCGAAGACTTTCTAAAAATTTGAACATTTTTGTTAGTGAAAGGAGAAAAAACATTCCATAATTTTACTTTACCTCGTATTAGTTCTCGAGAAACGTTTTTCCTTTATACGTAATTAAAATTTTTAATTAATATCTCAATTACGTTTCAGCTAACACGAGAAACCTTTAAGAAAAATGCGTTTAAAGTTTAAACTGTATTTCTTTCCTATACATTAAACACAGGTGGCCGTAACATAAATTTACTGGAAGAAGGGAAGTTAAAGAAAATTTTAAGTATCGTTAATACGAGATTAATTTCGTAAATTAATTTAATAATTTGTTTTAACCCCTTGGTATGTAGAATTTTTTCAATTAGTGTATATAATATTAGTGTTATATAAAATTTGTATTTAACTTAAATAAATTATAATTGGAATTAAACTTAAAGCACAAATCTTTATTACATTTTGAGCTATAGAATATGCTACAAGTGTGACAGGATAAGGCATGGAGTTAAATATAATTGAAATGATTACCAAGGAAATTCAGCATAAAATTTAATAAATTAATTATCGAAAGTTTAATATTGGACCAATCAGATTTATTAAAATCTCAGTTTTCTGCATAATATGCAACAGATTTAAAAAATAATCTGCACTTCCATCCACTGACAGCGATTTGATAGTTGCAATCGTGAAAATACAATAAAGCATCAAATATTCGAACCAACTAGAATTAAATGGTTCAGTAAATTAGATTATTCGAATAATTAAATACGCATAGTTACTCAGTTTATAACTGCACAAATTATTTCTAAAATTACCTATTGCACGCAAGACCATTACTATTGTAATTTAAAATATGTTGTGCATTAGACAAAAAGAGAACGATTTATCTTTAAAAAGCTTTGAAAATACTTGTCTCAAAACCGATTCGAAGAATTTGTGGGTGTAGAGGCGAAGTAACTCCGGTTTAGATAACTGACGCTCGTAATAGATAATCCCTAGTGCAGTCTGATGGTAAAGAAATCCTTGGGGATTTCCACAGCTTCGCGCGCCATCGGTCGGCAAACAGAGAAAGCTTCCAAAGCGCTACAGACGAAAACCACCCCTAGGGTGAATCTACAGCTTGCAATTACCCTTTTGATACCAGGGATGTAAATTTACCGACCAAACTGTTGCATCGATATGAAAGATGTGCAACACAATCAATCTACTTTTGAAATTGTTGCTCCACGTTCGTATTAGATATGATTAAATCAAATTATTTGCAAAACACCTATTACAAAAACACCCTTGATTCGACTCGGCTGGAATTTTGAAAATAAATTCTTTGCAAATCAAAAGATTAGAGAAAGATTTCATTAAACAGGATTCTTGATATTCTATTCATTATTTCTATTATCCAGAATTTCAATGAGTAAATACAAGTATTTCCAATTAAATACGTAAATGATTCTTAACCCTTTAATTACGAAAACCATATGTAAAGGTTAACTTAATTTGACTGTAATTTTTCTTCTTTGATTCAATATACAATTAATATTATAAGCGTGACGTTCATTGACATTCATATTTAAAATCTAATATTAAAGTAATAAATAGTTGGATTAATAAATTTTCGAAATAAGTACACTTGATTGGACAGAACAGAAGCAGTCTGTCGTAAAAGTGTGCAAGCGACGTTTCATTAAATATTGAACGTGAAGCTTGAAGATAATAGATGCACATAAAAACGGGAGAAGGGAGGTCCTTTATACCCTATAAAAAAATTTTTTGAAAAGGTATAAACTTTAATGAAATCTCGTTACTTTGTGCTACTTTCAAATGTACGATTTCATAATCCGTTTCTTTTTCTTTGACAATATTTCAGATTCTCATAACTTTGACAAAAAATATCGTCGTTTTTTATACGCATACCAAAAAGAAGATACAGTTCAATGCGCCTATATATTTTATTTTATGCCAAATTGAATTTTAAATCGAAGTGAATTTCATATTCCTGGTATTCGACTGCATATTAAAAGAACGATCATTTTTAAATGGAAATATCTGACAGAGTAATAAAAAAAAATAACTGTCACAATTGTTCCCTGACCAATGTATACATTTTACGCGATAACTAAATACAGAAACACGATTACAATATTTCATTGCCGCTAAATCTGTTGAATTTATATTGCGAACAATTAAAATTTTAAACACCGTTATGCAATAAATTTATAAATAATACAGTAGTAAATTAAAACAACATCTACAATATATTTTACCTGCTTTTTAATTAATTTATTCGATTATACAAAGTTTGAGGCAACAACTTGCTCACAGACGGTCACTGCGTAGTGTAAGTAGAAGAACCCATTGTAGTCAGCCGTCACCGGACGGCCAAGTAGTAGCGGTGCGTAAAAAGGGAATCTCGCGGGAAGAGGCTCTCTATGGTGAAACATATCTGATTCATGGGCGATTAACTTTCGCAGGTCGCACTAGCGAAACACTTTGCGAACGTGACACAGGATGCAGCCTAGTGCACACAATGGCAACGTGTCTGCTGCGTATTGTCGGGGCTGCAAATAGCGGGGTGAATTTATCGCGACGAAACGAGAAATCCCGAATGAAACTCTGGGAAAAAAGGACGGCCTGTGCCACGGTGAAAAATTGAGGGGGTCAATTACGTTCTTACGTTGAAAAAACACAATTGTTGAAACACGCCACTGCCGGTTAACGAGTTTTTTCCGCCTACCGTGAAGTGAATGTATTTTCTTTTCAGAGAAAGGAGAAACTGTTCTGTACTTCTCTCTTCTTTTTTTTTCTCTCTTGTTGATTTTTGATGGAATTGTTTGCGCGACAACCAGTTGCAAATGATCAAACATGTGAAAATGGGGAATGCATTTCGGGTTGTTTTAAATTCGAGGTTTGTTTGAGATTGAAACATTTTGAAAATTTTCAATACTCAATGGTGAGAACAGTATTATAATTATTAATGAATAAAATAAACACAAGAAATAAGAAAATTGGTATGTATTGTTAAAAGCATTAATATTTGGATTGAATTTTTAGATTATGACTAAACTTATTCGTAGTATAATAAGTTTATTAATCTTTTATAGCTTTATCATTTATCACTATTGTAACTTTGATTATGTTCTTATGTTATATAAATTTACATCAATTTTTCGAGATTATTAGTATAATTTTAACTACATTCATCATTTTCTTTTTCTTTTATTATGTGATTAAATTATCAAGCTAAGCGATTTAAAGTCACTTAAAAACCAGTTTATTATAGTTACTGGAGAAATTCTTTATAATTTTTGGAAACTTGTTGAACCTCTTAAATTAGGTTTATTTTTTTCAGGATATTTCCATAGCTTTGAAATTCGTTTAGTTAACAAATTTCTTAAAACTTTTCAACATTCATTAATTAGTCTTTTTGTGACCAGTTGTAAAACATCTTAATTTTCGTTTCCTACAGTAAATGTGCTGAAACAATTTATTAATAAACGAATAAGTGAATAATCAATTATTATTTCTTATTGAGCCTCACTGTTCGTCAACAGGTGTTGCATTTGCTGGAAATGAATGAACCCGTTGATAATTGACCGATACTAAATAATATTTGCTATCCCATCACGTATTTCTTATGAAATTACGGGTCATGACATTCTCCATTGTCGTCCGTTTAAAACAAAATATTGCTTCAGAGATTAATAACACGCGACGGTAGTTTAATCCCAGCTAAAACAAGAAGAAAAACATAAGTCGTTGTTTCGTGTAATCTACCTTTATTATGAGAAATATTTAATGTCAGGCCGCTTACTTCGAATGCACGCAAATGTCTGCACGAACTTTTATTTTGTATTTGTCGTCGTTTAAACGTACAGGTATGTGTAAGTACGTACATCCTGGCTCAAAAGTTACAGAACACCTACTATAATGCTTATAAAATTTTATGGAAAGATAATTGAATTATAAAAACATTACTCAATATTCTTTAAACAGATTTTTATTTTTATAAAATAGTATGGTAAATTTTATTTTTAGAAACTAGTCTTTTTTTAACGTTTTGTTTACAAAAATTGAATTCAATGTGTGCAATAATTTATTTAGAATCTTGTCAAAATCGTTAATGATAATAATTACATGTTTTTGTTCACAAAAGTGAACAAAAGTACCATTTTTTTCTAAAATTTTCCACAGTTCTGATTATGAACGAATAGGGTGATTTTGTTTAAATTAATTAAGTTACCATTGTCTTCAATTCTTTAAAAATTTCAAAAGAACAATCTTAAAAAAAATCAAAATTAATGTAATTATTTCAAACAAGATTACATGGTTTCTTGAAATTATAGAATAATAAACATATCAAAATCGTGAATTTTATTAACTTAAAGAACCGATCATTACCATATTACTGAGCACGATTATATCATGTAATTAAAGATTGTTAAAACGAATAAACGTGCGGCAACTTTTGTACGACAGTGTACATGCACGAAAGGGACAGTGAAAAAAAGGAACTTGAATTGTATCAGCTTACATGAACCTACCTAAACCCTGGAATAACGTAACAAATTTCAGAGCAGCACGGAAGGTAGATTATTATTTCATTCCGACCGAGAACAAAAGGAAAACAAGTAGCAGGGTGTTGCGTTGCCATCAGCTACAAAAATAAAAGTTTAATCTTTGTGAAGGAATTTAAATTTTTTGTTCTGCCTTTATTCTATCAAATATTAAAGTCACGTAAATTACGGCATGGAAGCGTGACATAATTTGATGATATAAAAATGTTATAAAATAATACTTGTGGTGTAACAGTTTGTACGTTTTAACAATATATTGCATTTTTTTGTTATTTTGTTGTTTACTGTCAGAAGTATTTTTTCGTTGAAAGCAGAAATTTATTTTATTATATAAAATCTTTATAGAAAAAAAAACATTTACATTTATGCCGCACCGTACAGTTCAGAATTGACGAAATTGGCTAATTTTTTTAATTGTAACGAGACAAATTTCCTGTTCTTCACGAATGCACCCCCAGGGAGCGCCCAATCCTTTTTCCCTCCTCACACACACACACACCCAACACTCTCGAGTGCTACCCCTAATTCCGGAAGTCTCCAACGTGTAAGTGAGAGAGAGAATATTTCTTCTTTTTGGTCTGACTATTATTTCTCTTGCGGACCACCACCCACCGCGTTGTCCTCCATCTCAGGGAGAGGATCACCAGGTGGTATCGCCACCCTTTGGAAAGAAGCCCCCGCCAGCCGGTTACAGCCAACCACCCTGTCTGCACCGCAGGAGCGACCGAAGATCACCCATGCCAGACCTGAAACCAAATAGATTGCCGTTTTGCAACACAGCTTAGGACCTGACACCCCTAGCGGCACCCACACCAAAACTCCTGCGGAAGAGTTGCGGTAACGGAGAATTAAGAGTGGGCGCATAATTACGGGAGATTTTTTTTTGTTTTATGTTTTCTCTTTTCTTCCTTTTATCCAAAATTAGTAATGTAAATTTGATGACAAACATTTACAATTTAATTTAATATTACTCAAGTTGCATAAAAAGAAACTACTTTTCACGCGAAACAAACTTTTATGGTCGATGTATGTTTCTGAAATTTTATTTATTTCTTTCAGATTGATACAATAGAAACGTTATTTCTACAGTTTAGTTTCTTGAATCTAATTAAAAAATTACTTCCATGATCTTCGAAGTTCTCAATAACTTAAAACTTGATAATATTTCATATTACAAGTTTATTTCTTCTGCAAGTTTTCTTATGCAGAAGCTAAATAAAAAGGTCGGAGTAACCGTGAATAAATTTTTTAAAAAAGTTTCGTATTAGCGTATCAAAAAGTTAGTGCGTTGAGTTCCAAAAAGTTATTCTCATATCCGAGCAGGACCCGAATGCGGCTCAAAGTTTCCGTTCGGTCACTTTTAGTGAAATAAAAAGAGTGGCAATAAGGCAGAAATTGTGTAACATACATAATTCTTGGTGGAGTTATTTGGTGATAAAGCTCGTAGAGGGGTTTAAGAAATTGCTCTGGGAGAAGCTTAAGATAGGCTAAATCGATCTTCCGCTTAATAATTGCTGCGATATTTCCTCAGTTTATTTTGAAGTTCTCAGTAAATTGCAACGAAATGATAATCTTTTTTTATAGCTGTAATTTGTTTTTAGTTATTGAGCATATGTGTATATGTTTTTAAATTAACACACGCTTTGAATTTTGCCTCCTGAGATTTGTGATTTTGAAATATTACAAAGATAATATTCTTAGAAAAAGGAATTTAATTTATGTGTGCTAATCTTGCCGTGTTTCCAAGAATTTTTAAAATTAGGATTTTGGTTAGAATTACGCTAACTGTAAATTGTATAACTTGTGAAAACAATATATGTAAAAGAAATATACAACTATTTCATTTCGCAAAAAATTATACAAATGTTTATAATTGTTCAACTTATCTTTTGCCATATATTTTTAAACTTATGATTTTTTGGCGTAACGGTGCATTCAGTTTATGCCGACTTTCGAATAATTTTGTCAGCATTTTATTTGTTCACGTATTCCTAAAAATACCAGGCATTTATGTACGAAAAATTGACACGACCCATAAAGAATTTAACAAAAATTTCACCAGATATGCGTCACAACGTAGTATTGCACCTCTCACGGTTTCAATATTCTTTGTATGATCTCCAAGTTACATACGAATGGTTTGGAATAATAGTAACGTGACTGCCCTATTGATTTTTTAAAAAAACAACCCTTTGTGGAATTCAAAACTGTTTTGAACCTATAGGTATGCGGTGTTTTTGTTTTTAATTTTAACTGCCAAATACATTTAATTTCTTTTTTTAATTTTTGGAAGTTTTTGGCTAAATTTGTTTCTGAATTTAATTGAAAACTTCTTTTATTTTTCATGGTTCAAGAGATCAATTTAAAGCAAACGAATGGTGCTAAAACAGATAACAAATTTTGAACAATTTACCAAAAGACAATTGTTTTTAATTTGAATTACTCTAATTTAGAGTAAAAAATATCTTTTATAACATATATAATGTTAGGTTAATTTTCTATCAACTTTTACCTTTTATTTTCATGCACATTATTATTTATTGATAAACGAATGTTATTATATAAAGGAGTCTATATTAATTGGTTCACAGTATTAAACGATTCTGGGCCAAAGCAAGTTCTGTCTTCGGGGAACAGAAAGTTTTCGTCGATCTTAAAAAAGACTCGGGGCGGGATCACAGGTTGTCCATCCCCCGCATTGTCCAGATTCCACGAAATGTCGCGAAAGGCATTCTCATAATGCAGTGCAAGGGAAAAGTGAAGTATTGGACTTAAAAAGCGCTTCGTCAACTCGATGGAAATTCGTTACTCCTCACTTAGTTAGCGGACTGCTAAAACGCTTAAAGGGACTACACCTCTGTAAATTTCGTATAAAGTCGTTTCGAGCTATAATGAAAGTCCAGTCTTACGGAAATTTTGAACAATGCTTTCAATCAGACCCCCTGCTAATTATCGCGAATCAGATTATGATTTTGAAAGTCGTTTGCAAGCAAATACAAATGTTTTTGCGTGAAATTTCTGTTGAATGAAGAATCTTTCGTCAAAGGGTATTTTAAAACTTTTTTAATTATTATAATTGAGAAGTTATAGTATCTTTGTTCTGAATTCAAATTCTTTTCAGGTTGAAGTTTCTTTGTACGAGAGTATTAAAAATGCAAAATTTAAATGAAAGTAATCTATTATTATTCAAACACTGATAAATAAAATTAAATATAGAAATAATCTACGTTGAATCAATAACTAATATATTAGTTATAGCAAAAAGAACCTAAAATAAAAACCTTGTGGCATATTTTTAATGCAATTAAAAAAAAATTAATTATACAAATAACATTAATTTGCATTGTCTATATTTTTGAAAATATTTTAGCCTCTTCTCTCTGGACAAAAATATTATAATCTATAATGAAAATTAAGGAAAAAGTAATTTATTTTTAAGACTTTAGGGAGATTATTTTCTTTTAACGTTTATACTTATGTGAGTCGTATAGAAAATGTATAATTGAAATTATTCAAACCTATCGTTAATAATTAACGGCTAATATTTTTCTTCGATAAATTTAGCCAATATAGATTTTGCAGAAATTGGAAAATAAAGTGTCGTCGAATTCGTATATCTGAAATTCTATTCCTAACGGATGAATTTTCAGTGGAAATTTTCCAGAGTAATTGAATTATTGAAATATGAGTGACAGGGCGAATAATAACTGAACACGAATAGCTCGAGCAGAAAATAAAAGATTATTTTTAATTCGTAAATTATAATCGTGGTTATGATAAGTTTTTTGTAATTATAATATATTAAAATGAATGCTTCTGTGCAACAGTAACTTAAAAAAAAAAAAATAATTAAATCTTATCCTAATGATAACTAAGCGTTCGTCCTTTTAGTCATAATTCAGTTGTTTGTTATTGCGTTGTTTATTATTCAAAAGCAGAAAAATTGTACGTGTCGTATCGTGCTTTCCATTCTTTTCCACGGTTTTTCCATTTAATTAAACCTCTCATTCGCGAAAATGTTTTGAAAGGCCGGTACAGCCTACGAAAATAAACTCTGGGGAATTTTAAAATGTCAGAAGTCTACGCGTGAATTATTTATAATCCATTTTCTGGGAGTTATGAATGTAGAGTATGCACGGTTATCGTACTTCGTGTGTTCAAACGTGGTATAACAGTTATGTCCATAAAATTTCATTAAAGTTAATCATCAGATACAAAGACTTGTGAAAGAATAATACACAGTGTGCCTTTGCAACGAGGGCGTATTTTGATGCGAGAGAGCCAAGCTGTTTTTACGACGAAACTTTTGAAAACGAAAGGTTTTATTTTGAAAGAAAGACGTTACAAACGTTTACAAATATATTTGTTTGCATTTCTTTCGTTCGTTTGTCGCATTTGGTGCAAAAAAAAATTGGAATTAAAAAAAAAAAAGAGAGTTTTTACCGTAACAGCGCCAATGGAATGCAAGGTGTAAAAACACGAAATTTTTTTCCTTTTTCATGCACTGCTAATGAAACGTAATGACATCTACAAAATCCTTGGAAAAGAAGATTTTTAAATATTGATTCACTTTAGTTTTTGTAAACCAGGCGTATCCAAATTTTTTAACATATTTATTTTTATAAAAGTAATTTAATTCTTAAAAATATTTATATTTTGAAAGGTGATATGAAGAATTGTGTGACAATGAATTAACATTAGCTTTGTATAAAACAGAAATATCTTTGTCTACAAATTAATTCATTCTCTAATCGTATCAAATTAATTAAAATTCAATTAACCACTTTGCATCTTTGACACAAAATAATTTTAAGATAAGTACGAAACAATTTTAATATATTCAAGATGTCGATTTAACAAAGTAATTAATTTGGGGCTAATCGTTTTGTGTACAACAAAATTATATTAGACGAATTACTAGGAGGTCAAAGTTGAACCTTATCACTTTTTTTATATAAAATGATATAGTGTTATGTGTAAACTAATTTAATTTCGCTTACGTTGTAATTAACACCTTTTTACTTAAAATGCTTTGCAAAATTATGTAATTCTAATTATTAAAATATAGGGAGAGTTCTTATTAATCCTTAGAAGTTGTGTTACAATAATTTGTTGCACATCAAATAATCAGCTCAATTATTTTATTTAATGTAAAAAAGAATGAAGTGAAATATGAAATGTACAAGTAATTGTCTTTATTAACATCAAATTAAGTCAGGAGCACTTGAAGACTCGTAATTGCGGCACAAAACAAATCCAAGTCATGGATCATGAATGATCCGTCGGTGGAGTGTTAATCGTGTTTCATGAGGGTATAATAGCAATTGATTTACCTCTGAAAAGATTGCATGAGTCACGTATTGGTGGCTCGAATGTGCTTGTTAAATGGCGATTGCCGGTTACTTATAATGTCCCTCTACGTTATTGGTGCGGTAATAAACTTGAATAAATCGAATAAACTCGGTGATTGAACGAGCTCAACGAGAGCTCAACAAACTGCTAAGAAATACATGTTACGTTTTGTCGATCCATAAGTAGCAAGATAAGTGTACCCAATCATCCGAATCTTTTTGAAAATTCTGAATTATTGGATCATTCTAAAGTTTCTTAAGTTTGGAAATTTCCTTCGAGGATTCTTACTTGCAAATTTTAATTAAAATCTTTGTCTCTGAAAAAAAGATTGTAGTTTCCAAGACTTGGGTGAATCATATTGGATGCTGCAGCTTTAGTTTTTTTAATACTATGCACGACTATAGTCTTTCGCAGAGAAATCTAGTTTAATTACATTACATTAATTGCTATACAAAAATATAATTATATTATGTATTTGGGTTATGTTATTTTACGTAGTGGTTGTTGGGTGGAAATTATAAGGTAACAATTAAATACAACAATCACAATTAATTATTAAATAATCAGTTTATTAACAATTTTATCGTTGAAAGGAAAAATTATTTTTTTGCATTTATGTATTATGTTTAATAATGTAATATAAGCAGAGAAAAGCAAAGAATTGCTATTAATTTTATATAGAATTCTTTTAAATTATTATTTTTCTTTGCAATGTCTAACATATATGTTAAAAAATTCATGGTTATGGTTAGTATTATAAATATTTATAGAAAATAATACTGTAATTATATCTAATATGGCACCTAAAATTATTGAACTAGCTTCAAATTTCTTAAATATTTCTCATAGAATCTTCTTCTGCATGAGTTCCTACTTGTGAATTTTAATTCCATTATTCATCATGAAAAAAAAAACGTTGTCGTAAGTTGTAGAGAATATAATTACATTCCTATGTAATACTGGTCCGTATACATGTTGCTTTCTTCGTTCTCATCAATGACAGATCACGTATTCACTTTTCGATGAATTAAACAACGAGAACGGATTAATTTGCATTTTTACGATATCGTGACGGTTCATTGAATCATTTGGTTCTGTGTAACAATCGAATATTTCCGGTATCGTGATTGGAATTTAATATTTATTCTGCAGCATACATATAGTATGTTATCGATTAAAGCTTAGTTTTTAATTAATAATTGCTGATCTCGCTTTGATGCTGTACCTGTGGTATGCGATAATATTGGGTCGTAACGTAAATAACTTCGAAGCATTTTTTAAATTACTTTTTATTAAACAATTCTATTCGTGTCAAATGTTGAATATCATAGCTTATTCTATCCACTACAACATTTGTTTCATTTTATATTGACATTATGAATTTTCAAATTATTATACAAAGGAGTCCTAAGTTTCTTTTTGTCTCAAACTTATTTATGTCATGATTTAATATTAGCAATAATTGAAAAGGATTGTACATGTTTTTTATTGATCAATTAATCAAAACTCGAGTCTTTCTTCTGTATTAAACACTTTTAAATACAGAAAATAGTACCTTTATGAGAGGATTGTTTAAAATTGATTCTGCTGGAAGGAAGCTTATGTAGTTAAGTTTGTACGGGCTTCTTAAGCATTCTGACAATTACCATGAATTAGATTCTTCTATGAACTTTCGTATTGCAGAGCTTAATTAACTTTATTACACTTTTCGTTAAGTAGAATATGATATGATACCTCTCCTCAGGAACTAAAATACTGCATTTCTTTGAAAAAAGAATTAAGCTTATCTTGAAATCTTTATGGTATGAGCTTTTTATCAAATTTAACTTCAGTTATACCAAGTTTTATAATCGTTGTTTACAAATATTTGTAATATAAAAGCAGTATTTATAATTAATTATTTCTTAAAGAATATTATTCGACGTATTCTTTCATTTGAATACAATATTTATATATGGGAATCGTTTCTTTTTTATGTTTTACAATCAGATTTTATAATTTTATTACTAACACATTTCATGTGAAATCAATAAATCCTTTAAGACCCAAAGTTAGGTACTCAGTAAATCTTATATAATTACAAAGCCATGACCTTAATTCTTCCTGGTTAAAAGTATTATATTTTCAAAGATTAAAAAAAATTTTCTAGCCTATACTGAATGTTTATTTTTTAAAGTCGTACATATATACGTTCTTCATCGTAAAAATGGTTAACATGAGTCTTGGCTAAAGGGTACATTTTACAAAGTGCTTGAACGTTACTGCAACTTATCAAAGAATCTAAAAAGTAAAGGCATAATTTGCTACTCGACGGAAAAAGGTTACTTTTCATTCCTTTCAAGCAAAACTGGTTATAATAACTTCTTGTAATAACTCATTTATTTACTAACCCTATCCAGCATAAATTATATAAAATATTTTTCTAAACTCCTAATTTTTAACAAAATATTATAACAAATTATAGAATTTTATAAAAGCGTTTGGATACAAATTGTGTATCTCACTGAAGCGTTTATAGAGTTTGACGTTTTCAGATTACAGGCTACAATTATATTTTGACGGATAACCTTTTGCCTCTAAAACAGCTTTCAATCTTTCTAGAGAAAAATTTGATGAAATTTCTAAAATAATTTGAAACTTTAAAACAATCTGAAATGAAGAAGAAAACTGTTTCAGACCGTTATACGTATATTCAACCTATAAGTTAAGTTAGTTGATGAGTTATTATAGGTTTTAAACAACCTAAACATTCCCTAATCTTTAATTAGTAATAAGTTGTAAGGTAATAACGTTTATTTTTTGTTATTTTTTATTGGTAAACAAAGTATTTGAAAGCTGAGAAGTAGTAAAACAAGAATTATATTCTAAGTGACCAACTATTGTAGTAACTGATGAAAATGTTGAAGAGATAAAAATTCTCGTCACATTTAATCATCACTTAATTATACTTAAGTTAGAAAAAAGACTTGCAATTAAAAAGAGTATCATTGTATCTTTCATTATGGCAACAGGTATTTCGCCAGAAAAGGCTAACCCTAACAATCATGACCTCCCTGTAATCCATGTAATTACTTCCTAAGAATAGAAAACCAGCTCCCTAATTCCCATTTAAAAATTATAGATAATATTCAAAGGACTAATTAACCATCTAAGAACATTGTTAATTAAAAACTCCTAATACTGCTTCCAAGAATCGCTTCTCAAAAGAACTATTTCGAAGGAGATAAAATTGATTTATCCATAAATTAACAACACAAATATCACGATAATGGTATGTTAATACCTTATCAATATTTCTGTAAGAACTTTTGTAACAGACATCACATGCTTCGCTCGAGCAGTTCCCGACGTTAACTTGCTAATCGTGGTCAGAATAATTCCATTCCATGAAAGTTGGGCCAGTTTTCCGCGGATTCGCGAAGGAACGCGTTTGATCCCGAGGAAAGGTCGAAGCGGCGTAGAGTAACAAGGGGATTGGCGGGAAGTCGAACTCCAAAGCGTCGACAGCCGAGCGCGCAGAGTCAGTGTTCGGCCAGCCGTCTTCACGTACGCTCCTGTCAGCATCGACGTCCTGCTTCGTTTGCATCCACGGATAACGCGTGTAATCCTTGCGGAAGTTGTTGTGTGTATCGTGTCACCGCGTACCGAATCGAACGATTCCAATAAGGTGGCGGTGTTAATCTGTCGGGAGCGACGATGTTGTGCTACGTGAGTACTTGTTCATGTGTTAACCTTCGACGACCGATGTCGTATTTATGTCAATACCTGTCACCCAATTTTTGTCCACCCAATCGTACACCTATCGCAATTACAGAATTAATAATTCCGCGGCGTGCGCGAATTAAAACCTTGAAATTTAATTCTGTTCGCACGACATGCGATGCGATCAAATTTTTATCGTCATTGAATCTTGAAATTTGATATTTTTTCCGTATCGAAAAAGAGGAAATTTACGGGAGAAATTGTGTTCGCTAGGTTCCACAAGGTATCCTGCATAATATAATAGTGTGAGATAGGGGGTTGATTCCGGATGCAAAAATAAATATTTTTCTTTTGCTATGCCATTCTATTCATTTCAAATGATATACGTGGCTGAATATCTCTTTCACTTTTCTGTGATATACGTTCTATATATTTTTCATTTTAAGTGAAAATTATGAATTATCAGGTAGAAGGAATCCTAAGGTTCTTTTTTCTTTTATTACACAAAATGCTGCAGTCTAATAGATTACAGTATTTATTGAATATCAGTTCAGTTTCTCGAAAATTAAATTTGAAAATTCTTTAAAATATTTGTAACGTAAGAATTTCAATACCTTTTTTATTAAATCCGTAATTCGTGGATATTAATAATTAACATTGCGATTTCACAAATATCATGAAGGATAGTGTATAATATTATATTTTAATGGCATATATACCTTTGGGTGCCCCTTCAGTGGCTCGCAAATCGCCAGATTCCTTTGACTCGGCTTCCGTACGTCGTAAAAACGTTTCAATAGGTAACTGCTGATATCAAACAAGCTTTGGCATCGCACTGAATACGAAAGTAGTCACAGTAGCGATCTGTAGCCGAATCCGTAACGCTAATTATTAGCTAGGTGCACGTGTATCCGTCCGATTTCCAAACGGTTCTTTATTAAAAACGAAACCGTCAACGCAGTTTCGTCTTATTTTGGCCCATCAAATTTTCTTAACTTAGCTTGTATTATGAATTACCCACTACCTTGTGTATAACCCTCAATCAACGACAGAAAATGACAAGTGATATAGCTTATTCGCCACAACAATGATATAACTGCAGCTCAAATGTTTCAATTGTTGAGATATAAATATAGAAAAATTGAGCTCGTAAGTAAACCTTTAAATTTCCATTCACAATCCAAAAACATGATGTTTTAATTATATTACTGTATTATTGCAAATGAAGAATATGATATTAAACAAAGGGAGCATTTAATTACATCCATTGTTGCCACGAAAAAGGATCCTTATTCATTTTATTCCTTAGTCATTTTATTATTATATTATTTATTTGTTACAATTTATGTAAATCCAGTGAAATGTCGGAACAAAATTTACCTTAAGGTTACACGAGATCCACGGATTTGAAAAAAATTGATCATTTTAAGTTTGAATGGACTATTATATTAATAGAATAAGTCTTTTCCCAATAATTTAAGAGAAAATTGATGATGGTTTTAGTGTCCCTGGAACGTATAACCTGAGGGATTCATCAGTGATTCAGAATAATAATTGAGTAACTTCCATTATTACTTTCTCATTAAATTTTTATGAAATTTTAAATTGTTTTGAGGACGTATGTTATACGGTTGCAGTTTTTAATAAAATTATGAATTCTTCTTTTGGAATTCTTTATACATTATTCAGCTGAAGATAGGAAATTTAAATAGAGTAATTACAAAATTGTGCTCACTATCTTTTTAGACATTCTATCAAAGTAAACTTTAAAAACTTGACTTGCAAAGGCGTAGATTTTTAAAGTAATTGTAGGACTTTTTTTAGGTATAATATTACCAACAAAAATATCAATGCAATTATTTAATGATACAAAAGTTGCTCGTCTTCTACTATTATTTCTTTTTCTTAATCTAAATAAATGGTTTAATTCGTGAAAGTTTTGACGTCAACTTACTTCTGGGTTAAATTTGAAACTATCTACGTGTTTTAAAAAAATTTGTTTGCTGCTAGAGTAGCGAGCAGAATTTTTGAGAAGCTGAATTGCAGCAAACTTTATGTACTGCCAAGGTTCTGCGGAGTGCAAACCGTGTTGTTTATATACAGCGAAACTCATACTCTGATGTGTGTCAGAACATAACACAATTAAAAAAGGCAGTGAAACGTGAACTTTAATTCGATTTGAAAAATTAAATAACATCAGAATATTTATTTATATGTATAAAGTTATCCAATTATATTTGTCTGTTAATTAATACCGTCCATTGATCGATACCCTGCACCTGGTAAATATTCCAAAAATTACATAACGATTTCACAAACACACAGATGATCCTAATTTAAGTAATTTCTTCAATTGTCTATGTCCATTTAATCATTTCTTTTTCTTTTCTCCACGTACAAGATTCCTCCTGTTGATATTTCATTTCAACGTGATATAAAGTCCTTTCGGAACAATGTACATTTGAAATCTCTCAATTTGGTTAAGGATTTCCTTATATACTGTTCTAAATCTGTTAAATTATTAAGTAGACACTGGCATATTAAACTTTTCATATACCTTACCGAAAGAAACTTTCGGTTTGAATGAAACGAACTCCCTTGTTCGTCCCGGTTCTTGTATCTTACTTAAACATTATTCGGTACTTAACGAAGTTCCACAAAGCAAATCTGCAGATCCTGTATTAAACCATCGTTTTTTCATTCATTAACCATAAAATATGAATTCTTTTACCATTTGTATCATTCATTGTACAGTAATGTATAAATTACCTGAATATCAGTATATTGCATGCACACAAGTATAATATTATGAACCCTTTGGAAGGAAAATTTAATTCCATGAAACTCATTAAATTTCCAAAAGTTGAAATAGAACTAACATATATACTGAACTTATAATATGTTTCATACCTTGTTTGAATACCTTAATTATTCTCATTATTTATTAAAATATGAGAAATATTTATCAACGATAATTTGATGGTATTATAAAGCTACAACATGGCAACAATCATTTCAATGTTTGGATTAGAGATTTCAAAATCAACTCTGTTTTATAAATTAAATTACATATTTCTTTTTCCTTTGGATAAATTGATTATTTAAATATTTTAGATAGAAAATTTACTGTCTCAATTTTAATTTTAAATTATTTCATAAATTGTACAAAATGTAAGAAAAGTATGCATGTACAGTTTTAGTAAACGGAAGAAAAAGAGTTGAAGTTGATATCTCTTAAAACCTTGATTCAATAGAAAGGATTATAAGAAGATTATTATAAGTAATTAATGTGCTCAAGTTAGGCAAAGTGGAAAG
Source organism: Anthidium xuezhongi (assembly GCA_022405125.1). Taxonomy (NCBI): domain Eukaryota; kingdom Metazoa; phylum Arthropoda; class Insecta; order Hymenoptera; family Megachilidae; genus Anthidium; species Anthidium xuezhongi. The sequence continues at coordinate 2,144,803 of CM039644.1, forward strand.
ATGTTTGCTAATGCGAAAGTGGGTTATAAATATAGAACGAGACGTCTTCGAACAAGCATTTGTCTTAGAGGAAATCGAATTTGACGGTTGGTTAAATACACGTAAGATTCTGTTGGTACATGCACACATCGTCACGAATTGTTCTAATAAGACGAACGCAAAGAACTCCGCCGAATCTTTTATTTTCCGAATAAAAGTATTTCCTGCAATTATCGTATCGATCTACCACGATGAAGGAGGTCACAGGAAGTGGTAATTTAACTACTAAATTATATTTCAGATTTCATTACTTTTAAAGCAATCAGTTTTTAATATTTTATGAACGGAATTAAAATTCAATGTAGTTCGAAACTATCCTCAAATTATAAACTATTTGACGGTAACTAATTATAAACTGTCCTCAGAGTTTAATTGGAAATTGAAAATTTAACATCTTTTAAAATAATTTCGAATATTATTAATTACGTATTACTAATTTTTAATTGGATTAAACAAGTGAGGTTCGAGAGTGACTTGCACACCGAGTTTTGTGTTATTAAATAATTAGACAAAAAACAAAATTTAGATAGCATTAGTATGGATTATTATCATTATGTGTATAATTCAATTCATTATGTGCACAATTAACAGAGATATAACAAGTCATATTCAGATTCCTAGTTATTAATGGTACGAATAACTATATTTCAATTAAAACTAATTTTCAATTTAATTTATATTATTACTGTATTAGTAATGCTGTTCACAATATTTCTTCTCCTCTTTTATATTAACAGGGATCTGAGAAACATTGAAGCGAATATTATCCGTACTACTGTGTGTCTGACTTGTTCTGGCTATTTCTACTGTGGCGGTCAACTTTTTATCCAAGACTATTTATCTTACTTCTTACGTCCAGTATACTGCCTTCCTTACTTTAATTGTGCTACATTTTGAAATATTCGAGAAAAATGAAGTTTCATTGTTTAATAAAGTAAAGATAAATAAATAAGATTGTTTTCAAGTGTTTACAAAGTATGAGACACTTTAATTAGCTTAAGTAGTATAAAATATTTCGAATTATAATAGTAGTAATACTTGTTTGGTTCCTGAATGTATTGAAAACATATAAACATATTAAACATCGATTTCATATAAAAGTAATTCTAGATCGTATCAATTTTTAGACATTTTTGAATTTATTTTAAACAGTAGAACTTTAGAAAAAACTCTAATGATACCATTCGTTAGAGCAGATATTTTTCGCGTGAAAAGCAGTAGAACAAACAGTTGAGTTGCTTTTGTTTTCAGTATAGAAATAAAATAGTTTGATAAATATGCGGAGAGCCAACAGAGGTTCTCATTGGTGGCAGCCTACTCTCCTTTTGCTTGACTTTGATTTTAATTAGCTTTTGGATAATAATGACATGCAAATTTTTCTGAGGTACTTGTTCATTTTGAAGTAAAAATTTCGCAAGAAATTGTTAATTTAATCCCGATCCATCGGAAAAATTGGTACGCCATTGTTGCTTTGGAAGAATATAAAATTATAGAATGTAGAAATAAATGGCTAAAAGTAGTTAATTCTACATAATTAATACTAATTAATATCTCGGTAGAGAATAATATCGCTATATAGGCAGAAAATTTCTAATTAATATCTCGGAATTTAATAGCTTGATGAAGCTAATATTTTCTATTTAGGATCCATCCTCCCCCAGGGATAAGTAAATAGACGTTTCTTGCCTATCGGCCACCGGGGACATTAAAAACGACAGCCTCGTTTCATTCGAAAAAGTTTATAAAATAATTTCGTTGAAAATCTCGCAAAAACTGTAACCACCAACAAAAAAATGATTAAATATGAGCGTACTATATACTAGTGCTCCAAAAATGCGTTGAACAGTGTAATTACATATGAAACCTCGTGACCTCGTTTTTGAATGTTCGGTAGTCAGCCAAGTTGAAAATTCCAGGTCCATCGATTCAAGGTCGACGAATCGATTTCGGCAAGTGACTCGATGTATAACGTTGTGCATCATCGAGGTTGCAAGTGACAGGAGACTCGGTCGTTTCAAAAGAGGGAAAATCTAATTTAAGAGATAAGCGGCCGTCGTGTAGACGGTACGCCCGAAAACGGTTTAGCGCATACTTATCGGGATATCTGCTCTGGATACAGATGCCAATGTCGAATAATCGCGGCGTTTCAGCGGCACGGGGACGTATGTAAAACGGTTAAATGGAAATGAAGCCGGCACGGAGAGATCCGGTTGAAATAACGTTGTTAAGACGATCCACGCAGTTTTCGTCGTCGAATTCGGGTTGTTCATGAAATTTGCTCAACGCTCGAGATCAGTTTTTAGAGAACGATATGAATGACACGGCGTCCGGAAGCTATTCGGAAATTTCAAACATTCCTATTGTTTCAACGGAACGTTTTATGACGTGAAGCTGTAATTTCCTGCTTTGCTTAAAATGTTACCGGAAACGTTGAATTTTTTTACCAACTTGTCCGATATTTGCTATAAAAGTTCGCGGAACTGCTCGAAAAAGACATGTCGCGCAAATCTTTTTTATTTAATAAAATGTATCTTTATAGGGGCGTGCAAAAGTAACTAATTGAGACATCAATCAAAACAAAACAATCCTTAATACCTTTAACTCAAGAAATATTAATAAATATTAACAAATATGAAAATTGGTATAAAATGTTGTCTTACAACTTCTAATAAAAAGATATTTTATTTTTAATTAACAATTTACGTTCTACATAATTTAAAAACTTGTTATGTACATAAATAATTCTGTAGTTAACTGAAACAATGCACATTATACTATTAAAGAAAAAAACATTATTCTTGGTTGATGTAGGTCAATAATTTCAGTTATTTCGAAAATTATAAACGTTAAAGAATATTTTTCAAATGAAAAATATTATGTACCGTACAAAGAGAGCTGTTATATGACTTTTCGAAACATTTTCCATGAAAAAGCAACAAGTACGATATTAAAAAGGAAATTCACAATTTGCGAGGTACTTCAAATTTTTAATAAGTCTTACTCTGCGTTAAAAATATTTGAATCGTCGTTTTCACGTAACAGACACTTCATAAATTGTTACCGGATAGTCAATCTAACATTATTTTTTAAAAGTTTAAACCGTTTCACAAACTGTTGATTTTTTAAGCTGTATTCCGAGGGACCGGGTTTCAATTATTCACCAAAATTTTTATAAAACAACTTTTTTAGAACTGGATCAAACGGTTTAGACTTGTTGAAAAGTTTACGAAATAAAGTGCTTTCGTCGTTTTGAAGAAACTGCAGTTAAGTGACCTATTTTTAAAACGCGCACGAACTCAAGTTACTTTGTGGGCACCACGTAGCCTCGGCTAACTTATCTAACCTAGTCCAAACCTTCTAAACTTATAACCTATCTAATCTAACTTAGCTGATTGAAGCTAACTTACATAGCGCGTGAACGTAAATTCAATCACATACATACATATGAGATCGAAACCTAGATCCAATTAGAACAGTAAGAAACCGTCAACAGCCTGTTGATTAAAGTCCTTTTATTTTTCAAATGATATTCTAGAATTTTGTTTTATATATTTAAGAACTGATGGAAATCAAATTTGTCTCAAAATTTATTTATATAAATATCCGCTGTATATTATTAATATTTTTGTTATTTGCACAACATTATAATTTTGATAAGTTCCCACGAAATAGTTGTATATATAATTATTTTACAAATAACATCAGCAAACGAAACATTATTGATCGTGTTCATTGAATATAGTATTAATATACTAACACGTTCAGGTACTTCTGATACCGACGAATTGATAACTGTAAAACAATTTCGATATTAATTCACTACTACATCGGTAGAATTTTATTCAAAAAAATTTCCATCTGTTAATTAATTTTGACACTAGAACTGCCGAGCAAATCGGAACAACTTGTTCCACGATTTTTATTTTAATTTACAATTTATTTGAAATCCTTTTTTCATATTTACATATTTTCATAAAACAAGATTGAATATTATAGTGAAACGTTGTTTTATATTGATTTTTAATTCTGAAGTATCATACATTTTTTTATTGATATCTAAAACCTTTTTTTGCTGTGTATAATTGATTCTGACTTTAATAAAACCAGCCAAACATACGAACACAATTGACTGAGTCCGTCATCCACTTAACTTTTTATTAAATTAACCAAGTCGCATTGGCATAATTACTAAATCAAATGCTCGTCGCATTTAACCCTTTGCACTCAGAAATTAAAATATTTACCAGCAACTCAAAAATACTTAATTATAAAGTAGTATACAACATACCATCGTATATGGGAATAATTACTTTGTTTAAATTATATTCGGAAAGAAACTTAGAAAAAAATAATAAATTATTTATATTTCCCTTAAAAATCATCTGCATTCTTTGCATGTCCCCTCAAAGGGGACTACTGAGTAGAAAGGGTTAATCTAAATTTAGCCTAGGAGACAGTTGTTGAGATTTCTTCCCCCTATACTGCTATTTTCTGCTGGACCAGGATCCTCCCTTAATGCATTTGACACGTTTACGTAGAATGTAAACATTTACACCAAACTTTAACACTTTGCAATCATTTTTGTTTAAGTTATTAGTACTGGTCGAAACTATTTTGCATTGAACGTAAATAATTAATAAGAAAACTAATTACCTATTCTACATTGTAACAAAACTGTTGTATATAATCTGATAGTTGAAAGTCTTTCTAATACTGCAAAGGGATTAACTGCCATGGTGGTCACCGGTGATCGGTGCCTTAAATTTTTTAATTGAATATTTAATCGAAGAAAAGACAACATATAATACACTGTGAATATTGCTACTAATATATTAATAGTGCAAAGTAGCACTTTGAAAATTAATCAAAAGAATCCTCCATAATTCGAATTTAAGTGTGTCTTGCTGCATACGTCTGTTTTCACTGTGCAGTGAAAGTGTTAACTCCAAGTCAACATGACATAAATGCTTTTTCAATATTTTCATGTCATAAAATCAATATAGCAAAGATATTATTTTCCCATATTTTTATGTCATGAAATCGTGTCAAACTTTATACATCTCGATACGTAGTCATTTCATATGCAACAACGATTCGTTCAAAAAAGTTCTGTTTAAAATTTCAAATCGACGTTACAATGTCAATATCCGACCGCATAAACGTCTAATTGCAATTTCGGCGCAGCGGCGAGACTGATCGATCGCGTCGAAACAGATTATCAGACATCAAACGGTCGTATTCGCGAATGTGCGTTCGCGAGCAAAGATAAACAGAAAATTTCAAATTGATTTTAATGCTGGGCCCGATCGGACGGCGCCGATTAGATATCGATAAACGATCGGACGGGTCAACCAACTAAACGCGAAAGCTTTTTCGGCCGGCTCTATTTCGCTCCAATAAATAGCCGTTCGCTTTTGTTAAACGGCACGATGCGTGATATACGATTCACGTGGCCGGTGAAACGGCAAAAAAAAACAAAAAATGAAAGAGACGAGGCTGTATAACACTGCGTCAAACCTTGGCCCCTCGACGTGCTCGGCGAATCTCTTTCAGCTGTTAATAACAAGTCTAGGGCTCTTGGCATGTTAGCAAAAGAAGAACGCCGGCGTGCCAGAGAAGTGTAACGTGGAGGATCATTAAAATCTTTCCCGAGTTTTCTTTGTAATCGTTGAATTTTCAACCGTGCCGGAACTTCCTGCTCTTTCATGGCGAATCAACCTGCTGAACGTTACACAATGTCCCGCCCTTTTGTCCTTTTTTTTTTTCTTTTCAAGTGTCCCGCGACTCGTGTCTTCGCGAATGTAAGCGAATTTGTTTGTCCCTTTCCTCGACCGCTCGCTTTGTGACAACCGATTCGAAAGTTTCACGAAGAATCGCGGATCGATTATTCGTGTCACGGGACGGGGAATAATGGCGCCAAGAATGGATCGAGCCGTTGTGCGGTCTCCGCATTGAAGGGGGTTTAACGATGGCATAAAAGCAAACATCGCGGCCTGAGAACTCTAGAAACATCGATGGAACACAAACGGTACAAAAGCTGCGAAACTGGAGCACCGTCGCTGCAACGGTGCCGTTTTACCGGAATTAATTGAAATTTACCTTTTCCATGTTGCTCGTCGATCGATCATCGAACGTTTACGATACTCGTGATCAGCGGTTAACTATGATTTCGCAACGCTAAATCACGGAGGGCGATGTAGGTATGTGATACCGTTACTAGGTGATACTTTGGTGCTCGAAAAACGGAAACGTGACGCGAATGAGACTGCAGGATGTGAAGCATAAATAACTTTTGCGAGGCACTTGCTCCTATTGTAAAGAAATGTAGTTCGTAGACATTTTTTTACAATTTTGCACTGACAAATACGAGCTATTTTTAGAGCATTTTGTATGGGTTTTTCGAAATGAATTTAATCCGTTGTTGTGAAAAAAGTGTAAAAGTGAAATAAAAGAATTTTTAAAATTTATATCTATCAGTGTCACTTGGACCAGCCTGCGTAAATCATACAATACAGTGGCAGAAATTTGGTGCCCGATAATAAAATCATTCCTCATGATTTAATTTATGTTTCCATTCGATTGATCATACAGTATATTGGGTTTTGAGGCTTTCACTCGGCCAGTGAGTTACAATTAATTATGCCCCGTGTTCAAAAGGAAATTATTCTCAACATTTCGGTAGCATTACAGCTCATTTCACTAGGGGTTGATAATTATTATATGATACTGATAATGATCCTAGTTGATGCGGACCGCAATGCTAGCTACGTTCAGGGCAATTTGCTATTAAATGTAACTCAAACCGTGCCAATTATCACACACTACTACTATCTATATTCAGCAGTCAAAGCACAAGAGTTGTATCTTATGATTGTTTAAATCATAAACAATCGGAAACAGAATTTCGAAAAATGTTCAAACTAGTTTCTTAGAATCATGTTCTTTCCCAACCGTAAACACGATCGAAAATGAGCATTCCATTAAAATAATTTCGTCGAAACGATCGATGTATTCTAAAAATCAGGAAGACGACAGCCTACGAATTTTTAGGGTGCATTAGAGATATCTTAATGCACCGTTAGCCCTTTTTAATTGTCATCAAGCCAGTTTTCGCGCATGCTATCGGACGAAGACAATGCGCATTCAACCGCGATCCATCTTTCTTCTCCTTTGTTTCCCGCTGCTTCCTGCTCCGTCCATTCTTTTACTCCGACTCCATTTATAATTGTTCGCCATTAAGTAAGCTCATAGTTACCGGTTGGCAAGCGAGCGTGCAAGCGAGTGTGCAAACGACGAGGATCACCTCTCGTAACTTTGTCCGCTCTAGCACGCTCTTCTCCCAACCCTGCAGCGTCTTCCGCTTTTACCCGGTTATCATCTGCATAATTTTGCAACTGCTTTTACCCGCTCGCGCATCGGAAGTTGCTCGAACCGAGCAGAGAAGTTCTCCCGTCTGAGCCGCCGTATAGAATCGGTGATACGGAAAATTGATTCGATATTTATAAAGAACAGCCGAGTAGAGATCTTACTGGCAGCTTCCTTACCTGAAATTATTTACCAAATAATTATTAATACTTGGATGCAGAGTACGCCGCGTTGCGTTGGTTTACCGCAAGGAAATGGATGTTCATCTTAAAATGATATTTTCATTCAGAAACTTGAAAAATAAATAGATTGTGATCTTATTTTTTATATAAAACACTGCGTTGCAAATAAAATAATTATAATAAAATGAAATATTAAAATAAAGAATAATCGAAAAGTCAATAAATAAACGAAGATACTTTTTCAGAAACTAAATGGCAGTACTTTAAATCTAAATATTTCATTTCAAACAGTTTACTGGTCATCGTTGAACTCTGTTAACTTTTAAAGTCCGGTTCTGAAGTAACTTCTTTTTTTAAAAAGGGAGGAAAAAGAAAATAGCTGCACAGAAAAAGAGCTCGAAACAGATGAAATACAATTACACGGTTAGAAAGTTCCCTTTGATATCTTCGCTTTACGTTACATTAATCATTCTGTTTCAGGTTAAAAGCGAAAAAATTACTGTCGCTCGACCGATACACCTTTTGCCCGTTCAGATCGATTAATGCAACGGTGTTTTGCCCGAAGTTTCTTGCCCGTAATACTAACAGGGTTTCGAGCTCGTTTCCCCTGCGGCGTGTGCTACCTTTCCAAACGAAGAAACGAAAAAATAATTCGTCGTGAAAGCTGCAAAAATGTACTTCCCGTCGTGCGTCGTCGTTTCGGTTCGTCCTCGACGCTTCGTTTCGAAAGAAAAATTAACGCGAAGAAAATGTAATTAGGTTTGCGACTTTGAAGCCGGCCGATGAGCAATCCTGAACGTTGACTACGAGCAATTGTTTCGAGCAGCTTGCGAGCAGAGAGGGCTTGAAAAGGCGTTCAACTCTTGCCGTGGGGCCGATAGAAAACTTTTGCAACCTTTGTGGCCGCGGCAAGTTTCTTTATAATTGGTTCGGTAGTTAGAGAGACGAGCGTTAACGCTCCGGATGAAATTTGTTGACACAATCTCACGCAGAATGTACGATTATGCAGAACAAGTTGACTCGTGTGAGAACATCATGCTAATTGGGGAACATATTAATTCCGAACGCTTCAACGAACGATCCTTCGTATCCGGACTGAAAACATCTATATCTTAATGAGGCTCTCTTACAAATGAGCTTATTATGCAAATAATCACTTTGAATTGGAATTATTATGTTGTTCTGTATTAATATTTGAAACGTTTCAGGGATTTGAATGTTGAAAATTATATTATTTGCTACCATAATATCGATACTTTTCAAAACGATAGCGTACTTTCTACAGAACTCATTAGTATTTAATTAACGATAATCTTTTTATCCGTAGAGGAATATCACGAATCATTAATCTCTAATTTGAATAGGATTTTATAGGATTATAAAGTGATTTATTTGATTCGTATATTTAATTTCACTTTAACTTTTATTGCACCGAAACTTTATAATTTATAAAATTTATAATTTTAGTTTTAAAATAACAAACCTATATAAGTATAAAGATAAATATTACCTCCATGAAATCATTAAACAAATTGCGAATAAAATTTTTGTTTTATAAAATATTTGGATGGACCAATTCTGTGAATTATCAACAAGAATAAAATTAAGATCTCAAGAGTAGCACAGGAGAACGTAACAGTAAACTCAAAGAAGGAAACATCTCCCTTTATCTTCGGTCTTCCAATTTCTTTGAAACAAACGGTTTTTGTTTCAAACAGTTTCTTGTTATCTTTTCAATTTCTTGATGCTTCTTCCGTTCCAAAATAGTTCAACAATTTTAATTTTCCGGGGTCAAAATGTGTCCATTACCGTATATATTGTGGTTGTTGATTGTTATCTTCTAAAGCGAGTGCATCAGTATAAAGGACAAACTGTATAGTAAAGTTATCGACGGACCGGAAACCATAAACTACTGGTATTCACATTTTTCTTAAACTTTTTCTGAGAGTACTGGTAACAAGATTGAACTTGAACAAATGTTTATGAAGTGGTACTGAATATTGCGTTTATAGATTTTCGTTCGTGAAACAAAGTTAATTAAAGATATTAAAATCCCTATAAGAAGATAATCATTACCAACGATTAATTAATATATCAATGAAACTGTGTTGTAACCCTTGCTTAGTTCTTATTATAATTACTCTTCTTATATCTTTATTCATTATAATACAATGGACGGTTTATACTTTGCATGATAAATATATCTTTTTATTCATTTTTTGTTGTTGTTTTAGTCAAAGATAGAAAAATTATTTGCCTTCAGTTTAGGTTCTAATTATAACGATTAGTTGTTTTAAATAATGGTTTTTAATTATTCATAAATCTGAATGTGATCAAATGTTAATTCAATTAATTATTAATTTTAAATAGTTTGTTACTGTAATGTAATAAATTTGACATTGTAATGTTAGGGAATTAATTGAGGGATTAATGTAATAATAGAATGCTACTAATTAACAATTAGTGTAATGAATATGATAATTAACAGAGTATGGCTAGCAATTATCGATTAACACATTTCAGAATCACCAATAAACCACATCATTCAACCAGAGCTTAATCAGTGAAGAATTATTAATATCAGAGTGCAATGGAGATGTAAAACAAGATTTTCCTATATCAGAATTCGATATTGAACTGACATTTTATATACAAAAATTTCGTTTTAATTATGTTTAAATTCAGAGATATAACTTTCTCTCATATCTTTAAAGAAAAAAACTGTTTGCTATCTTTTTTTCAAATTCAACCCGACGCTGAATTAAAAAGATATTACCTTCGAAACTTCTTAATCTTGAAGATTGATTAACCTGTTTTTTACTTAAACCTCGTAAGGCAGTTATCTGTTCTAAGTTATTAAAGTAACTGTGTAAGCAGTTAATTAAAACGTTTCTTCCAGGAAACGGTTGCCTAGCGAATTTCTAGCAATAATTATGGTTTTAATTGCAGTTCTTAATAGAACTTCATAAGCTCTTGCATTTATAACAACAGTTTTTCTAATAGCTACGCAAGAATTTTGCTGATTATACTTTACAGCTTCTTTCATCAATAAATTAATAACATTCTAGCGGTAAAAAGAATTAAAAGTTGGAATGTGTCCATTCACCAATTATAAATAAGTGGGTTAGAAAATAAGATCCTGAAATCTTTGGAAATCTGTTTGCAATTCGTAAATCGATTGGAATATTTGAATGTTTTTGCACAGAAGTTGCTTTTATCAAATCGACAGAAGTACTCCACAAAGTTTTATATAAATTCTCTTTATCACATTTCTAAAGTCCAACCATCCACTTTCGTAACACCGTGTAGCCGCGGCGTTAAGTTGTAAATATGAAATATCGCGGAAACTGTAAATTCCGAAGACGGTAAGGCTGTAATTCCGTTACCAGTGGTTGACTTGCTGCTCAGCTCGAATAAATCAAGGAAACTAATGACCCGTGGGTAAGGCGAATCGCATCCATTTGTCACACGGAGCATGGCCACCATTTTTCCGTATACTTCGAAGTCTTCTCGTCACTTTGTTGCCGTCTCGGTGTTTCCCTTTGGTTCTCGAAGCAATATTGTACGGCATCTACCGCTGTGTTCAGTATTTATCACTCGTGGCATACTCCACTGAATGTTATTTCTCTCTTTTCGCGTTGGCTTCTCACTAAACATTTTCCTTAACTCTTCCGCCACTTATTAACAGTTTATCGTCGAACAGTTTGTATACACAATGATATCCTCTTGAAAGGTGTAACGCATTTATATTGCACTTTAACAGCATGTGTCACATAATTGTAATTGTTTAACTTTTAATGCTAGTGCAGTTAGTATATTTCATCATTAGTATATTTTAATCACTTTTTTCTTTTTAAGAAGAAATGAAATTTAACACATTATCGATACCTCTTAAATAACAAAATAGCCTCTACCACTTTTTAGCTTGAAAATAATTAAAATTTGGAAGTATAATTTTTTACTTTCAATTTATTTTTCAACGTAGCACATTTAACTTTCATTATAAACAATGTTATAAACGAAAAAATTAATATTCAAAGATATTTTAATCGCGTTTCAGTCAACAATCCATAATATTGAAAAGCCGATTAATAGGCTTCCGCTCGGTAACATGTTAACATTGTACGTTAAAATGTTGCAAAATTATGCAACATCAAACTAAATTATAAGTTTGTGTCATTTCTTTTACTTTTTATTCAATTATGGCAATAATCAATGACTCGTGTTACTATTAAGTTAACAACAAAATTCGCAACCCTTATACTCTATTTTGAAGAAATTTAAAGTAACCTGTTATGATTTTCACACAACATTTGGAGATAGCTCGCGAATTTAATTGGTAACCTGATACTTTTCGCAGAATATTATTGAGTATACGTACTTGCGTAACGTACTGCTTCAACAGCGAAAAGATAAAATTACTCTTAAAACAAACAATCGATTCTATTCACGAGATTCTCATTAACGATGTAATTATAGCTTACATGGACGCTGTGCCGTTGCTTAAAATCATTTGCGCGAAATAAGAGAACAAACGTGTAGCACAATGCAATTTAACGCTCGATTGTTTTTAATGAAAATCGCATGGACAACTTTCGAGTAATACAATCGTAAATTGAAATCTCTGGAATTTATATTTCTATTCGAGTTCCACAGAAGTGTGCGCTGAACAATGACGGAAACTTACGCTTTGATGATTTCGATTAATGTGAAAAATTAACATAACGCATGGGTGCCATTGGTTTCCATTGTTTCCGATCGTTTGATCGAACTGCGAATAGAAGCGTTCAGATTTTAATCTCTCAGAACCGTACGATGCAGAATCGCACCGTGCGGCGTTAGAAAACAGAGCTGGCGCACATGAAACGTATAACTTTGTACGCCAGATTATCCTGCATTATACGTTAAATCGATGAATTGACTTCCGGTGGGATCGGATACCAACACGATACACCGTACCGAAACTTGCATGGAATAATATTATTTTACTCTTGCAACCGCTAACTGGTTCATTGACGTGCAAACGCACGGTTGCGATCGTTTGTGGTTCAGCTGATCGTAATACCTTGAACTGATAGTCACTGTTAACATAATTTACACCCGTTACTTTATTTAAATCGCCCGATCAGTTGGAAAACTCGCAAAGCGGATTTCTGATATTTGAACTTTTACTGGCTTGAAAATTCGGCGCACGAATAATAATACAATAAAATCTCCTCTTTTGTACAAATTGCATCATTTGAGAACATGAATATTCTGATATTTTAGTTTATTTTATTTATTTTCAAATAACAGAACTGTATATTGAACTGTATTTCAGTTTGTTGCTAAGTTTTACTAAAATCTCATCAGTCTATTGGAGACACTATTCAAGTAATAGAGTTTTTAATAGCAAAACATAACGTAATTGAATAAATACTTTATCTTAGATTTTTGTTGCTATTTTGAAATATACTTCACCAATTCTTTTAGTAAAAATAGATAATTTGGATCAAAGAAGGTTAACTGATTTTAATACAATTTTTGTACTTTTTGTGAAAGGTGTTCCTAAAATTTTCACAAAAATTCAAATAAAAAAGTAATAAATTACTTTTACTATCTTCTTCATCGTTTGGAGCAATTGTATCTGTTTTTAAAACTACACCAATTCTTCTGCCTTCATAACTGAAGTCGGTCAACTTCATTTATTTTGCCTTAAATGACATATTAACACTTATGGACGACAGGTTATATACGTTGATGAAGATTTTTGCTAGTTTGACCGGCTACGGGAACTGGAATTCAAACGATAGCTTTTACATGAATGATGCTCTTCAGACACTGGCATTGTTCCAAGGAATTATTCCAACACTTTGAAACGTAACATTTCCCACGGCATGCCGTATCGTACGTCGCGGAACAAGTTGTATCCACTTTTCCCCTATTTTTTCTACCGCTTTCGAGCCGTCCGACGTGACTCTTCTCTCGCTAAGGATCATGGAAAGAGGGTATAAATCCAGTGAACGTGTCGATGCCTGAAGAATGGAAATCAACGTGGAGAAATTCGCTAACGTCTCGCCCCCTCGATTATTTCTCAGGAATTTTTAAATATTTCTCCCTGCTTATAATTAAATACATCAAAATAATTGCTTCATGGCCGGTAATTATAAAGGGATTGACTTTTTTCTATTTTTCTATGAACAATTCAAAAACATGATGAACAATTAAAACTTTTGAACCAAAAGTTATACAAGCAGGGTGTCCTCTACCGCACGTTAATTAAGATCAAGTCGATGAAATTACGGAATCGAAGAACATCGATAAAATCTTTATTGAACTAGGTACATCTGTTGTTACTCTGCGCTCATAAATATTACTGTCCAAACAACATCACGATTGTCCCCGCTGAATTTCGAATTCCGACTACTTAGTTTGCTAATTAGTCAACTTCCACTAACACAGTTTCAGACAATTGAGCTCTGAAATAACACGCCGGTTTGTTGGGAAAGTTTACGCGTGTATTATGCAACTGCTCGATATCGAGCGAATGATTAAAATGTTCATATTAACCTGATCCAAATAACGTAACTTATTACTGGACAAGTTTGATCGCTACTCAATCTTGATGAAATCAAGTCTGGGAAACAAATTGAAGCTTAAACGTAAGAAGAAATTGTGTTTCACGATTAAACTATTAAATTTTTAAATTTAAATAGTTTTTTGAAACCATTATTTCTAAAATTGATAATTGCAATCATATTTGGTATTTAATTATTTCTGATTTCAATATTGTTTTTACAAAACAGCATTTATTATTTTTTAAAAACAATATAGTATCTTTTGTAATCAAGTTAATAGAAAAGTTAACTTTGTTTGCAGATGATTGAAATTTGAAATTCGTTAAGGCAAGTGTTGAAATTTGAAACTGAAAGGCCATGACTGAACCGCAAATTCAAACGTTCGATACAGATAACTCGTCTCAAGTAATTGGCAGCTACCTGTATGTCGCTATCGGGTGCATAGTTCGTCGAAATACGTTACCGCCGATGTTTGATTTCGGGGCTGCTTGATGCTTCAAGGAAGCATCGTGTTTCACGCTTATCTTATCAAAGATAATTGGTAGTTAGCGAGTTTGGGTTTAGTCATGTAACAGGAATATGCATCAATAAGTAATGGGTTCAAATTACACATAATGAGCTGTAAATTGTAGTATAAATGGATTGAGGGATGTTCCATGTAACCATGTTAACCGAAAAGGACGTTCTCAGATAATTGCATTTTCATCATTTTTGCTATGCCATATATAATTGTTACAACACGAAAATTGTTTGTTAAATCTCAGAAACATTATTCGAAATATGATTTTCTATAATCATAGGTTTTTCGTTTAACAATTCATATTATTTTGAAAAGATTACTTTGTCAAAAAAATGCAAATATGCTATTCTCCATTAATACGGCAGCGTGGCTGCAAATAAATCAAAATGAGAGAATAATTACGAAGCTTCATTTTCGGGAAAAATGGGTTTGAAGGTGATTCGAGTATTTGGGCACCTAATTAATGTATCAAACGTTGAGGCAGTTCTATTGCAGCACTGCTACAGTATACAATATAATTCATGTGACCCCATAAATAAAAACGAAATGGTTTTAGGTGTAGATTGTTCTTGATAACTTTCCCAGTGATTTTTGGTTTTAAAAAATAGATTACCAAACAACTATACACGTTTTTGCATCACATGTCAGTTCTCAATTATCGAACACATAAAATAGAATATTTAAATTATATACTTTGAATTATAATAAATTTAATATCTCTTTTCTTAACACTTTTGCCTTTTGTTATAAAATAACACAAAATACAGTAAATAATAAAACTTCGACAACGCACCTCGGTTTTATATTATACTATTTTTAACATTTTTCATCCGTTTTAAAGCATATAGAACGAAAGTTAGTATCCCATGTGATAGACTGAAGGCGCCATATACATATATCGGTAACGAACATATTAATTTCCATCGAGAAATATAATATTCCTAACCAACGCGAAAGCAGTAGGTCAATGAACCTAATACGCGTATTTCAAAACTGCTTTTAGTTAATATCTTTTTACGCTCCGTGGATAGTTTATCGTGTTTCCAACCTCGTCTTGTAAATATTGCTACAATGTCTGTTCACCGCGCAACATTTTCCATTTGCAATAAATAATCGATCAAACATACTCTCACACTTTTGCCCCCTCCCCCCCTGTACAAACGAAAAAAGAAAATAGAACTGGAGGACGCAATATCCCGAAGCTCTGTCGATGAAACACACAAACCACTCGTGTATTTACCATGAGGACAGATGCATTTCGAGCGACATGCGATATTGCATCCGAAACAGTAGCGGACGATCGGTTTTATTTCAATTGTCGCGACGCACTGTTAACCCTTTCATTCCCAAATTGTCGGAAAAAAAGAGAACAGTTGTTCAAACAGTGATTCTTTTCTATTTTCGTTCTTATTACGCGGCACGTAAATTATTCTGTTGGTATAATAATATTTAATTTATACATAAATGAATCTCCACGTTGAGATACACTGATAATTAAAAATTGCCTGACGCCCGCTTACTTCGTATATTACGTTGTTTGCTGACATTAAAACATAACATAATTGCGTATGTACCTGCACGGCTTAGATATTGACAGGTTATTAATTGTCTATTTCACTTTTTCTGTTACAGGCGCTTTTGCAAGCACACGACGTAGCCGGACACGAGGTTTACGGTGAAGAAGCGACCAGAGTGACACCACCGCCTCTGCTTCCCTACCTAAACGGAGGCGATGATCTCGAAGGCCAAAACGGTGATTTGGATCTCGAAAATGTTACGCGCGTCAGGCTGGTCCAGTTCCAGAAGAACACTGATGAGCCAATGGTAAGCTCGCAAACGACATTAAAAAAGCTACAAGAGCCAATAAGTAGCCTCTACTCGATTATGAATTTTCAATAATTTTGTACAAACTTCAATTTTAGACGCTTGTTTGCTTATTTTTCTTCGTAAAGTACCTTCAGCGATGAAATATTAATGGAATATCCGTTTCCAAATTTTATTAAATCGATGCGAAAGAGCTACCAAGAAAACCGACCTCGGGATTTTATTTTAAATTCAAAATTTATTAAGATACTTCTGTTGCTTTTATCAGGACAAAGATTTACATTTTCTGGATGTTTGGGTATGGGCAATTTTAGCGAAATTGGATCTTTTAGGATGAATCATACGTTTTCAGTCGGGTTTTAGCCAAAGGAATTACGAGGGTCTCTGTGTGCAGGGTACACAAAACTTGATGTCATTAGCAACATCCAAGCAACATAACGGTCCGAAATTTATACTTTAGCAAACTTGCCATAACTTCGATGCTTTACTCAGAAAATAGTAAACATTTAGAATTAGAGAGGTTTCCATAATAAAATAGTAGGGTACTGTAAGTTACATCTGTCCCTCTAAAAAAGATACAAATCATATCAGAAAGTCTCTTTTATTGTCAGTCTAAACTTCTACCCAACCATTATTTTTAAATATGGTTGTTCAACATATGCGAATAAATTTATAATATAATATTATAGTAGATTTCTGCTAATGGTATTTAAATGAATTTTGTTTTAATTTCATCTTTATGATACGTGAACAAAAGAAAAAAATGTAATTCTATTCCAGATGTGGAAAACGGGAGGTAATTTGAATATTTCAATGAAATGTCGGGTAAAGTTTGATATGTTTGAATAGTTTTAATTAAACTCACTAACTTTCATTCGAAACATGTTTTAAAATTTTGCACATATCTGAAATTATAAGTGTTTCAATTACCCCTATTCGAATTTTAACTTTGATGATAACATGCTAGTTTTGTTAACCTTAGCAACTGTTAGTACTGCTTTGATTATTGACACTATTATTTTTAAATTGTACACATTTTTGTCTGGTCACTATGGTAGTAATTATTAGTGTTTAATGACAGTAATTAAGAATTTGTGCATTTTTATATAAATCTGATTTCTATATCAAATAATTTCAAGATAGTCATAAACTAATATTTAGCAACAACGAAATATCTTTGATTTTATAATGTAAATCAATATTTATAGAAATTGCAACTTACTTTTTATAAAAGTGCATTTGTATAAAGTGTCAATAATTGGGTGCGGTACCGTACGCGTTGACGTTTTTGGTAATTAAGAAAAAAGAAGAAAAAGTATCTTCTTTGAAGTTTTTTGAAGTAAAGTAATTAAAAAATGCATTTTCGATTCTTTTGTATCTGCGTATAATGAAGAGAACTGTTTGCTTAAATATTTTAATTAACTTTCACTATCATTTATGTAATTGAAAACGTATAATAGTATGTTTTTCTTACGGTCGACTGCCACTTGTTGAATTTATTAATTATTAATTTTATTAATAGGCTCGAAAATATTTACTTGAAACAAATTTGTTGAAGCACCTAATATAAATACACATCATATAGTGAGAATGGTACGATAACAGCAGAAATTGCTTGTTTACTTGCAGGGAATCACTTTAAAAATGAACGAAGATGGGAAATGCGTGGTGGCGCGAATTATGCACGGTGGAATGATACACAGACAAGCGACACTTCATGTCGGCGATGAGATCAGAGAAATTAATGGAATACCGGTGGCCAATCAATCGGTCAATGCCTTGCAAAAGATACTCGTGAGTACGATCGTTTCTGTAAAAATAAATCATTAATACTGAACGTATTATAGTTTCATAGTAATTTTATTAAGAAAAATATTAGTGATTATGCAAAAGTTTCCATCGTTTATGCGTAATACATTTACATTTCTAATTACAAATTAAAATATATTTATAATAAAAAAAGAAATAAGATACAGTATGTATCATTATATATTTTTGGTATTAATCGACATAAAGGACATTAAAATTTGCAAAACTGGCAGAAAATTATTACCGTTCTAATTAGACTTACATAAATGTCACAAATGATTTCATAATAATAATAATTACAACTATCAACGATGATCATACTCGTTTTAACAGTGCAGATTTTCTTGTGTTGCGATGTTCATTTTTTAATCAAATAATAATATAATATTTTATGATCTATTAAATATTGGTAAAGAAAATTGCTTTAGGAATGATTGAAACTTTTGCATATTCTTAATAGTCTTCACGATCAGGATCAACATCATCCTTCCCGCCAAAGTGACAACTGTCTACTGTGTATAAGATCAACTCTGTCTAGAATCAATGATTGAAATTTCAATAATTAAGTTATTTATTAGCTGATTTTATATGTTTATTATTGGACAATAATTTCGTTTAATTGAACCTTACGTTTTTGTATTATCGATGAAAAATTTGGGATCACTGTCTTCTAAAACCTTGAACCATGTTCTTATCCAATTTAATTATCGTATGGCATTGCTAATTTTATGTCATTGATTTATTATTACGCATTAATTATATGAAATTCGACTTTGACATTGAACAACTTATTTTTTAGCGTTAAACATTTGGAATGATACGTTGCCATAACAATTTTTCAAGATACGAATATTTAATATTTTGTTGTTTCTGTTAATAAAATACATCTTCCATGTCATAGAATGCGATGGACATAAAATTAAAGGGACATGCAGGGGAAGGGTACCCTCCATCTTAGAAGGATCCGCGTTTACACAAATATTGTGAAATTAATAAATTGTACCTACGATAAGTGTTTGCAAATTAGCAATTTAGGATTTTTTAATTTGATACTTTCGAGTTTTCGATCTTCTAGTCTCGAGTAAGATTAAAAATGTTTATTTCACATACAAATCCAGGTGTTAAACTTCCTTTGTAAGATGGTGGCCGGTTGCTCCTCCCTTACCCCTAACGCAAAGGCGACCATAAAATGCCCTGAAGCTGCATGACACCATCTTCAACGTAAGGGCTAAAGTAAGAGTTAGAGTTAATTCTGTCAAAGTTTAATCCACAATCCTACTCAAAGGCAGAATTAAGGAATAAGAATGAAAATGACAAAACTGTGCTGTTTGACAATGTTGTCCATATCGTATGTTTATTTTATGTTTCCAATTTGAAGTTAGGATAGTTAAGAGTTAAGTATCTTTTACAATATTGGCTGCAGAGATGGGATCGTAGCTCCGAGGGCAGAATCGTGGTCGCCTTTGATTCAAACATTCTATAGTAACAGAAACAAAGCGGAACTCAGGAGTTTGGGTCAACTAGCGTCGGGCTAATCATTCTCAATATGAAACTCGATCCTTCAGAAGTTTACGTTGTTAACGACTTTGCTTTCTGTTACAGCGAGAAGCACGAGGTTCGGTGACCTTCAAAATCGTGCCGTCTTACAGGAGCGCACCGCCCCCCTGTGAGGTACAAGTAAGCCCTAAAACCCAAACCCAATCCCAGAACCCCGTTACAGCACACAAACCCGCACCCACGACGGTGGCAACGAGCGCCAGCTCGGCCACCGTCACAAGCAAATCCGGGAAATCGGTGAAAACCTCCTCGGCTACCACGAGCAAGGAAAAGAGTAAGTCCAAGTCTTCGAAGAACAAAAGCGGCTCTTCTTCGACGGAGAGCACGCCCAGACGTCGATTGAATCCGTTATCAGCTCTTAGATCACGTAATAAATCGTAAATGAGTCTTCGATGGGTCGTTGATAGATACTCGTAGCTTCTCTGACGCCAGTTCAGGTAGAAATAGTCGAAGTTGTTTCGTTGGACGGGTCTCGTTGACCCTCTTTCCGTCTTCGAATAGTTCCAATCGAGATTATTCGTTGGCTGTCCGCGTTCTTAGATGAATAGCTATCGTTGATGTGATTATATCTATTTAAAACGGTGTTTTAATACTCTTCCTTTTAGCGATCGATGAAGGATGGTTAACTACAGCTTCAGATCTTATCGATCTCCCCACTCCTCGCCAGGTTTATTTAGTTGCTACGCGTTAAGGAATTGCGGATACTTCTATAAAGGCTTTAACCGAGTACTCAGAATACGACTAATTGATAATTAAGTTAGTAGTCTCGAGGTAATTAAATTTGAACGTATTGTTCGTGCTTTTAGACATCGAACGTTCTGATAAAAGGGTATCTGAAGAGATCTGATATTGAAAAGCTTACCAAATATTGACACTGAGAATTATACTTCAGTTTTTTTATTGCTTCTTTGATCACTGACATAACCAATTATTACGATCTGTAATATTATTGGTAACTTTGAGTAACACGAAACAGTATATACATCGATGATTCAGAACGATATTTTTGTGTGTAGTATACAAAAAAGAAAATAATTTGTGTGACAATGTAAATCGAAAGTGTTAGACAGAATCTGTTTAAAGTTTTAATTAAGCAACTAAGATCGATGAAATAAAATGCATATACATATTTATTATTTTATGAATTATATTAAAATATTTATTGCATCTCACGTTACTGTGATCTTAGAAAATAATTAACTGATACTGAGTTAACTAGTTAAGTGGTTAGAGAGTATAATACAAGATGGACCCTAATGAAAGTATATTATATAGTGTGTTTCATGTTTTTCACGCCATATTATATTAATATGTTTTACAAGTGGAAATGGGCAAGAGGTAAGTTCAGAAATAAAATGTTTAGCAAAATTTCTTTTATTTTCAAAACTACGAAGACCTCCAAAAACAAAATTCAAGTTATTTTAACCAACTCAAAAAGAGAAATTTTATTTCAGATGATAATAAATATATGGCCCCTTTTATACACTTCTATACACTTCTATTGCCGCATACTTTGTCGTATAGCAAATGGATAAATGTCTGCAATTTATTCACAAGTTTATGAGTAATGTCTTTCATGAGAGTGCCTTTTAAAACAAAAGAAGTTTCTTATTGATTATTTCGTTTTCAAATATTAGGAATTGAAAATTGGATATTTGCTGTGTGTGAAATTTTTTTTAAAGTATACGTAATCTTATTTTAAAAATTTAGTTTTTCCATTCAATTCTTTAAATTGTGTTTATACAAGATTCGTTGCTTATTTCTATTAGCGTTATATAAAATATATTAATATAATATGGCGGCAAAAACCTGATACAACCTGTATGATAATAAATTCAAGTTTAAGCACTACTTGATAATTGGGAGTGCTTTAAAAACTATATTCTTTGAGTATTTTATTGTTTACGTCTAGTCAGTTATAACCTTTAATTTTAATTTTATTAACAATTTATTTCATTTTCTGTTTTTATTACAATGAAATGTATTATAGTTCAAATTAGTATACATCGAAACTTGTGATTTATAATTCAGGTGAATATAAAATGTTCTGTTTCAAGTAATGAGAATAATTTGAATAGCACTAATTACTACTAGGATGTTCTTTTAATAATTTTTGTGAATTTATATAACGATTTAATGTGGAAAGAGAGATTTGTATAGTAGCTTGCTATGTATATAGGTATCTTGTGTACTAGGATTGAAGTTGTTTGAGTTTAGCATAAAGTATACATGGTGTTACTATATAATACGGTTAAACAATTAGTTTCTTTAGTGTGCCGAGACTTGACGGATAATACAAGTTTGACGCTTCAAATCTGAGACCTAAACTCTGGCTTTAATTTTTGATGATATATTTATGACAAATGAAGTTAGATAGAAATGTTAACAAAAACCGTTTCCTATACTCATTATCTAGTCAAATTAAAACTCTCAGTTTATAGAAGAAAAGTGGATAAAAAAAAAGATTAATTGAAAAAAAAAACTTAATGTTGCTAGTGTTATTGTTAATTAAAGCAGTTGTCTGTTCGTATTTTTTACTAACCGGTAAAGTATTGTAATTGTGATTCACAATTAAAATAAATATAGTATATCTATTAAGTATACATAAAATATTGTATTGGAAAAGTTGTGTCTTTGTGAATTATATATTTTTTCCAGCAAATTTCTTATATTTTTATTATTTCGATTTTTCTTCTACTTCTTGTTTTTTTAATTTTAATACTCAAGTATTGTTTTAAATAATTTTATTAATATTTATACCTTTAACTTATTAACGTTCTATACTCAAGAAATGGTGTGTTTTGTTCAATGAAATAAAGTTATATTATATTTTATTACGTTTGGTAGCACGTAACGGTTAGCATAGAAGAAAGAGCAATCGAAAATCGGTTGTAATTTAAACTCGAATCGAATTGACTAGGATGAATCGAATAAATGTGAATTTCATGAACTGGTAGCTATTACGAATGAAGAAATTTCATTGAATTTCAATATGTTCGAAATTGAATTGTCGAAAGAAAGGAAACTGGGTCAAATGCAGGGGATTTATGCAAAATGTCTCAGTTAGTTTGGACCTTTTAATAATTCTTCGAATTAATTATCAGATCACGTCTCCTTATATTTTCAACAAATATATCTTTATGAAAACGATAGTAACAAGCAAACATATTGATTTTTTAAATGTTAAGGTCAATATTGGTTACTTGGAAGCTATTAATAAATATTAATTTTCATTAATTATTAACTTTGTGTATTTGCAAAGCTATCTTTTATGTTCAATTATTGAATTCTGTTCAAATTAATTATTTTCATTTGAAGAGTGGAATTAATTATTCCAAATCAGCGAAACATGTAACAGTGAATCGTAAATTACGAAAACATCCAGCATAGATAACCAGGTATACATTTTCGTAATTAATTCTCCTTTTTTATTGCGAAAGTTGTAATAGCCTTTCCAAGTCTTATATTTTTTAATAGGAATTGAGAAAAAGGATGTTATATATTCAGGAATTTAGAAACTTTGAAATACTATTTTTTTAAAGATCTTAAAACATTGGAATGTTACACCTTTAGAATCTCACAAATATATTTTTAAGATATTTGTATTTCTTTTCTACTGAATGAAAGGGTTAATATGGGTTAATTCTTATGATTTTCTAATATGTTATTAAAATGTTGAACGCTGCAGGGCAAATTCATTTGCACTTGTCAGTCGCAAAATTAATGGCTCCAGGGACCCATCTAAATTTGAAAAGCTGCGTGATATCGGCCAGAAGTTTGCTAACGAGCTCCGAAAAAAACCCGGCTAATTGACTACAATATTTTTCTATGTTAAACAAGACGTTTAACAGGAAATAGCGCGGTTGTTTCGTTCAGCAAAACGTTAAAATATTCTGAGTTATACTGGACGATCGATAGAGCTGATAAACGGAGGTTTTCATTTATTTCCCGGTCTACACACACACACACATGTACACACAAATATATATATATATACTTGCAATCATGAATTGAGCCGATTTTTTTTAAACAAACTTGTGGACTGATTTACTGTTTCATGTGTCGGAGAGAAAAATATTCCAAGACGATGGTACGATGTCTTAGATCGTCAGGTTTCGATTGAAATTTCTATTCCGACATCGAACGATGATTTCTTTTCCCCTGTATTCGGGAACAGTATCGTATGCGAAGATTCAGAAATATTCACTTTTTTCAGCCTAACACACGTAGACGTTATTTCAGGCCGATATATTTGCATTATACGAAGAACATTCGTAAACAGAGATTTATTTTTTACGGTTACATAGAAGATTTTATGCTTTTAACCCAGTTTATAATTACGGTGGAAAATTTCACAATATGCAAACACGACGTGCTGGTTTTCGTTACGAGTCAACGAGCTGTGTTGATTTTTCCAACGAAATTTTACCTTGTTGCACGCCAAATGGTCAATTTCGAAACGTAGAACATCTAGCATAATTTGGTAACGTGAAATTACCGCATGAAATAACAGTTCTGAGGGAAAATTGAACCTTAATATTTGGAGAAACTAATTGCGTAAACATTTAAATAATATTCTCAACGAAAAATAAGTTGTTCTTTATTGAAACCAACAATGAATCGTTGTAGAAGATAGTCTAAAGAATGTGAGGTGTAATTATTCATGACGAAGTGAATCTGAGAGTTTTGTATAATTTTGAGAGGTGTGGTATTATTATTTCGTGGGTTATAGAGTGATTCATGACCAAAATAATATTATGCTTCATTCGTACCCACCTTCCATTAAGGACGTGTAATTTAATCTCAAAAGCAAAAATGGGTATTTCCACTTCTCGCGTATGACCATTAAAATGTAGGGAATAAAGAAAAATATTTTGAGGAAAACTTAAATCATATTATAAGCATTATTAATTTACGTTAACAATATTCTAAAATTTTGAAAATTTTGTTAGTGCTAACTGTAAAGCTGTTGAAATATAATACTACTGTAAAAGTTATACTCAAAAAGTAAGAGTGACCATTTGTCTTTAATTTGTATATTTATATCCTTAAGATATTCAAGCATGAATAAGACACAGTCGTGTTTATATTAGAAAAGAAAAAATTAATGAACTAAACCGTAAATTAACCCTTTTAATATTTAATAAAAATTGGGAATATGAATAAGAAAATTCTCATATAATTAAAAATTGATAATACAAGTAAGGAAATTGTCATATTATTTGTTATATTATTATAGGTTCATCGATTCGTTGCTTGTTCCGATAACGAATCCAGCATTCTGTATCAAGAATATTATTTAATCGTTTGATTTTATCAAATTTTAAGCTTCAAATTGTCCATAAATATTATTTTATGACACTTTTATGTTACTAAACCATGTTGAATTTTCTACGTCTCGAAACTGACCAATTGAGTGCAACAAGCTGTTATTCAATAGTTTTTTTTATGACATTAATTGAAACTTATATACATATATACAACGTTTCGAAAAATTGACAACGAATCATCGTGTACGGAAATGTTACTGTTTGCAAAACTCGTGTTTCCCGACGTGATGTACAAGAACGTATGTACAATATAATTTGATGGATAGTATACATTGTGTAGAAGTTGAAACACACACGTACACATAGACACGATATATCTCCCTCCTTGTTTCCGCTTCACGTGTACACATATATACTCGTGTATGTATACATTTATACATAGAGTATACTCGTTGTTTAATGTGTTCATTTCGAATAGTACGAGAGAAAAAGAAATGACAAGCTTGCGATAGCAATATGTATACAGAAATGACGATCTTTCCTCTTGTTTTGAGAAATTTATTTCGAGGTGATCGCGATTCTGGGTAAATTTCCAAACGAGCATTCAAATGAGCCATTACACGCTTGAAAGTTAATTAACATACTTCGTGGCGTGTGAAATCGATGATTAACGCCAAACATTTAAAATTATGTCTTGCTGTATTGCTTCAAATATTATGGATCCATATTTTCTTATAAAGGGAAATATTTTGACAATGCCATGTGTAAATTTATAAAAAACATACTGCTTGCAAACAGAAAATCGAGCCACCTAGAAGTAAGGGTGCTACAAACTTAAAATTTAAAAGTAAAATATTTATTAATTTGTAATAATTAGTAATATTTAATTTACTGATAGGAGCATGATTGGTAATATTATAATGTGTTCAAGTTTATAGCAGCCTTGGTTTGAGGTACATTCGACTTTTATGGCGAGCAGTGTGCTACCATTTTGAATATTTGTTTTATTTTCTCTTTAAATGATCATTTGCTAAACAATTAAATTCTATTTCCTGAATTACCGTATTAACTACCACGATACAAAAATTTTTCGAATTTGTACCCGGCATCGCACAGAATACGTGTTAGTTGATGATGTTAATCCATGGTCTATTCCACTTGCAACCCCGTGTATAGGTGCTATATAGTTTTTTCAAGCTTCTGCTCGAACTTACAACATTTATCAATAATTTTGAAAATATTTTATTATCATAAATTTCAGTGCATAAATATTATCCAAGAACTTTCGACTGAACATATATGTTATTTTATAACATATTTATACAGAATATGAATTGTACAATTATTAATAAGTGTTGCAGTTCGATCATAAGAAAAAATTATCATGAATCTGTACATGCTTTAATGTGGTATAGTTTTATCGTACAATCGTGAAAGAGGTGGTTCTTTGTTAAAAACAATAAGTCGAAAAGAGAATAATTTTCTCCTGTAAAAGCTTTATTTAACGTAATTGAACATTTCCATCAAACGTGCATCCATTAGTTTGATTAAAATACTAAATTACTTTTATTTTAATCTTGTATAACTCGAATTTTCAATATCCATAAATAACATTTTTTAAACCACAGCGAATGGCTACGATAAAATATTTATTTCATTGTTTTATAAATATATTAAAAATTACTATATTTTTATAGCCATTGAGAACTAAAATTTGTTTACATCATTTTGTGCGTTTTAAGAAATAAGAATTAAAAAATTTATGAAATGAAATTAGTTTCAATCTGTTACTGATTTTCTGTCACGTTTTCTTCTATTACCATTTCATTGGTAAAATAATCATTCAGCACACAGCGCAGAAGTTTGTTTGTCAAGTTATAATTAATTGATGTATGGTGAAAATGTGGCTATTTTTAACATTCTTATTTTTATTGGAAAAGAAATTAAATACCTTTCTTCAAAATTACACGAACGCATAGGAGATTAATCCTTTACCTTTCAAAGGCAACTATGACTTGTCATTTTTTGAAGTTTCGCAGATTTTTTGCAAACCTAAAATATTAAAATAACACACATAGCATTGCCTTCAAAGCATAAAACGTTGTGTGCTGACGAAAGATTAAATTGTAAAACGAAATATGATACGACATTGTTTTACATCATGATATTTAACAGTGCATTTTTCAATTTCATTTTTATTTTTCAAAATGGATCGCTTCCAGGAGAAAAATTGATTCCACGTTTTCGACTTATTTTGTTATGAGGAATCATTATCTTTTCCCGTTGTGCCGCAAATTACAGTACTATACTCGTAAATAGCTACACGTGTGAAGAGGCAGGACAAACACAGGCTCGCGTGTTTCTGCTCGGTCGTTAATTAACCGTGATTGAGAGAAATCACAGCATACATCGAGACAATCGATAGGAAAGTATCGACGTTTCGGACAGACGCGAGTTCTGAATCCACGGGCCAATAAATTTCGAAGCTCGCGTCTTGTTTCGTTTCGTTGTGTAACGGAACGGAACGAGCCCGCTGCTAGAAGATAATTAAGTGCGATTCCGTTGACTGTTATCCGTGAGATTCGACAAAAGGAAAAGAAGAAGGAGAAAAGAACAAATGAAAAGAGAAAGAAAAAAGAGAGAAAAAAGAAGACAGGCAGAGTTCAGTAGTCAGGAGCGGTGTAACAAAACGCTTTGGTCGGCGCTTTCGAGTCCACGGCGCGCGTTTGCATGTATCTCTATTTCTTCCGCTGTCTATATCCTCTCGGTCTCTCTGTTTCAATCTCCTACGTATACTGAGTGTCCCATTTCATTTGACTAGACTAAATGCCTTCGTTGCTATCAATGTTGAGAATGCATTTCGCAAACTGCGCAGTTGTCGCGACTTGTGCGCTGTCGAGCACCCATAGGCTTCCCCGGAAAGCCTTACTCTTCGTATCGAATATGAAAAAGGATAATTTGTAACTTTTGCTTTATAATACGTTGTCGTAATTATGGAATCATCCTTTGAAACAGATTCCTTTTTTTTAAAATTGGATTAAAAGATTGAAATATTAATTTCCTGAATAATTGTGATTATAATTACTAATTCTTGTAATTTTAGAAAAAACATTCATTGGTTCCAATTTTAAAAAAGATGTGTTTTAGAAAGCGATGTTATCTTGGTAGAAGGTCTATTTAATTCCTTTATTAAATGAACCAAATCTTTTTAAAATACTAACTAATATGCATAATATGTTGTAATCCCTAGACGACATGTTATGGCGCCATTTCCCACAAAGAAGCTTATAATGCTCGATGGTGTACAGAGAAAGAAGAAACGTGTTATCAGCTTGTTGCAAAAGGTTTAGCATTATTTGTATAATGCTTTGTTTGAAACGAATTTATGGATAATAAAGATACACAGGGTACTCCACCTAATTAAACTGACTCATTTTTGTTCGCAATTAGTGAACGAATCGAAAATGTTATTAATAATGAAAGAATCTCCAAAATGATAACATTTAATTTTTTATATGTCATATACACGTATACATATAATTCGTGCATTAATTACGAAAGAATTGAATTAATCAAACTAGGTGAGACACCTTACAAATTAAAAAAAATAATAATTGACTATAGTGATATCTATTTTCATCCATGAATACATTTATAGATTGTAGACGCATAGATTAAATAGGAAAAGTAATTGATTACAGTGATAAGTGAGCTTATAGATTGTAGAAACAAAATTTAAGGAGAATAAAATAAAAATAAAATTATTATATGTGTACAAATTTAAGTCTGGCCGTTTATTTTTAGCAAAACTTGTCCAGTTCTTAAAGTAGGTTTATGTTTTGGTCATGTTTTTTAACCTTTCTCAAAACCTTTTATTTATTTTAATAATATAAAGTGTGGAATTATAATTAATAACAGAGAAAAAAATTACAGTCTTTTAACGTTTAATAAATTGTGTTAATTTATAATTATCATGTCTGTGTTATTATGAAATAAATAAAATGTTTTGGAACGGATCAAAAAAGTAATGACCAAAACCAACATAAAAAATTAGATTGATTATAGATTTAAAACAAAATAGTTTGAAAAAAATGTGATAGGTGAAAGAAGTGTATTGACGATAATATTAATACAAAATTACAAAAAGGAAAAATAGTAATAACGTAGTAGAAAACAAATTAAAGTAATTAGTAGTTACGTTAATTGATATAAGAATTTATAGATTCTAAAAACGTAGAATTGAAAAAAAAAAATTGTAGATAAAAAATAATATATCTATTATAAAGTTAATAGTATCTAATTGTTTCAATTGATGTCTTAATTTATAAGTTCTAGAAATACATACAGAATTAGAATAAACAATCATAAAGAAAATAAACATTACATCGAAGGTTTATAATTTTCCCTTCGATTCAAATACACGAGAAACCTTTTGCACCAGTGTTGAACATCACATTTTCCACAATTTCACGAAAATTGATATTGAAACTATGGATCAAACGTAGCATTTTTTGTATTTGTAATATTGTATTTAGCATATAGGATGAATCGTATATGTATCATGTTACAAGCTGTATTTTATATAAAAAATCATTCTTTTATGATTTGGAATTCAAAGAAGACTTCTATGTGATGTATTACCATCAGTGTATTATTGTGTAGATACAGTACTACAGTATACTACAGTATAAACTATACTATATTAATATACAACTAAGACAAATATTACTGTACAACTTATTGAAAATCAAATATCATCACATGAAAAGTCTTTCAACTAAACTTTTAAATCATAAACAGAAAGATTTTATTTTCAATATGAAAGAAATATTCTTGTAACAATTTACATGACTCATCCTATATAAAATGAGGCTATTAAAAATCAAATTGCAAAGTGGTTATCAACAAAATTTGTGTGGATATTAAATTTTGCATTAAATCAAACTAAGTGGGACACAACCCGTCGTATATCCCTCTCATTCTTTAGTTATCTTATTTTTTTAAATATTTCTTATCCATCTCTATCTGTTTCTCTGTTTCTCTTGCTCTCTATATTGTTTAATTCTATTATTTCGTAACGTCGGGTTGGTCACTTCGTACTCGTAGACAATAATATTATATGAACAAGTTGCGTAAGGAATGCACCTTTCGTTACAACATGTGTTGGAATGTTGTTTGTTGTTTTTTTTTTCTCTGTCGTAAAAAAAGCTTTTGTTACACCCCTCATTATTACCCTCACCTGCATGAAGGATATATATTTGCAAACGTTGAAGCTTTCCTTTCAGACCAATTACATACACATACTAGTTTTTTTGCATCGTGGTTTTGGTCAGTGCATATTGCGCGATTTTTCTCGATCTTGGTCAACCACGATTTATTTTCGACTTTCTGATTACATTCATTTCCTGCACGATGCGATGTATACTCGAATCGGTGATTAAATTTGCTTTCCAGTTACACCTGACACTTACATTTTCTTTA
Organism: Anthidium xuezhongi; assembly: GCA_022405125.1. Classification (NCBI taxonomy): domain Eukaryota; kingdom Metazoa; phylum Arthropoda; class Insecta; order Hymenoptera; family Megachilidae; genus Anthidium; species Anthidium xuezhongi. Next base: position 2,175,407 of record CM039644.1, read on the forward strand.
ACTGGTATTTATATTTAAATATTGTAATATAATATTATTTTTGAATTATATTTTAACATAAGTTGAATGTTATATTAATATCACTGGAGTAATTATACTTTAGTAATACTTGTTTTTTATATTTTTCGTTTTAAATCAAAATTATGGATTCTAGTCAATGTTATTTCTTTTATTTCAACATTTCAGTGTGTTAATTTAGTAGAAATATCTAGAGATGATTATATTACTTTTAATAAGTTAATTCGATAACATAAAAGTATTGCAAAAATCGATATAAAACTTGGGGTTTAATAAAAATATTTCGCCCAATAATTCAGAATTGTTGATTCTACGTAATATTTTTACTGGCTTTAAAAATGTGTCATTTTAATTAAAATTCAATAAAATTTTGATTTTTTAGTTAAATAAATTCAATTCTGACTGAATTTTACAAAACTTTTAATCTTTTATCAGAATATATTTTAAACGTTTATTAAATAAATATAACTGGATGTTAAAAAATATGATAGTAAAATACAAACATCAGAAAAATAGTAACTTTATATCCGATTAATTAAAGATATAGTTCTAATATTGTTACAAAATTGTTTCTTATGATTTATTCGCTGAAAATTGCCAGTTAAAGAAAAAAGAACTGAATAATATTGGATCTAATCACCGATTCGAATTTCGTGTGCCTTTAAGTAGCGCAATTTCATTTTTTCTTGCTGAAAACGATCAAGTATCATTGGAATGGTCCCTGTTTAATCCAAAACCATGCAACACGCGTCTGATCATGGTTGTCTCACATCCTCTACACTAGCGGATTCTCCGAGAAATTACACTACGAATATCACTGAATCTGCAAACATTTCTGAACATGCAGTTGAGGGTAGCGAAATAGGATGAATTTTGCGCTCTTTGTTCGCACTGATTGACTTTCGTACGTTCTCGAGCACTCTTAGGAAGTTCAATCAGTCGATTACCGTAACTAATTATTGTAACTGTAAAAAGCTCTGCACGTTCCTCGTACCTGAAGAAGATATGAATCTTTCGCGGTCGTCAGTTTTCAAGAACGACAGTTCGTTTTCGAATTTATCTTTTCTCTTGCGCTCGCTTCCGACCTTTTTAATTTACAGAAAGATCATTGCCCTACGAAAGAATTTCGGTAATCAAAGTTTCTAACGTTTCTCAAATTTTATCGAGGAGTTCGACGCGAATATCGGGCAATTTTTATTTTTCATTTTTTTCTGAACATTGAAACTGAACGAATTGTTAAGAAATCGTTTATATTGAAAATTCTGAAAGCTACTATTAAAACTATTTATGCAAAACACAATGTATCACGATATTTACCACGTATAACACGAACGTTTCCATTATATTATTTTGGTTATTTTCAAAGTTTGCTTTACAAGGTTTCGATACAACACGGAAATTAACTCTGTAGGATTATTCATAGGTTTACTCATAAAATATAATTTGTATTTCATATGAACGAAGAGTACATTAAAAGAGAAGAGGGTGAATCGAGTTAAAAGAAACTTTATAAAAATATTATTTGCCATTAGTTAACAGTTGTGTATGAACTTATTACCATTTTTAAATTTAACATAACACATTTTATTCTACACACATACTGTCAAAATAAGCTAAATTTAATTCGTATTTCAATGTTTAACAAACACTGAATTGTTATATCTGTCAAATCGTAATGGGGCAATACATTAGAAATTAGTTTGAAATCGCTTGGTTGTTAAATCCCATACTGATTTTCATAAAGCTCCAAAATTTTGCAATATCTTTGTTGTTGCTTGCACTCGTTTAAATAGTAATTGAAATGAAAATTGCCCGATGTTTGCAGAAGAAATTGCTCCACAAGCTGGCAAACATTTATTTATCAGAGTTTCTTTGTATAGTTCAAATTTGTTTACGCCTCAGTTTGTACATACATACATATATAATTTATACATGATTAACTCTATATAATTTCAATGTTTAATTCAGCCGTCCTGTTTCATCGTTCCACCACGTATAGATACTACGTGCGTGCACACGGTTTGGTTGGCCGTAGATTTTGTAAAGCGTTGTAAAATGTAACAGAGAAAAAAAAGAAATATATATATGTACATATACGTGTACATATATATGTATATATACGTATATGAATGTTGCCCAATGTTCCAGAGTTTATCGATTATTACATACATAATGTGTAAGTAGTAATGTAATGAATTCTGTTATATGCGATCAAAATCCCGCACATCATTCACAATTATACTGTTAAGCCGTTATTAAACTTACTGCACAAAACAGGTACACGTCGATTGGGAAGCAAGGATTTATATAATCTCTCGTTTAAGCTTGATACGACAAAATATGAAATCGATTAAAGATAGAATTATTACGAAGGTCGATCAAATACAAATAAGCTCGTTAATAAAAATGTTTTGAAAATTGAAGTATTACTTTTCAATATATTGTTTCATATTTTCTTAACTATTTTTCTACGAAAATGGAAAATATACAGAAAATATCTTATTTAGGTGTGTAATTCTTAAGTATTATGTTTTAATGAATGATTCTTTTAATATACAATTAATTAATTCGTCGTCTTCATTATCTTCATTATCATTCTTCATTATACTAGGTCGATATTTCAATAATTTTCAATTCGTAAAAGATATTCTGAATTTAAGTAGTTGAGACAAGTGATGGGTCTTACCAAATTACTTGAGTTACAATACAGAAAAGTATGTTTTTTGTAAACGATAATGTCTCAAATATATATTTGCAATTTGCAAAGAATGATACTTCTTATGAAACAGAAAAAAAAGAATTAATTGCTTCAATATAAAAACATAAATTCGTACAAATGGCTCTAATAATTTGATCAGCCTTTACTAATTCGTAGATATCCTTAGTCAGATCATAAGGCGACAAAATTTTAATAATGATTTAATGAAATTCCCTTCAACGTTCATTGTACAGTGATAATGGTATGAAGTAACTGTGTAAACTATTATACTTTTTAAGTTAATAATAAACAAGCAGTATAAGGGACAGTACTTATGTTCTACCATCATATGAAAAGGGTTAATTACATTTGATCGACTCCAATACAAAATAAGAATAAAATTACAATAAGCAACCAAAGCTGAACGAGAGATCATTACACGATTCAGAATAAGCTTTGCTTTGTTGTTCCTGTTTTGTGCGATACTACACCGTTCACACCTTACCAGGCTGCAGTTGACCCCTCACGTTGTTATTTAATCAACAAGGAATATGCGTCTATTTAAAACAACTTATAGGAAAAATGCAAAAATACATTATACTATTCTTTAAAATCATAAAATGAAATAAAGGTCGATCGCACGAGACATCTTTGGTGTCCTTCGGCTAGCAAGGATTACCACGTCTGGGGTCAAGAAAGCTCTATATATTTTTACCAACTCCAACGATCCATGCACCCTCGTTTAAGATACGCATAAGTACGATTCGAAGTAAGTTCCTTAAGTGACGCGAGCATCATCGGTGGAATCCTTGACGGTCATGGCGTGTCCCTGGTATTCGAATCCAGCTGGACCCGTCTACACGTATAACGATAAGAAGTGAATTGTACCACGTTGTATCTGGGAAGCGATCTGTCTCTGTTACGCAGAATGTTGCACCTAGTGGGCGACGACAAAACGTGCAACGTTATTATTGCGGAGGTCCATTGTACGAAAATGTAATAAAGCACGAACTGCTGGAACATCATGATTCGTCGCACGTCATCCCCAACGTGATTTTCTTTTCTCTGTGTTCGTCGTAAAAGCCAGGACGAAAAAAAACATGGAAGAGAAACAAAAGTTGACGATCTTTGTACACGGGTTTCAATCTATTCGTTCACGCATTTACACACCGTTGTACACCTAATGTACGATTGTGTTATTGTTCCTATGCACTGGTTATGTGATTTTGACAGATTATAGCAACTGTTAATCCTAGTTCAACGTGGTAGAGTAATCAGCATTATACAGTCGCGCAGGTAATTTACTTGCCGCGCTACCTTCGGGTCAGGAGGTTGGACCACTTGATCAATTGGGAACCACCTTTGTAAATATTCGTTTTTATGTGACAAAAGTTCTTTTTTCGATTGAAGGTTTATGAATACTATTTGATTATTTATTTTGATCCACTAGAAGTGAAAAATGAAACGACATATTAATCAAAGTTCAATAAATTAAAATTAAAAGTATTTTCTTTATTATTTCAGATTATTCTTCTATTAAAGATTAATTAAATGACTTAATTGCTTTTTGATGAGTAGGTTTCTAAATTAGTATTTAAATATAGAAAAAAACAAATTTATGTTATAGTCCGAGGTAAAATTATTCTTGTCTGACTGAGTTCACTTTTTTACAAATTTTTGTTAATTTTGGTACTTTGCTAATCACTTGATTAATTAATACAGTAAATGAGACTCTACCATTACGAACTAGGCTTTACAGTTAAAGCAAAGCAGAAACTGGAGGTTTATTTTTAACCCCTTCGCCATCGAAATTAATATACCAAAAGCTTGTCTAAATTATATTTCTGTCATACGTTCTCACTTACAAATAATTAGCGCGTGCCATATTTGAAATTAGGAATGAAAGGGTTAATGCCAAACTCGCTACTGTTTCTTCTTTGTTGTCTCCGTTTTCTTTAAGGTGATTATTGTTCATTATTTTTCAACTTGAATGGAACATTTGATTTGGATGATCGTCTCACCTGCCATAAACTCTTTGAACACTACTTGTTACACCTGATACACAAAGATCCTATGTAATCCCACAGACACAGACGTCATTGCAGTATGCGTGGACCAATTAGGTAACTTTGACCCGTTCTGCTCGATCATAAACGTCAACATTGCCATCTGGTCATCGTATGTATGCATCTTTATCCCTTGTGTAATATCGACTCGAAGGGACATACCGCGCAAATGCGAAGGAAATTGCAACAACTTGGTCCATTGGAATAATTATCACATTTATATGAAAATCAGAAGCACATTTACGAACAATAATATAAAATCTCGTTGAATTTTCTAGTAAAGGAAATCTTGGATTAATTCTTTCGCTGCGGTGCCAATTGTGCAATAGTTATTTATTCTGATATTCTCTGAAAATATTTTTATAATGAATAATTAGTTATACAGAATATCCCGAAACTAAAAATTCAAAAAATTTTGAAGGATAGACGATTAAAAAAACAGCTAATTGTGTTGTATAAAATATCATAAAACAATAATAGATCATTTTCTCTAATGTTTATTGCACCATAAAACAAAGCAACAGTAAATTCTTTGCTAATATTGATAAACCCTTTATGGTTGACACAAAGTTCTTCAGAGTCAATATAAATTGCCATAATCTATTAATAAATAAAATTCTTAAATATTTTTATTTAAGAAATTAGTTAATCTCTGTCATTGCAGTGTTCATTTCTTTGAACCACACATCAGCTGTTCATTCAGTCGCTATACCAAATTTTGCAGCGAAAGAATTCATACTATTTTTCCTCTTATAAATGGCATTATATCGAAAATAGAATTCCACTCGTAACATAAAAAAAAAAAATAAAAGAAAAATAGAATGACAGTTCTACTCGATCGATAGAATTCTTGGTGGAGTTAAGTTGTAAGAAGTTGAGTTCGCAGTTTCTCGACACAATTCAAATGTTTGCTTCATGATACACGGTTCCCTTTTTGCATTCGTGGCCGTGAGATGCGGAGCCAGTACGGTGTTACCATGACCCCGGGAACCGTCTGGTTCGACGCTCGGCGTCGTAGAGTGCAGATCCAATGGAAATCGAGCGGAGAATTCAGCAGCGTCAGCAGCAGTCAGTCCACCAGACGAGTTGTCGATAGTGCAGTACCTGCTATGTCACTGTGTAGAAAATTGTCGCATCACTTCCCTCCTCTCCTCCGTCCTGAGACTCCCATTATTTACTCACCATTGTCGACCGTCCCTTTCTCGTCCACCTATTTCTTTTTTTTAGCTCTCTTTCAAAGTAGAACGTAGCTTCCAATGCACGCCCGGAGCCATTCGACCATCGTCCTTCCGTGCACTGTCCTTCAAGATGTTGTTAAAAAGGGCGAGCGACGCCATTCACGATGACTTTTCTGGAACAGTGCGGCTTGAAATCTTGAGATAACCCTTCGCCCTCGACGGCTGTCCGCGGACCAGTTTCATAAACGATGACGGAAACCCGCTATGAAACTGGTCCCCAAAGTATGCCTCTCAGTGTTCTTTTTGCCTATTTATATATATATCTTTACGCTTAATCGTCATGTACATACACTCGACTTTAGCCACTCAATGTCTCCTTTCCCATCTGTTTAGAAACATTTATACGACGTATGTGGACGGTAGAGATTTATTTTTTGTTAAGACCTCTGTTCTGTACAGTCTGCGAGCGAATCGCAGTTCCACAGGCCGCATTGTAACCGTAAAGTCGTTACGGACGATGAGCCGAAAAGAGCATCGGTTCACCTTCGAACGTGAGTAAGCCGTGACGTTGCTCGACGCTTGTGAACACGGATATCGTTTCGATCGTTTCCGGAAAATCGCTCGCGAACAAACACCGTCCTTATCCAGTGTTTCGATCGGTTGAATCGTGTTTTCGTAAATTCGTTTCCGGAGATCAGGCGATCGATTTTCCTCGCGAAACGACGAAAAGTATCTCGCATCTTTGGTTCTCCAGCTTGCATCTTGGCGACGATTCGAGCGTCGCGAAGCTACGAGCTCGATCGGTTTTGTACAATCGACCCTTGCCGAGTCGAGGGTACGAAAACCGTCGACGGTGTTTCGCGAGGAGAGCTAGAAAGGAAGCTGCATGTGTCACAGCAATGCGCACCGTGAATCTCGGAAGCGTTGACGCGCGCGACGTCCCTTAACGTAGGTGTCTTTTTTTTTTTTTTTTCTTTCTTTCTTGTCGTTAAAATTGTGTCAGAATGAACGTGAAAGAGATAAAGAAGGAACGAAAGTGTGCGTGAAAAGAGGGAGAGAAAGAGAGAGAAAGAGAGCATAGAACTCGAACATTCGTCTGAGATCAAGTATTTGATGAACATGTTAATTAATCGATCTTCCTTTTTTCTGTTTCTTCAACGCTCTAGTTGTTCAGGATTAAGCCTCTGCCAGTGTTAGTAAGTACCGCCACTTGATCTGGTGTGATTGGACTGCTGTAGTTAGAAGGCTATGCGTTTATCATACATACATATCCATTCAAACACACGCATATTGTATACCGTGTGTGCGGTGTGAGTCTGAGTAAATAGGTTTTAACCGATGCTCAGAGTACGATAACAATATCATGAATATCATCTGTGTATCGATTCGTAACAATTTTGCCGTGTGTCACAATAACCAATTTTACCCGAGTGATGATTTTAACTAATCGTTCGCCCGTGTTTGGCGGTAAATTTGATTGCAACCACTAATACGATGATTAAGACGAATTAAACGATTGAAAATTGCGCATTGATCGAAGAATTGATTAAAATTCGCCCGAAATGTCTGAGATTTACCCAGACCCAAGCTGCACGATCGACCACCAATGGCACACATCACCATTTGCAAAGAATGTAGGCCTTCGCTCGATCATTCTTCCATTTTCTGCGTTTTTTCAGTTTCTCGTCATGTAAACCCGATACCATCTCAGATTGCCGGATATCACTTAAGCGAGAAACGTATCAACGCGCGATCATCATACACGCGAAAAGAATACACCCCCTTTTTTTTTACTTTCGTTCCTTGTCCATCGTTCACGTTCCCCTCTGTCTCTCTTTTATTTCTTTTGTCTTTCTGTCGCATAGAATGCCAATATCACGAATATCCTTACTTTACTGCTGATGCAACAAGTAGTCACTGGAAGACGTAGATGATTGCGCGACCATTGAATTGTCACGTTAGATTTAAACATAGAAACTAGGCCTGTGCGAATATACGAATCTCTTCACTTGATTTTTGTATTGCAACGTTGCATATTAAATGACAGGAACATGGAAAGTCTTGTATGATTTTATGACATAAAAATGCGACGGAACGGTACTTTTGACGTACCAGTCTGAAATTTAAGATCTCATTAATCTTCTTCAACTTTTTGCTGCGTACAGGATGCTTCAGAACACGTGGGCATAACTTCGCTGACGGGATCAGCGTGCTGAAGCCAGTTTCCAAATTGAAATTAATTGTAGTAATTTGAAATAAGCTATAAATATATTACAGCTGTCACCATAATGTTAAAAATGAGATTTATAATGAAAGGTACTTTGTTATGTTTAAAATTGTACAGAGAATATTTTATTTACATTGATATTTATATCCAATACAATTTAAAAATAAATTGTCGAATATTTAAAATCATGAAACAATAATATTTTCAATTTGTGAAAGGAAGAATCTATTTCTTTTGAAATATCTCATAAAAAATAGGAAAGTGATATCCTGGAAACTATAAATCCTGCGTAGTATAGCAAATGGGAAATTCTGTTGCCATTTCCGAATACAACCAGCTGAAAATGGAATATTGGCTAGTGAACGATACCATCGATAAGCTGTATGTTGTATTCGAAATGTAAATCTTTGTTTTACACCGATATATCATAAATGCTATTTTGCATTACTTTTATGTTATAAAACCATGACTTTCTAGATCAAAAGATCCGCCAATTGATATGCAACAACTTAATACTTCAAATAATTTATCTTATTATTCATGCTTCATCCTCACTTTGTAGTTGCCGAATTGTTTCTTTAAACACTTTTGTAACAATCTGTAAAATTGGTAACAAAAGTCTTTTCAGTTACAGAGACACGATAAGATATTAATTTATAATATTGTTAAGATGTTCATTAACGAAAAGAAATAAATATAAATTTGACGAAGTAATGTTCGATATTGTATTCATCACGAGAGATAAACAAATCTTTTCTTTGTTCAAATTTTTCAGATAAATTGTGTATTCATTACTGCACAAGGTATGACATTGTCTTAATGATAAATAAATCTTTTTCGATTGACTGAGCTTGGCCTTTCAGCATGTAATGCTTCATTGATAATGCACTTTGGCATTAATTGCTTCTTTGTCATTTGTCATCCTATTTCGAATTCAGCATAATTATTTTTTTAACGTTAAGTTATGCTTTTCAATAAAAAAACAAAGATGTATAAATACAAATTTTGATTCGAATTTCGACATCAATTTAGATTTATTCCTCTATACACCAGTATAACTTTGAAACACCATGTAATTCTGATAAATTTAATAATTTTTAATTTATTTCAACGTACGTTTTCTGAATATTCCATGACCTTTTAAAATTAATTAAATTCTTTTTTAATATGCAAAATACGTTTAAAATTCCCTGTCGATAAAAACTGAAAAGATTTTCTCACCAATCACTCTAACGATGGCCTCTTCGAGCAGAAAATAACAAAAAAATTATCATTGTTTGCAAAAACGTCAAATTTAAGAACAAAATCCACGAGTGTTCAAATATTTTACTTATTTTTTATCTTAAAAGGACATCCACATTGCCATGTGTGCTTTTCGTGCAAACAAGAACTCCATTTAATTTCCATAAATTATAAAAACGAGCGTATGATAAATTTGAGAAAGGGATATTCGTGCAAGGCCGTCTCTCACAGAACACGAACTTCATTTACCACAACCACGTCCCATTGAATTTATTATGAAGATCATTGTTCGACTCGTTTCGATTGCGAATGTTACGCGAGCAAAATCGGACGGCATTTTGTATTGTCACTCTGCATTTATCATTCTACTCCTTCGTATGCCGTATTTTCTTCTTCGCACATTTACGTAGAGGCCCGAATGCATAACTTTGCATATCGTGCATTTTTTTCAACGTATATACGTGTGCGTATGTCGCGTACGTGTGGCAGTGTGCTGTGTATACGTATGTACTGTGCAGCATCTAGTGCTTCAGCTTGTTGTCGGATTAATGAAAATTACAGAGAAACGAAAGCGGGTTGCTTGTGTTAGGTGTATGCAAAAGTTTTAGTGTCTTTTTTTCGATTCCCTGACGTAATTACTGTACATTTTAATGAATTCCAGCTATTTATGCTTTTGGAATGTTAGGTGTCGAGGTTTCAGATATGATTTGATGACATTTAAGTACCACAAAGCTTAAAACTTTACGAAAATTACTACGCAAACCTAAGAATGACTGATTATTAATTAGAGCAAATAATTTCAACCGATCTCGAAACTAAGCTTGATATGATTTCATGACATACAAGTATCACAAAACAGCACATATGATATATCAATTTTAAGCTTAAGATTTGGTCAAAATATCTGTACAAACATTTTTCAATGTTTTTGGTACAAAATAGATAATTCTAAAGCAATTAGAAATTGGATATTTAATAATCTATTCATTGATGCAATATATACGTAATTATTTTTGTCACTTTTCAAGCTTCAAATTGATATGTCATAAGTACTATTTTATGATAATTTTATGTCATCAAATCCTATACGTTTCAAAATCAGTTATTGTTTGTTGTAATTGACAACCAGCCATTTTATACAGGGTGTCCCACGCAAACGGCTGGGAATAGATGATAGAAGTAAAAGTTAAATGACATCAGATGTGCAATTTGTGCATTGGTGCATCAGAAAAATGCAACTGCACTCTGTTTTAATGGGAACCTGTATTTTTGGCTGCATGTTTTTTATACTCTTCATAAAAGTGCTAACATTCTTATGCCCTAAGCTTATTCATTTGGAAGTTATTGAAGATAAAATATAAGTTCACATTAAAGAAAAAGTGCAGTTCTATTTTTCTCATGCACCGACGCACAAAAGTGCATAAAATTTCATTGCATATTATGCACCATCTGATGCCATTAAACTTTTACGTCTAACGCCTTCTGCTATTCCCAGTCGCTTAGGAGGTACAGCCTGTACCAGTTGCGTGGGACACCCTGTATAAAAAATATTATTAAAAGATTTGTATAACTATTTTCTGTCAATTTTAAGCTTGTAATTGTCTCACCATACGTACCATTTTCAAGCACTTTTATGTTATCAAATTATGTTAGACTTCATGCGTTTAGAAATCGACTATATTACACTTTATATATGACATAAAAATAAAGCAAAAATTCGCGAAGAAACTTGAAACTTTTGCTTACGCCTGATACCTGGATCATTAGATCATTGCACTCATTTTACAATAACAACGAAATCGTATAACTTTACGATTTTGTGACGTCGAACTATTTTAATACATATACCTGTGCAACTCTGTGTCTGTAAATATAGAAACGTAATTTAAGCCGATCGTCCGTAATGTGAACTAAAATCAGCGATTCGATGCATATTTTATGCTTTCTCGTTGAATTGTTTCAAATGACAATTAATATCACGTGTTTACGAACAAAGATTAAATCACGTTTTTGAAAATCACCGAATTTAAAAATAAATATTTTTCAGAAGTTTGCCTTTGAAAATTGGATTAAGGCTACGGGATATTCAAAAATAATCAGAGCTTTATTTACCATTCAATTGAAATAAAATTTATTTTAATGGAATACAAATTGTAATTGTTTTTTATTGTACAATTAACTGTTCAACACCTTAACGTTTTATGCGATTAAAGGAACCAGACGATAATTTTAAATAAAAATTTTTCATACCGAGACAGTAATTACTAAAGAAGTTAAAAAACAAATATAATCTGTGACTTACCATTATGATTTAATGAAAAAATGCCTTTGAAGTTAAAAGAGAAGCAGATCAGAAATCACCATTACTATAATAAAATAATCATATTAGCAACGATAAAGATAGTCGTGTAGCATTACTTATTATTCAGTGCTGTTATTATGAATGTACACTAAAGTATTTATAACATTTAAAATAGTATTTCAGACTAATGAAAGTTGAAATAGAAAAAAATAGTCAAAATAGAAAATTTTGATTGCACCACTGTTTCATACAGTATTTCACAAAAGAGGTATTAGCTTAAAGCAGTTTTGAATATCCCAACCACTGTTTAAGCATTTCATAAAGGTGAACACTTTTACCCTATTTGCAGTTCTGCATAGAAATATTGTAAATAAACCATTTTTCAAAAACGTGTTTTAATAATACTTTAATGGTCACACGAATTGGTGCTATATATCGATCGCTGGTTATACAAATAAAGGTCCATTCATATCTGCCAGACAGTACCATGACAGACATATTTTTCGGTAATAGTCTGATATAGACACCTTAATATTGGCCCTTTATTTTTCCAATATAAAAACAACACCATTTTGTAATTATTACTTATAAAAATAAAATAAAACACACAAAAACTACTACTCTTGTGTAGTAAAATTACAAATTTTACTTGGAGGGGTTGCATTTGACTGCCATAGTATTTAAGGGTTGAAAATGAATAAAATTATATTTTGAAGAAATTTAGTTATCAGTGATAGATTAAATTAAAGAACATATTTCTTTGCTATGACTTCGATAAACCAAAACGTGTTAAATATGCACCTTGTTACAGGTAATGGAGTATTTATTACGTCTGTCATGTTCAACGTTTGCAGATACGAATGAACCTCAAATCATATAGTGTATAAATTTTATATTCGAACACTTGTGTCACATTGCGTTTACTCGTTGTAAAACCAAGTACACTGTCGAAAAACGAAAAACAGAAACGGAGAGAGGAAATACCACCACGTTAAAGATCTTTACGTTTTCGTTCTCTTTTTAAGAGACAGAGCCAACGCTTCGCGTATGTCGCATTTTCCGCTTGTTTCGCAGCGATTCGATTCAGTTGCAACAGAGCAGAGCCTGGCTTTAGCCAAACGTTTAAGTAGCATCGACAACGATCGATACTGTCGTGGAACGAACGTATCGTCCGCGTTTTAGGGCAACAAGTAATCACCGTCCGCGTGATTCATTAACCTGAATGGTTTCGGTGATCCGAGCACGAAATCGTGCGAAACTATTCTAAGAAATTGTGAGCGTAATTGTGACGAGCACCTATGAACGATTTCACATTTCCTCCCGCCCTTCTGTCGCCCTCGATACTTGTACGCCACAACGAGAACGGTTCACTTCACCAGTTTTATGTTAGGATCATTGACGATGAACCAGTTTCAAATTACACGACTAACGGGTACGATTTTTTTCTGCACCGACAGATTTTCGTACGAGCTCAATTCGACTACGATCCGCTGGAGGACGAGCTGATACCGTGCGCGCAAGCTGGGATCGCGTTCAAAACCGGCGACATCCTGCAGATTATTAGCAAGGACGACCATTACTGGTGGCAGGCGCAGAAGGACAACGCGGCCGGTTCCGCGGGCTTGATACCTTCGCCTGAACTTCAGGAACGTCGTATCGCTTATATGGCAATGGAAAAGAACAAACAGGAACAAGGTAAAACTCGTTGCCTACTTGTTCATGGAAATAGTATAGGTATGATCGTTTTGCTTTCAATTGCTCCCCCTTGTTTAACAAATGATTTTAACACGACCGGTCGAATTTTTCAAAGGGATCGTCTATACGAATTTAACCCTTTACGAACGATCGATCAAACAGGATCGTTATAATAATTTATAGTTTATTTTTTTGTTATGTTTTATTTTATTTAAAATAAATAATATTTTGGGCAAAATATGTAGTTGGAAGTATTTCGTAAAGGGTTAATTCGTTAAATAATTAAAAATGAGGATAGAAGATGTGGTGGAGACTATTTAACCCTTAAGTACTTGTATGATTGTCGATGTATTATTATCAATTAAGTAAGAAATATTTTAACCAATATATAGAGGCAAAAAATAAATATAAAGCTATTTTATTGCAAAGGTATGGAGTGAATTTGTTAATTTTTATCTCAAGGTAGTTAAGGGTTAATATTGAAAATTAATTTTTAATATCTTTAACAATGCATATTATCTTGTGCCGAAATGAACGTGTTTCGGTTGTTTCTACTGTGGCGGTCAACGTGTTTTAATATTTACGTTTAAATTATAGGATAATTTTTATTGAAAAAATTACTTTATTTTAAAAGAAAATCGTTAATGTTATTACATTTTTATATTTTATGAAATGAGTATACAATCACATGATCTTGAAAATAAAGAAATGGGCAGGTGGCAGATATTCGAGCAAGAAATAAAGAAATATTAAATTATTAAGTCTTTATTAATATTATTATTGATCATACCAACATTAACTATAATTTCTTTCAAATTTTCTGATCAAGTTAGAGCACATGAATAATTTAACGTGAATAATTTAAATAGCAGCAACTGCATACATAATTTTCTAAATGTTAGAGAATATATGTTCATTATAAAAATGCAATTTTACGACCTCCTATCTAGAATATGCAAATTTACTCGATTCATGAGGAACATGTTAATGTGTTGAATATCCTAGGATAAATTGCCATGTGTGGGAAAAGTTACTAGGTATTATACATACTTAGGTACCATAAGTAATCGAACACTCGTTACATTTAACCTAATCCATTTCTAACCCAAGCATAATGTCTGGTAACTTACTAGAATTATAACGAGTATGTAATAAGGGTACCATTTTTCCTAGGAAAGTTTATCTTTTATTGTTCTAGCAATAGTTTATTCAAAATTATAATACTTTCTGCTTACATTTAGATTTTAAACAACTTTTCAAATTGTAATAATAATTTATAGACCAACTGGTTTCATATGTTTTGTCGTAAAATAACAAACGACAAAGATATTTTAACAATAATATCGAAGATTGAATTATCCTGTTAATATCTTGGTTACGTACTTCAGCGCCAGATATGACTTATCGATTAAAAAGAAAGGGTTGCGAGTTACATTCAGTTTTTACCAATCAGGATAATTGAATGGAACGTTGTGTAATCAGTTCTGGCAATAAAATCCCATTATAAACGAAGTTCTCATTAACGTCGCGTAGCGTCGAACGACGTCAGGTTAATTATAGGTTCCAGCAGATCGCATTCTGTCTGATATTCAGATCGGAAGATGAAATTTCCGTCGCGTTTTACCATCGCCTTACTGATCCATTATCAACCCTGTCACGTTTGATACTCCGATTAATTTCCACTACTCTCGCTGCTGCCATGAAACGAATGTGCCGGTGAACATGATGCGATGTGTGTGTTGTTAGATGTGGGCAGGTTTTCAATGGAGCATGTAGTATCGTTTGATGTGAATCATGTTTACCAGGTGATACGGGTCCCCGGGCAACGTGCCATTCATTCTTTTTTCCCCCCTTCTCTTTTTTTTTCTTTTTCGAAGAAGAACGAATGAGCAAGGGATTACGTTCCGATGATCGATCGTGCAGTTATGAATAACGACACTGCAATCCTCGACTCAATCAATCGCGATTAAAAATGATTAATCTACGATACCTTATTTTCTTTTAGCAATGTTAGCGGTATGTAGAAGTTGTCATCGTCTACTTATAATTTAAACATTTAATTATCAGTAATTATTATTGTTATTATTATTGTACAGTAATAATAATTGTAATAATTATAATGATTCGTTGACTGGAATGTAGGTATTTTTAATGCAATATTTGTCTTCCTTTTAATATCTATAAAATAATAATAAGAAGCTTTTACATACCACTAATAACTTCTTCGTTAAAAGTATCTGTTGCTTTTTCATTGTTACGCTAAATACCGTGTCAGTGAAATATTTGTATAACAGAAAATGATCAAAATCATCGTATAAACGTATTTTGCATTAGATATTTCAATATTAGGTGAGTTAAAATGATCCAGCATCCACAGAATTGAAATGGATACATATTTTCAACATAATAGCATAAATATGAAAAACTTCAAATCAACTGAAGAATATCAATTTCTCATTTCCTTAAGCGTAATACAAACCGTAGATCAGTGATATGAGATAACAGATTTCAAACTTAGCACAATTACAAAAAGGTTCAAAAATAGGAATTTTGCAAAATCATAGTGCACACATATAAAAAAATGAGAGAATTCACGTTTAATTTATACCAGTAGTTCACAATTTTAAGCAGGTGTTAAGTGTGTTAACATTATTGCACTAAATCAATCATGAATATCTCCATTCCTTTATAGAGGTGTGTACTATAGTTTTACAAAATTTGGAGTGCCTTTTAATTATGTTAAGTTTGGATCGAATCGGTGTTCCAAACTTTGTACGCTTCCCTTGTAAGAATTAACCTTCGAAAGGCGGAAACCGGGCCATCGTGGCCCAAATTCACAAAACGCGAGCAAGGATTCTTCAACTGAAATTAGGTGGTCAAATTTTTGCAATAAAAAATATGTTTAATGCTTAGGAAAGTAAATTCTCGTTGTCTCAGTTGTCCGCCATCCGATGGTTAAAATTCGTAGAGGATCGTTAGTTGACTAAAATAATTTAGTAGAGAAAATTCGTGATTAGCAAGACAGGAGTGATAGTTTTGAAAAATGAATCATTAGCTTCAGTGATACAGCTGTTGTTGTGTGTTGTGCGGGGCTAGATGCTGAAGGAGAAGGAGGATGTTCTTCTCACACCGAAGGCTGCGACGGTTCGACAGGTATGACTCTGCCTTCAGGTAGAAAACGCGTAGAGTCACGTAGAACCGTGTAGTCCGCATGAAATACAAGATATGTACTCGTTCCGTGCTTCAAATACACGCATCAATTTTACGAAATCAAGAATTTCAACACTTTCTTGGAGGCAATCAATTAAAAACTCAAAGGGATTTTCCAATAACGTAGAGAAAAGAACAATCGCTTAAGCTTTAGGACAGTTTGTTTTTTAGAAACAATAGACAATCTCTATGAGGCTTTTATAAACGCTTTAACAAGTATTTAGGCTAAACAAAAATACATTTACTTATGTGCAAGATAAGTCAGTAAGAACTATCTAATAGAACTCCTTACTTGTTGATTACGGTAATAAATGTTTAAATTCTGATTCTAGAAAATATATTTACCCTTTGGTACAATCTATTTCGAGTTTGTTGGAATTTATTATAAATAATATGCAAATTGTTTTATCTATATTACTGAATATTGTATTACTCATACTGTTAATATTTGTTATAAACATTCAAAAATGGGTGACTAATGTCTAAATGTATACATCTCTAATGTCCCAATGTCTAAAATATTTCGTTCAAGTATCAAAATGATTACGAAAATTGAAATATCCTTGCATGCTTTCGGTAATTTGAGTCACAATGGAGCCGACATCCGAGGGTTAATTGGTCGTGTCTTTAATAATTGGAGTTTCAATGTGTCTTATTACACATGTCTCACTGTGGCGGTCAACGTGATAACTAACGCAAAATTCAGTATGCGACATTCTCAACGTCAACCAGCGAGTAACATAACCCGTTCGCATTTCTAGATCGAACCATTACGTAGGATAATTAGAACACTTTTCATCGTGAATTTTGGTGACATGGTAGATCTTCGTTGTACCAGTATTGTATCACAGACAGTTATTCTACATAATATAGAACATGCTTTCACGTGGCGTGCTTCGATGCATGCTTTCGCTGAACGTTTCACGCACTCACACGCTTGTTCCGCACGATTCCACTCGCAAGCACATTGTGTCAGGCATCATTATGCTGAGATTTTGAACGAAAAATTCCGTAACAAGCGTTTGAAATCGCCAAAAGTGAAAATGTTTCGAAACTTTGACTTATAAATAAAGTTTTCGTTTCGTTAACGACGAAAATGTACGATCTCAGGAACACTGATTTGATCCAAACTTTGCAGTGTGATCAAAGATACCAAGAATAATATTTGTATATCTTATATTCTTTTCTGAAATAAGAAAGAAATTTAAAATTAAAATTTAATTCTTCTAAATCTAGAATTACGATTTCTAGGTTCGTCAAAACTAAAATATTCAATAGACTGTAATGGGTGCCACATAGTTCAAATAATTAAGAGTTAAGTAACAAATTTGTTGCTTATTAACGTGCATGCTATAATTTTGCATAACTATTATTTTCGGTGTTCTATTATGACGTTACAAAGTTTAGATGAAATTGGTGTTTAAATTTAATCGAATAAAATTGCTGTCTAATCGAGTCTCTAATTACTCATTTATTATCCATTTAGTTTTGTATTAGTTTTGTATTTTGTTTAAGTCATTTATGTTTCTATGCAAATTGTTTAAAGTACCGATAGTAAAAATTGAACTGTTTAGAAACAATTTATTAAAAACTATCATTAGAACCGTTCAAACTCGTCATAATCGTGCTTCTGACCATGGCATTCACGACTTTCATTAACCTCACACACGAAGAACACCTAACGACCCTTTTGTCTTTTGTTCATCTTGTGACCTGCTGGAACGCCCATCTTACAGTGGGACTCCCACGCTCTCCTTATGGTTATGGCTTCTATGTAAAACTGGCTGAATGAATGAAATCTCTTTACCATTTAGAAAGAATACGCTTACACAATGATCGACATTTATATACGAAGTAGTTCTTCACTTCTATCGCGCGTTCAGACGCTAATTGTACGAAACGTTCGAGGAGGATGCTAATTAGCACATAGACAGCTGCGTTTCGATTGCTGCCTACCATACCGTCACACTAATCTAAAGGAACGTGCATAACTGACTGGCGTAGCAAGTGATGCGAATTACTTTTACATATTTGTGTTCGTCTGAAAACGTTTCAGAAATTGTATTAGGTTGCTATGTATCGAATTACGGAATTTTAACTATAAAACGTTTGATGTAATTCGATGACGTGAAAGTATCACAAAATGGCATATCAATTTTAAGATTAAAGTTTAGTGAAAATGACCGCATAAACGTATCATTGGTATTCTTAATATAAATTGATTGATTATCGATTGCAGTAAATGGTGACCAATTTTGAGACACTTAAAGTTTAATAGAATTTTGTGACATAAAATTATCGTCAAACAATACTTGCAGTGTATCAATTTTAAGATAAAATTTTAATAAGTACGAATGCATAAACACTGTATTGTTAATACAAAATGACTGATATTTCATTGCAACTGGTAGATATGCTGTTTCAATGGAAAGTCGAACATTTTACGTTAATAATATTGATAAAACAGTTATGTAGTCTTGTTTATTAAAACTTAAGTTTTAAAGCGATATACTATAAGTGCTATGTCACAGTACTTTTATGTCATCAAATCCTCTTACACTTTATACGCTTCGGAATCGGCCATTGTTTGCTGTAACTAATACTCAGCAGTTTTATATTAAAAATGTCGATGAAAGTTTCATGTTAGTAATTTTCATAAAGCTTCAAGCCGTAAGATTTGATATGCCGTAAGTATTACTTTACGGTACTTTTATGTCATCAAATTATGTCAGGCTTTTTATATTATGCTATTTGATACGTAACAAGCTAATATCTATTATCGATGATGTTTATCTATTGGAATTATTCTTTTGATCATATGCTGGCTGTTTTTTAATATTCGATATTTTATATATTGTATTAAATGGCATGCCATAATGAGGTTATAATGGTCAATAAAATAATTCAATTTTGATTATTTAAATTCTAATCGAAAGATCAACAAATTGTATTAAAAGTACATTATAATGCACGAAATTTTTGTTATTTTGTACCCTTATCAAAATTTTGTAAAGTAATTTTATCAAGAAATTAATGAAGTTCTTCTGTGTTAAAATCTATCTTAAAAATATTGAATATTGAAACACAAGAAAGCTCTTATGTAATATAAAAATAATCTATTTTTTACATTTTTATTTTTAATTTAATCACTTATTGTAATAATAGTTTCAATATTATAAAACAACCTGCATATACAGTACATTTAATAAAACAGCTATAAAAACATATGCAATTTTCTAATAAATACATTTTATTGTTAGAAAATATCCTGAATGGGCATTAATATTCCAAGCGTTTTATTGATAAATTAGAATTTTTGAATATAAATTAATAAAATAAAATTAGTACAGAACTAAACAATTATTTTTCAAGATTAAACGCTTGTGATATCAATGTTAATGAATTAAAGAAGTATCATAACTGATTAAAATCAATTGTTTTGTTACGTTATTACTTCATAAGGAAACGTAAGTGGAAAACTCTAAAAAGAGTCAGGAACTATTTACTTACAGGGTTACACGATTTCGAACTGATTCTCGTACTTATTTCAATGTGTTATTCAAATGTTTAATCAGCATATTTATTGCGTTTCCAGTGAATTGCTCAATATTTGGCCGGAAAAAGAAGCAGTACAAGGATAAGTATCTAGCGAAACACAACGCAGTCTTTGACCAGCTGGATCTGGTCACCTACGAAGAGGTCGTTAAGCTTCCCTGTAAGTAAAACATTTATTAATTTATTATTAATAATGTATTCTTCTCTAACGTTCCTCCTTTTCTATTTCATTCAATTAAATTAATAAATTTGCCATATACAAATATTAATTTAGACATTTTATAGACATAGATTATTGATTAAACGTAAAAGTAGATTGTATGATTGAAAATTATATAATTTTCTTATTTTTTAACATTAGAACCATCATTGCTTCGTTACGAATTTTCATATTATAAATTTTCAAATAAGAAACTGTACAATTATGTGTATATATCACTTTTCACCGTTTAAAGGATTGCATAAGACTTTGAGGAACGATATAGATTGAAGAATTCCGAGCACGAACATTATAAAATGAAATACATTTAAGAAAATAGAAATGAAATAAAAGAAATTTTACAGATAGATTTAAACGATATTTGATAGATCGTTAAATTATTCAAGTTTGCGAATTTCAATCGGATATTTGATATTAAATATTAGTTTTATTTTATTGTTGCAGATCCCGCATTTCAGCGGAAAACGTTAGTGTTACTTGGAGCGCACGGCGTTGGGCGTCGTCATATAAAAAATACAATTATCGCGAAGCATCCTGATAAATACGCCTATCCTATTCCACGTAAGCATAAAAATATCACTTTTATTTTCTTTAATCCCCGGATAGTGGATTACCGAGACAGTGACAATTTAAATTTAATTTTTTACTGTATTTTATTTCCGTTTCTATTATTTTAAATGCCATTTAAGGCCGGTGTATAAAACCTCTTCACTTGAATGTTTGTATATTTAATTTTATTCGAATTTTAGCTTTCTTAGGTATTGATTCAAACTTTAGCGTTTAAATTAATTGATAAATATAAAATGTTTGTATTTCTTTTTATTATTAATACTACCAATTCATTTCGAACGAAATTCTTTCGTAATATGATACAATAAATTGATTTAATAGCAAAGAAGCGAAAAATTCATTACTTTTGGAATTGTAACTTTCATATTCATTAACGCATACACGAGCCATTTTAATAACCTTTAATTACGTTAGGGATGTGCAAAAATTTTCATTTTTTGTATGCCAGTACTCTTTATTAATATTTATTAATATTTCTGCATTGCAACATGTTTATTATCCTTTTAATCTAATATTTCAATTTGATATTTCACGTTTCATACTAATGTAATTTCAGTGATATAAACAAGTGATGGAAACTTTTGCATACTCTTATAAATTATTATTTATCACGTTTTATTAATGTATAAAACACGTGTATTAAAGAAAAATTAAATTTGTTATTAGTTATAAAGAGTATACTAATTCCAAGTTCCATGTAGCAAAATATTTTAAAAATGTCATAGTTATATCTTGGGATTTTGAAATATTGAAGTATTGCAATTTTTCTTATCTGTGTTAGGTAATATTTTTATTTCGTAAAATTTACTTTTATAATTTATGTCATGAACAGCACAATTCTTTTGATTTCTCTTCTTTTTAATCTTACACCAAATTTTTATTTGTAAATACTATAGTACTTATACTTTGCTTACATTTCTATTTCTAAAAATACAAATTATTAAGATAAATATTGCACTTAATATATTTTGTATTTCTTTTAAGACCAAAGATAAAGTTACATATTTAAAATATTGTGTCTGTATATAAATATTGTATTCATTAACTGAAGAAACAATTTTGCTTTTTGACATAAGATACTTATAAATCGAATTTCTGGTCCATAAAACATATTTCGTCCTCTTTTCTGTGGTGCATTTTATGATGTCAGCTAGATGGATTTTCATCGTTTGTAAAGCAAAGAGGCCTTTGTGCTTCTATCTTGAAACCCATAAATTTAATATTTTTAGATATACTTTTATACGTTCATTGAATTTGTGCACAACAATGCACTTTAAAATATATCTAACGTGATAACCGCTACTGAAACTTTTGAGGTCTTTTTAAATGATGTAGTTTCTCCATCATTCAGCCATACCTTATACCACGCATACAGAACACTATTGAATTAATTTTTTTCTTTTAATTTAATCGAAACGTCGATCATAAAGAAACCAACAGTTTCCATAAACTTGTAGTCCCTTTTTTATTTTTGCAGGTATTTCATTTAAGGATTTGAATTAATAATTTCAGTCGAAACTGAAATTTCTCAAAAATAAAAAAGGAAGGGATATTAGGATTTACGTCATCGTTTTTAATCTTTAGTTGTAGCCATGCGAATTAAAATTTTTCTTAGAAGCTCACAAGTATTTAAACATGATTTTTCAGATACAACGAGGCCTCCGCGAAACGATGAAGAAAACGGACGCAATTATTATTTCGTATCGCATGATGAAATGATGGCTGATATAGCTGCTAATGAATACCTCGAATACGGTAAGTTATGAGATTTAACATTCGAAATACAAATTTTGATTCTATTAAACTTATGCAAAATTTCTTGTAAGTAACGATGTACACAGTATTAATTGGTAGTTAGTAACTGACTACCAATTAAAACCAAGTAAATTTCGAATATTATTAGTAGATATTAGCATAAACATATAACATATGCAGTATAAAGCTAGAAGGACGATATTAAATCTCCTTATGAAATTTGCAGTAGCAGTTAATGTTGCGCATTTCTATATGAATATATACTCTTTCGCTTCCATTACACCCGTAAATTCCATTAAGATTTGCAAATTAACAAGCTGATTATTGCAATAAAAATGCAAATATCCTTTTATGTTTTTTATATTTATTGTCACTCGGTATTACATTATTTGGGACATCATAACATTGTCTATCTTTAAACAAATATAATAAATATTAAATATCATGGATCAATAATAGTTCCAGAAATATAATTTGAATTATTAGTTTTAATATTGTAATGCAGATATAAAGATTGAAGTGTGAAGTATGCTGTTTTAAAGTAACGTCATCCATTGTAATTTTAAACATGTACAATTTTTTTTCTTACGTCACACAAAAACTCTGTTCACATACATTTTTCTTGCTTTCAGGTACACACGAAGACGCTATGTATGGAACGAAACTTGAAACAATTCGCAAAATACACGAAGAAGGCAGGGTGGCGATACTGGACGTGGAGCCACAAGCTTTAAAAGTGTTACGCACAGCAGAATTTGCACCTTATGTTGTTTTCATTGCCGCTCCAGTATTCCAGAATATTACTGATGTAAGTACCATTTATCCCTAGACTCGTCTATAACACGGGGAATACGTTCCATGTTACACAAGTTACTTGCATTTGAATCTGATTAGAGGGTTTCGAAAGGAATCTTGAGTACCTACTTTTAAACACTTTTACGTGATATTGTACCCAGGAGTGAATTAAGGGGATGGGAATTGGACAAAACTGTACCCCCGATTTATAATTTTATAAATTATTGCAGGTTTTTTAATAAACGTCTCCAATAGATCGTAATAATTTGTAACTTAAGCAGTCTCTTAAGTTTAGGAAGACTTCACGTTTAGATAATATTGAGTCGTGTAAAATCTTAACTCCGCCCTGATTGTACCTCATATTTTTACATAATTTAGAAAATAATCCAAAAAGAAAGTTTTACAACCTAAAAGTGTAAATATTTGATTTTAAAACAGGTTAAAAGCATTTATATATTAATTCAATAATAATTTTAATTAAATCCTTAAATTCGATTCAATAAATTGCTTGTTTTATCCAACATAATACCTTTCGAAGCAGACAAATTATTTTAACCAAATCATTTATAACTGAAAATATTCATTTTTCAATTTATTTTTATTAAAACCATTTTACTTGGAAAATACTATTTACAGGAGAAGTATATTGAAATTGAGTTGGTGTATCGGACTTTGACTTTATATATTAGACTATTGACTTTGTATATTAGATTCGTGTACACGATGATCCCATCTTCCGCAAATATAGATCGTTAACCTACCCACGGAGGATGGAACTAACTAAGGATTAAACGATTAATAGGTCATTGACGAAATTACGGAACACCTCCACCTAACTGAATTTGCTGTTATAAGTTGCGTAATTGAAATCGCTTGGAGAATTTAATCTCAGCTTGCAGCAGTAGCGAGTACATGGAACAATTTCAAGGCTGTGCAAACTACTGTTTAATTATGTTAAAGCAATTAATGAGAATCAAAAGTAGTTGAAGAGTTTAACTTCAAATATTTCTTATCGTCTCTAAGTAAATACTTATTATTACTCACACAAATAATTTATTTAGCCTTGATGCTTACTGATGCATCGGAAAAGAGTTAAAGTAGCCATTTATTGAATTTTTAATTGTAAATTCATCACATTTACCAAATCCAGTGGTGATTATATATAATCACCGGATCAAATCTACCGTAACAACAAATATACTAAGAGTTAATGTTTCTATCGTTGTCTTTGACATCATTTTATACATATTATTTTTGTTAATGATGTTCCAGTGCGACGGAAGCTTGGAAAGACTGGCGAAGGAGTCGGACTCGTTGAAGCAAGCGTACGGCCACTTTTTCGATCTAACCATCGTAAACAACGACATCGAGGAGACGATCGCGCAATTAGAGGCAGCCATCGAACGAGTCCATACGACACCGCAGTGGGTGCCTGTTTCCTGGGTCTACTGACAACGAACCTCTCCAGTTCGTCATATCACCCACTGCAATGGCTCGTCGAACGTGAAACAGTGATCATCGAATCGCGATCCACCGAACGACCGGTCCATTTGCGATCACTTTGCCGCGACCACGATAGACTTGTCACAGTGTACCTAAAGTAATCTAGGTCGCAACAGTTGCAGCCGATTCGGGACAGACAGGCACGTATAAAACGCGTCGGACCAATCGAACGAACGTATTCGTCATGGATCATTCGATTCGATCTGCAACACAAAATATCAACTCGAATGCGTGACTTTGGCCGTGTGTTCATACACAGTTTTTTTATCAACTACTGAATTGTTACTACTACTGGTTAAATTACTGTTATTGTCGATCGCGTGGGAAGAGTTAAAGAGACGAAAACTGATCCGGTTTCTCTTAAGGCGCAGAACACGACAATCAAAAATAAAAATAAAAAAAAAATAAAAAAAAAAGAGGAAACAAGGCTCGACCACGATACATATATAGATTTCACGAATCTGTAATATTGTTTTTCCTTTTTTTTTTTTTTTTTCGATAAATATAAGCAACTCCAAGGAATCATTTTGATCAATGATAACGTAACGAAGGAGCGATTGCCTGATAGTTAACTTTGTTCACGCAGTTTTCTCTCTTTCTCTCTTCGCATCTGTCTGCTCTTCTTACTTTCGATCTTCTCTATCTGTCCGTCTCTATATTTTCCGCTGTCTTCTTTGCATTTCTCGAGACATTCCTCGTGCCACGTAATGAAACGCGCGTACGCAAATTGTAACGGGTGATTATCGTCAAGTCTGTGCGGTCTGTACGTTATCCACGCGTTTCGAGAACGTTTTAGATGGTAGAGAATGATAGATCGTGTTGGATCACAGGTTGGTGAACACGCGCCCGGTGAAGATCAAATGCTGAGATAAATTAATTAAAAAAAAAAGAAAAAAAGAAGGGGGAACGGTCGTTCGAACTGTTCGTGAATGTTGACCGAGTGGACACGCTTGTACCGTTTATTGCGAGATCTGTCAATCGACTCTATCCGTAACCTATAATTGCCTCCTATCGTACTATCTTATAACTATTGTATACAGAGTGAAAAAATGATAAAAAAAAAAATAAAATGCTAGGACCTTGCTGCCCGATAGTCCAGCGTCGCTGATCCCACCGTAAACGAGCACCGATCTCAAACCGAAAGGAAAATCGGACTGAAGCGGGCGGCTAGTCGTTTACCAGTAACTTTAAGCAAGTAGAGAAACTTCGCCGATTTCGTCTAGTATTTCGAACATCTAACTAGAACCTTCGTACGTGTATATTGCGCGAGCGTTTATTCTTCTTCCTTAGCAACGTCGTTTCCGTTTCTTTGATCGAGCGTATTCGCAACTCAACTCCGGCACTATCCTGTTCCGAATCTCCCGCCGGACCCGGGACGTCGAAATCGTTCTCGCGTTTCGTCGTCGAATTTCCCGTATTTAATTCTCGACCCGTGTGCCGGGTCGATCCGTGAGCTTTAAGACGGACGTCTTAGGGTAACCGGCGCCTCTCATCGAACCGTATTTTCGTTTCGCACACACGACGACAAACACACGACACACGCACGCACGTCACCACGGTAATATCACTCGGTTCGCATCGCATCCTCGTACAAAAAATAATGAGCGCATTAATCGAATGACGAAGCGAGAGAGCGCGCGGTTTACTATACGAATATTTATAACACGTAAACTCAAGTAAATAGATAGTCTTACCAACTATATGAAATAATACTAAACACCGTCTTGCATTAAAAGAACAGAAGCAGTCTAGAGGAACATGTACACGCTGACACGCGCACATTAAATTACACCACGTAGAAACGCTTACACAATCGTACGCGTGTGACACAGACACAATTGTACGCGAGACACGGGTACAGGTATATCCTTCGACACGACCAGCCGTACCGTGTTATGTATGGAAAATAAAAATACATGAATACAAAGTTTAACATTTAGTTTAAAAAGGCAATTAGAATTATTAAAAGTAAGTTAATATAAATATTCTATCCTACCTTTTTGTAACATTCCAATTGAAAATAACACGTATACATTAAGGATTCATAAAGCTTCAAAATTTATTGATATAATAATTTCTCTGACCGTGCTGTTACGAAAGCTCTGTTCCCAAAGTACTTACGCGTTGTAGAAAGATTATCTGTACACGTGTGCGTACATACGCAGAGGAGAAAAAAAAAACATAGACACGTACATTACGAGAAGTAACGTGGATTTACGAGAAACAGATTTAATGTCTAGGTAATTAATTACAAACGATTAAATGAATTAATTGTGTAACTAATTAACACTAAATTACTAGGTGACTAGGACATTTGCATATGCAGCCCGTAGAAGCGAAGGAGTGAATGCGTTGTACGTACGGGTATTTGGTGTGAGTGTATTGCATTCACGATCAACACTTGTGACCCTCACGTGGCTTTGTTCAGAAAGAAAAATGAGAAAAAATAAAAAAATGTTTAATTACAGCTCAATTACTTATATTTAAGATTTCGAGAAACATACACGCGTACAACACGGCGTACACATACAGATGCACATCGTACACGTACACGCGTACTCACAGATTTTACTATGTTCTTCCTATACGACACACACATACACACACATACCACGCATACACACGTAAGGACACGATGTTATATAGTCATCGAGCGGGTAATTGCCCTGTTTAATTAAACGCTATATTTTGATGCAGTTGCAAAAAAAAAAAAGCGAAGAGAAAACAATCTGTCGTGTACGTTTTGCGAACAGGCCCATTTCTCGCACGAAAACAAGTCTAAACAAAAAAAATTGTTAAGTGACAAAAAGGTAAGATCGTCGCATCAAAATCGAAGGAAAGCTCGTGTCGGTATGATCGTTTAGTGTGAATGATAAAAAAAAAAAAACAATCGAGTTGTAAGGAGAACGAGTCTTCGGTGATTTTGTAATATTTCTTATAAGTTGTAGCTGCCATATCCAGTAAAGTTAAGTAACTAGGTGCACTGAGTGATTATCTGACGACGACTGTTAGAATTCTAATGGTGATGATTTATTGATAATGATCGATCGATGATCGATCCTACATGCTCCTGCAAGTGTGTGTCCGCGACTTTGGATGAGTTACGTTAAGATGTTGAAAGACGACGGGTCTAAAGAAAACAATAACAGTTCATTACAATTATGTAATTATAAATAAGAGAAAGAGACGAAGAATATTATAACACGTTGTTAATTGAATTAATAAAACTAGCCCAAAGTGTCAAATATGATTTCATTTTGTTACCCTGTTCATTGTACAAACCTTGCCTTTTGTAATACAAACATAAAAATACACAAAATAATCCTTGAATTCGAGAAATTGATGAAATTTCGGAAGTACGCAGTTTACGTTGCATAGATAAGAGGTAATATTACGGCTCGAGAAATCGGTATTTATTTAATACCAACAAACCAAATGTTATTAGAAACTATTAAAGAAGGTACTTTGAACCTTCCTCTTTATTCTTCAATCATGAAAGGTTACAAATTGTTACAATAACCGATAATATTAGTGAAAATTCATCAGGTGTTTAATACGAATAACAGGCATGTGATTCGATAACTATCGAATATCGATTATTCGACAACTGTAAGCATTATAGTAGTATACCTTTTCACAGTGGAGGTATTTTTCATGTTCATCAAATTGTATCAGGAGAATATGACGTGACAAGAGGTATTCTATGTGCCACTTCTCAGAAGTTTTGTGACGTCAAACTCCAGGAATTACTGAAAGCGTATTTTAAAGAAGTGTACGTGACACAGGGACTCCAGTTTCCAAAATTTGAAAATTGCCCCTGATGGCCGCAGTATAGCCGTACTTCTGTGTTACCTTGGTCATCATTCTCAAGGGGCATACCCCTGGCGCACTGCAACGCTGGCACCCGTTACTTTGGCGTACATCTGGTCATCATTCTCAAGGGGCATACAGATTAACGTTACAAATGAATCGACAGTCGATCGTACCGCATTACGTACTTAGAATTTTGCTATAACGGTTTATAATTCTGATTTTATACAAGTTTTCTTCCTTAATAATGTATAAAAATTCATTATTCCAACTTAAATTTTTCCGTATTTTGTAAAAGATAATTTATTGGTTTGGTAAGTAATCAAAAATTTTATTAAAAATGGAAAATAATTTGTTGCGAGTAAATATAAAAAATAAAAAAGGAAAATATGTCGGAAACCTAAAAGTGTCAACCAAATCTCAAAAGAAAAACATTATGACATTGACAAAAGAATAACGAAACAAGCACAACGCTATTATTTATACAAACCGAAATTACTTTCTTGACAACTCAATATTTGTGCATACCAAAATTACTTTCTTGCCGACCGTATAATTAGTCAATTGATGTTTATTGAAAATTCTTTCAATTATGTATGTTACATAAAGGTTACATTCTTAATTCTAACACACTTAATTCTAACTACTAACTGTAAAAGCTGCATTTATTCAATAAACTACATGATTTATACATTCAGCTTTACAATAGTTATTATATTATTTATAACTAACGTTTACAATTGTAACTTTGCGAGATTGCAGCGGAGGGAGTGGGAGGTCCGATCGGCGGCCGAGTATTGCTCTCTCGCTCGTACAGTGACGCGGAGAAAGTGAGAGGTAAGATGCTCGTTGCACTCTTCTCTCTCGCTCTTACACTGACGCGGAGGAAGTGAGAGGTCCGATTGACTGACTAGTGTTCACTCTCTCGCACATTGTGGAAGTGAGAGGTCCGAATGGCGGACTAGTGTTCTCTCCCTCTTACGCATTAGCATACTGCGTTGGCTTGGTGCGAGTGAGAGGGGTGACGCTCTCGCGGAATCTTTCCACTCGCTGGTGCATTGGCGTACCTGGCGCGGGCTGTGATGTATAATTTTTAATCGTTGCGTTACAATAATTAATAGTATGAGTTATTCAAGGTTCAGACTATTGTAGATCGGTTTTTCGTGTTCGCGTACCTGGCGCGGGCTGTGATGTATAATTTTTAATCGTTGCGTTACAATAATTAATAGTATGAGTTATTCAAGGTTCAGACTATTGTAGATCGGTTTTTCGTGTTCGAAAATGTAAAATTCGATACCTGATTGTAGACGGTGTTTTTAGACATGACTTTTATCTTTAGATATCAATAATTTCT
>CM039644.1:2205704-2291587 GCA_022405125.1 Anthidium xuezhongi
ACAATCTTTTAATTAAAGGGTCAAATTTTTTTGGTTCAACACGAATGAGAACATGAGAAACGAACACAATTAAATCACAAAAAATATGTATTTCCAATAAAATACTCTTTGTCCCGTGCATTCATACACCCCCACCAACCGCGTCCATATAAAACGATAAAGCCGCCGAAATCGTATTTACGCGATTTATTCCGCTAATGGGCATTAATGGTGAATTGATCTCCATGCAAACTGTACCAAATACAGAGACTGATTAAACTAATTACTATAAAATCAGCTGTGCACACTGTGTTGCGTTTTCAAATATGATAATATACCGGCTCTGCTGTCACGGCAACCCGGCCAAATGAAAATTATTCTTTCCATGGCGAACGTATCAATTGGCACCCGTCTTTTTAAACACTCGCCAGTTCCCTATACGAAAATATTTTATCCTGCACTCCTCCTAATGGAGATTCGTCGTGAGTAATCCGCCACATTGGTAAATCACCGCGCGCCAACACGCGCCGAACCGGGGATGGCCGAAGAAAGCAGGAGAAGGAAGACCGAATTACGTGGAGGACATGTTATCCCGGAGGATCGAAAACAAGGGGAAGAGAGGGAACTCGGTTGTGTGTAATTTATGACAAATGACGCTGCAAAATAAAATCTCGCCGCTATTTTCCCTAACCCTTCCACGCCCTTTCGGTACAACCTCCCACTCCCTCCGCAGCAATCTCGCAAAGTTACAATTGTAAACGTTAGTTATAAATAATATAATAACTATTGTAAAGCTGAATGTATAAATCATGTAGTTTATTGAATAAATGCAGCTTTTACAGTTAGTAGTTAGAATTAAGTGTGTTAGAATTAAGAATGTAACCTTTATGTAACATACATAATTGAAAGAATTTTCAATAAACATCACATGAAACTAAAACAATTGTTTGTTCATTTATAAACCTAACTTCCATTATCCAATCCTTAAAAAATTTCACTTAAAAAACGAGAAATAGTGTAAAGGAACATTGCACAGAAGTTTCGAACATAAAAGTAAAAAAAAAAGCGAAAAATATATTTAAGGTACAGAAAAGAGTAAAATTGGTTATAAAGGGTTTCCGAAAATTCCTGGAATTTGACGTCACTGAAATTCTAGGAATTACCGAAAATGTATTTGAAAATATTCTGCAATTTCTACTTATTCCTTCT
Source organism: Anthidium xuezhongi (assembly GCA_022405125.1). Taxonomy (NCBI): domain Eukaryota; kingdom Metazoa; phylum Arthropoda; class Insecta; order Hymenoptera; family Megachilidae; genus Anthidium; species Anthidium xuezhongi. The sequence continues at coordinate 2,206,893 of CM039644.1, forward strand.
GTAGGGATATCCAGCAATTCAGTCATTCCCTTTATTCTAAGGTACGATTACTCTCATAGCATTCTATCATTTTTTTTTTACTTTTATGTTCAATATTACTTGCGCCTAACGCTTCCTGTTTTGCCGAGACACTTGTCCCGGGGCGCCTAGGCTCGAACGCTACACTGACAGTACTGAGCGCGCGCTCGAGACGCGCTCTGATTGGTCAGTGTTTTTGCTTAATAATTCAAAAACGAAGCCCCATCCGACATTTTGGCAAAGGAAATTGTTGTTCAGAATCGTCTCAGCTACCCCCCATTTCCGGTTCTTACACTATTTCTGGGACACCCTGTATGTACTGGAATAGTTCGATTAGTTCGGCAGCGCCACCGCTAGATGTCTAAGCTTTTTCGTACCCATGGAATGCCCTATTTTCAAATTATCGATTCTAGTGTTTGTAACCCGATATGGTGACATTTTTATCATGTATTTTTAATCCCAGAATACCATAACGCCGCTTGCAATGCCCAAAAATCGCTAATTTTTCGAAAAAACACGATTTTCTATTCTATTAGTTTCGCCTGACACCGCTAGATGGCGCTAGTGGCGCAGCTATCCATTGGCGGTCTTTTTAAAAGCGCGTATCATTTGAAATTCTGTTAATTAAACCTATATTGTGTTTATTTTTATTATTTCTCGCAATACAACAAAGTACGAAGGAAATTTGTACAATATTTCTCAGGGAAAAGTATCGATTGACCGTTCCATCGGGTTTGCCGGCCGTGAACGTGCGTGATCGCGAAGAAACCGCAGAGATACGGGAGCCGGGCAAAGGTTCTCCGATCGAACTCTTCGTCCACCAAGTCAGTCGTTCCAGCGAGTCATCGTCGAAGACTTCGAGTCGTGGGTTCTGTTTCCTTCGTTCTCGCAGGCTGAGGAAGGTGATCCTCCGGGAAGGGAGCGCCGGAAGAGCGCTCGCACAGGAAGTTCCTCGGGAGAGACGCAGGCGGCGCACGCGCACCACGATCCATCGGCCAGGTGAGACCGGCAGACAGTACCGGCACTGTTGTTTCTACCCGGTATTCATTTCGTGCCACGTTTGTCGTATTTCCCTGCGGTTTCTTCGATGCCAGCAACGGCCAGGGTACGCAGTGAGTCGGTTATGTAACAGATATTGCGCTCCTCTCGCGTGTGTCGCGAAGAACAGACTCGTCTCCGTGGATCCTCAGGGTGTCCTCGACCTGCACACAGAAATTAGTGAGGATAGTTGAGTTTGTGACAACGTAATAGAAGGGGATAGATTTGAATTTGTTTGTTCATTCGAAAAGTGATCAACCACTGGTCTTGATTAATTTAAATTATAGTTGGCAGGCGCTAAATTTCAAATTATATACTTTATTTGAAGTAGAGATTCTAAGAATTGGAATTACTATGTTTCTTAAATGTAGGAATAGCAGACTTAGTCGATGTTTAATTAATGTTACGACCCCTTTTGGATATTTTGGATAAAAATTATTTGGGATTCTATCGAATTTAATTTCAATAATTTTATAAACGGTTTTACAAGAATTATAGAGAAATTGTAGTCAATATTTTTACAAGGAACAGACTGTGGCGATCAGAAATTAAAAAGCTAATATTTAAAATAAATTTTCTTAATAATTACACTTAATTTTGTTTAGAAACCAATTACCATTATTTCAAGAATAATATTTTGTTAATTAATTTGGCAAGTGGCTCATACATGATAAAGCTGGAGATTAATTAAAGTACCTGTTGATTAAGTTCATTAAGTTGAATGATTTCAAAATACTCTCTTATAAATTCATAACTGATCTTTATTTTGACATTAATTTGAAGTTTGATTGATAATTAGAATTGAGAAATTCCTATAATTGTATCAAATATTGTTATAGATTGCCATTTGTTTCAAATTAGAATTGTTGAATAAACTTTGCTTGAAAATCGAATGGTTTGCACACAGAGAGGTTTAAATTTAAGGTATTCGCTTTGATTCACTAACGTTCGCTTGTATCCTGCCCTTATCGACCCAAACAATAGAAAAACCAGCCTCGAACAAGCTTGTTGATCATAGTTGCTTATTGTTGTTCAACTACTGCCTGGTGAGTTTCTTCAATTTTCACAAAATATTCCTCTGGCAATTGTCAAAAGACTGATTTCATTTGCGAACAGAGAAAAAAAAAAAATCAATATTTATTTAAATTTAAGATGTACTTTACTTTCAAATATTTATAATTCAAATATTGGTAGTTCCAAACTGAGAATTTCATTAAACATACAATTTTTAAATACAGAGACTCTAAAACTGCAAATTGCGAACTTTATTGAATACATAAATTGTTAAATTTCAAATTGCAAATTTTAAATATAGAAATTCTAAAATTCCAAATTATTAAATACAGATTTTCTAAATTGAGAATTTTAATAAAAACTCGATTAACTTTATCGAGATTTCGATTAATGTAAATATTCTATTACTGTTTAATTACTATTAATCGACTGTAATATTAATATTTATTTTAGCTCGCAAATATAGGAAAAATTCGTTTACTCTATCGATATATTTTCCCTTTTCGTGAAATGATGATGAATTTTTATTTCGCTTCGTCACGAGAATTTCTGCGTCCCGGCGGATAACGTTAGGTCATGCCTCTTCGATAGCAAATTATCACCACTATTCTTATTGTTTATTTGTGGTTGACTCGTCCCGGCTATCCGGAGAAGAATTTTTACACCAACATTCGTGATACGTAATCGTGTAATATTTCATTACAAAAAGAAACTGTGGTACTGGAGAGTGTGTATGAATTTTGAGCGGGAAATTTTGTTTGAATAGTATTTTTAATAGTATTTTATGTAATTGTGTAATATTTAAATTTAAATTGAATAATTTAAGTATTGAATTTGATTAACGATTAGTGTAATGTAATTAGCTCTAATAATAAAAGTTGGTGTTTTAAAAATTTAAACGAAATATTGTATTCTTGATGGAAAGGAAAAATAAGTAAACAATTTTTATAGTAAAGGAGGATAAATAATCGTGTACCTAATATTTTAGTATTCGAATAAAGACAAATGTTGCTTAAATAGTAATTAATATAAAATGTTATACCAATTTGATGAAACTGAAATATTTTCACTAATTATTTCAGAAGCTTAAACAATCGAATGAAATAAAAAGCCAGTTTAAATACAGAATCGCACTTTAATATCAGTCCAATTGGACTTCACAGCAAAAAATGGGGGGGGGGGGGGGGAAATTATACCAGCAATAAAAAAAGAATGTAATATTATCTCCTTACATTTACCTCGTAATATTCTTCGAACTTTAAATTACGTAATAATTGACGAAAAAAAAAGAGATGAATCAATATACGTTCAATAGATTGAAAAATTCAATCTGGTATCGATGATGTCAGACTCAATACTTGGACGATGATTGTTGGTTGTTGTTGTTTTTCGTCTGTTACAACTTTTTTCTTGAACCCTCCTCTGATAAATATAACTAGCACAATATTTTAGAAGGGGCGAAATTTATTGAAGTATATTTTTATATTTTTATTATAAAAATTATTTATGCATCGTAGAAAATAATAAAAGAGAAATGTGAAATATAGGGAAGGTGTAATGAAAAGATTTCAATTTAAATTAAACTAAATTTTATACAGAAATAAAAGAGAATAAAATTAGGATACTTTTGCAATGTTAAATTTTATATTAGGTTTATACTAAATTAAATTCGATGTTGTATTAAAGTTATATTAGAATTACTACAGAATTATACAAATCTTCTTTTTTACAGAGTAAGTAAATAAATAATTAATAAATAATGCCAATAAGTATAAATGATTGCAAAGGAATAAGATTGCTTTTTGTAATAACATTATTGTACAGTAATTTTTAATTTAATTGAACATAAATCCAATATAGATGGTGAATTCAATAATTTTGTTATTCGCTGATAGACTCACCCTATAAAATGTTACGAGAGCTTACGATAATGCGCGATCAAAGAGAACACGTGAGTTTTCGATGCAACAGAAACAGAGATGATTCATCGTTTAAAAATAAACGATCAAAGGCTGTAACACTTTTCGTTTTCATGAAAATTCATTACGATAATTGGCCGAGTGTACGTGCATCCGATTATCGCCGGCTAATTCACATTTTTCTGACATTTTACTTCCTTCCTTCACGATTTGCATCGTTCAGTAAACAATCGATGAAATTTCAATTAATTAAATACTTTTGTCACTTCACCATCGATACTTAATGATTAAAAATTCATTTGTCACCTTTGGAAAGCAAAGGGTGCTAATTTAACACTTTAGTGAGAAAGCCACAGTGTTAATTATTAGACTGTAGATTTTTATGCAAATATTAATTATTAATAGCATTAATATGCAATAATGTACTTTTGGGAAGTTAGAAATTTTCAATTAACATTTTTAGAAACTTTTAGATAATATTTTTAAGAATTTACAAACTTAGAATTACATTTTTCAATAATATATGCATCAATGAATTATATGAATTTGCAAAATTTAAATTTTTATCCATAATAAATAATTTTTAGTTCGTTATATCTAAATTTGCTAAAAATACTTTTGTTTATTGCATCCTGGTTGCCTAAATGTTAACAATTTCTCAGATTCAAATTACTTGCAGACAAGTATTTATTTAACATAATCCAAAGTGTTGTTAAACCTTTGACAATTGTTCAATTTTACAAAAATCGCTTTCTTCCAATAAAATCGATCAATTATTCTGAACAACTTACATCATAAACACGCATCACAATGGCAGCATCGACGATCAGAGCCATAAACTTTCGCCTAAGCTAGAGCTTTCGTGATAGGGGCACGATTGGCCTATGACACGAACCTAATAAACATTTTCGACTTTGTTCGTCTACGAGTGTTCGCACAGTTCGTTGACGGGGTTCACGTGAATAAAACTCGTCTCCATTAAGCGGTAACGAGTCGGTTATAAATAAACAATAAGAAATGCAACGGTGATAAATCGCTATCGTGGAGGCATGACCCCGTACTATCGTTCCGAGCGCAGAAACTCCCATAATCGAGTTTATGTCGTTGGAAAACGCGACGCTTTTAAAAAAAAAATACAAAAACGAACCCAGGAAAAATGATTTTAAATCGTCCCATAAATAATTCATCGAGTATGATCATTTGTTTGAATTGAATTTACAAGAATTAATAAATTTGATTAAAATGGGTACAATTTTATTGTGACGTTTAAAGAGACACAATGAGAAAAATGTTTCTTAATTTTTTTTATTTTGAACGAACGTCTGTCGATAACCCAGCAAGATTTTATGCCAACCTTTCAACCGATGGATCTTTATTTTGCCAATTTCCTACCAGCATGCAACGATCGTTCTGCTTTAATGAGAAAATTTAATTAAAATGAAGTAGAAGAGGGAATGAACTAGACTTGAACTATTATAAAACAAGTATTTCTATAATTAAACTAAGAGATAATTTACTCCTTAAATTGAATTAATACGAAGTTTTATTAATAACAACTAAATTTGATGAAAAACTAAATTTAATTGAAATAAAATTTATTCGTACGTTCTCGTCTCAATTGTTATTAATAAATTTAACGAGAAGTGAATCATAACGAGACGTGGATTGAGTTCTGCTTTAAGTTTCAATGAAATCAATGAAATAATTATTTATACCATCGTGGCTCAAAATTTTAAACGACAAATTTATTAATGTTCGCGAGCTGTATCTTGAGTTAGATTTAAATAGCCTCGTTTACAAGGGTTAACAATGTTATCGTAGTTGTTCAGATTGCTTCGTTTTTTTTATACGTGAAGTTCCAACGGTTTCGATTTCACATTTTTGACTTCATTTTACAAATTACACGCTTTTATTATCAGAAACAACGATTTCCCCACTGACAGACTTCGTGACTGATTACAAGACACGAGGAAGATTAGAAAAATCATGCCTCTGGACGGTTCTGGTAAACGAATCGAGCAACGACGTTCTGAAAAATCATTGTATTCTCTTCCATTCCTTCGTTGTTTATTGTCAGAATCGAAAAAATAACCATTCAACAATACTTCATTTAAACATGTAATTTTATTTTGTGCAAACTTCCTAATAATTGTATTTCAAATATAAAATATTCAATATAGCAACAGAAAAGACTTGTAACGTGATTAAATAAATATCTTATTTTGAATGAAAATTATTTCGACAGCTAAATATTTACATTCAACGATAGTACAGTTTTAATTACACTTAAAATTGTAATAAAAATAAAAGTTAGTTCTGTAATATTGACTCGTCAAAGTATGGCAAAGGGTTAAGATAAATAATAATATCCATTTCCGGTTACGTTCATTAATTTTATACTTCAAGATTTACCGATTAATCAAATTCATTTCCAGACCGAATTCAACCATGGAGAATGAAGGATCTCCGTCCGTCGTGAGTAACAAACGTCACGTTTCGATGAAACATGCGATCGAACGAATCGATTGGACATTTTCTAATTTGATAGGTGGCAAACGAGTCGACGGAAGGTATACGAGGATGGGTAGAATCGATGGTGGTTACGGCATCGCAGACCTCCGTGGGTCAAACGCTGTTCAAGCTCTTCGATTCGTTTTTGTGGGTCGTCGAAAAATCGGCGCAGTGGAGTTTGCCGTCCCACGAAATCGCTGCAGGTTTGTGAAATTCGAACAAAACGAAACGCATACATCCGGTAGAATTCTCGTGAAAATTTGATCAATAAACAGCGGAGATAACGATTGATGGATAATTCGTTAATTGTATGGATAAGAGATCGCTGAATTCGATTAATTTCTAATCTACACAGATAATAATCCAAACAATTGTACGTCACGTTAGATAATCCCTCAATTTAATTAATTTCCTTTCGGTGATCTTCAATTTATTGAATAGGCTTTTCTAGAGTTGGAAAGTTAATTAATGTATTAATTACGCTGGGTTAATGATTTGAAATAATCCTAATTTAATTTTGTAATTTTCACTTAGATTAATTAGTATATAAACTTCTATCTTCTCTTTTATTAATTATCCAACTGTATCATCAGTGTACCAAGTGGCAATTAATTAGAAAATGAAAAAAATACAATATTTGACAAAATTTAAACCATTGGCATTATCGTCTTTGAGCAGAAGAGAATGGAAAGGTGTTTGGAAAAATTGAACTGGTCAGACCCCTGCCATGGATCCTTTTTCTACCAGGATTGGTGATTCTACGCATCATCAGAGTTGGACTGAATGTGGGCACCTTCGTTTTGGGTTATCCAAGGATACAACCAAGTGGAATGGTATGTTTATACAAATCATATTTTATTTAAACTCAAGAGAACTCAGGATCAATCGAAATTAATGAACCCATTAAGGATCAGATTTTTGTAATACCTAATTCTAGTTCCAAATTAAGATTCTTAAATATATATAATAATAATACTGTGAAATTAGTGAAATTACCTTTGGAATTATTAAAATCGATACTACTAAAATTATGAAATAGTTACAAAAGTAAAATTAAGAACTACAGACTTCGAATTAAATTTTTATTCCAATTATTTATCAAAAATCTCATTGATTGTATTTAAAATACTTTTGCAGGTGAAATTCGTTCAAAAGAGTCGCAGACGACTGAGGGCCTTAAACTTGAAAGCAGTGAAATCCTCGAGACGCAGCAACAAGGTATACCCTCTTCAATTTTATCCTCGTCTACATGTTAATAACAATTATTTCGTGTGTACACGTTCGTTGTTCAGTTTAGTGCATGGTTCTTACTCTGTTAGCAATCGTTGAATAGTTAAAGGGTGTGTTTGCCGAGTTAGCTCTTAGACGGATAATTAAAATTAGCACGATAACAGTCTCGGTGATGGATGTAGGACAAGAGATTGACGATGATCGAGGCTAAGAAGGCCCTGATCAGATCTATCAGGCTGACCCTGTCGACTCTGTCTTGCATGGACACGTCTAAATCGTCACCGTCGCCACCCCCGACCAAAATTCGTATAACCAACATGGACCTTGAACCGGTAAGCGAACAGAAGAAAAGAGTAATTGCTAATTCAATTAAATAACAGCTCTGATAACGTTCTGATCACTGTGCCATTCGATAGCATCGTATTACTTATTAGTGATATGGTGATACGTGGATTGATATTGATAGTAATATGGTAGTTTGGTAATGTATTGTTGGTGTATTTACAGTGTTTGTTAAAATTTTATTTTACACGTGTAAAATTATATAGTTATTAGTATTGGTAGTTTACTAGTGGTATGTGTATACAGAGTGTCCTAGAATTGGTGTAAGAACCGAAAATGGGAGGGGGGCTATATTTAGGTATGAATAACACGGTTAATAAGTTACGTGTTGTATGAAAGTTACTATACTAATAGTATACTAAAAATAATGGATGGTAGTAGTATTTCCATAGTTATACTATTATCCTAAATTACTATTAGTTACTTATACCGCTACCACGTAACCATAGTAACGAAATAAGTAATAGTGCACCAAAGCAGCAACTAGTACAGTAGAATATTAATAATTTAAGTAATTTGATAGCATAGTACTACTAATCAACCCCCTGCCTCTGTAAATGATTTACAGGTGGCCACTCCCGATGAAAAGTCCACCACAGAATCTGTCGGAAGTCCCATACACACGAAGATCAAACGTAAATTCTCTCAGGTAAGTTCCGACGAGGCGAGCACCGACGAGGAATCAGAGAACGAGACTCTGCAAGCGAAACTCGACAGACTTGCTTTGGAGGACAGCACGGACGATCCTGATTTCAATGTGAGTATTCAAATATTTTGAATTATTAATTTATCGTATTTAAAAATTAATATTTAAGCGATATTGTTGAATTATAAATAGAATATTTAAATGGTACGAGGTTTTTCTAAGATTTTCTTTTGTTCTTTTTTACGTACAATGTACAGGTACGCGAAACTGTTCGAAAATGATATTCAAACTACTAATATTAACCGTGACACACTTAACCAGAAATAACGTACTCTCAGAGGTGAGAAAATACGCGGTCTCTCTTATGACGTTTAATCGTTGAAAGATAAATATGTTGTAGGTACATCAAACATTCCGTTAGCTATAACTTCTCACCATTAAAAAAGAAATTACGTACCAAGTGTGTACTTAGACTATAAAAACCTCATTAACGAAAATGATGGTAATATAGAAATAAAAACAGAAGACTGACAAAAGCCTAGAATTGAACAACTGACGAGTAAAAAGAAGAAAAATTATGTTAATATAATTAATGATTTCTGTAATTATTCTTAGCCAACAGAATGCAGCACAGAATCAAGTTCCACGAGCAGTGAAAACGAAATGGAAAAAGACGTGTGCCTAAACGAACTGGTGGAGGTTCAAGAAGAGGCCAACAAGTTCTTGAAAGACCACGATGAGGAGCCTCTCATAATTTCCCTCAAACATCTGGTAAAGATAATATTTAATAATATTCTGTTCGTATCTGAATTCATTGAAATTTTATTTATTATTTTATAGCTATTAAATTTAAAGCAGAAGGGGTTCAAAAATTTCATTTGGAAATCATTTTTCTACATTTATTAATTCTGGTTTTATAGTGGCTAAATATATAACACCTAAATAATAGTCAATTAGTTAAATATTAATTAGCTATTTTTTCTTGCAATTCTAGCACCTATAATTTATTTTACTATTTTATTTGATATCTTATTTATCGTGTGAATTGCAGAAAATGATATCGCCGAAAGAGGAGGAAGCGGTGGCGGGGGCGAAGCAAGTGGACAGTTCGGGTGAGTCGGTCTACTCATCAGCAATGGAATTTGATGAGGACAACGACACCTCGTTTTATTCAGCTATCAGCTGGCCGAGCGGTTCACCGGAACGATCACTGTGCTGCGATTCGTTCGTTCCGGTGAACTGCTCCTCCAGCAGATAAATCACGATCGACTAAAATCTTTCATTCGCATTCCTTTTCTTTTTTTTCTTCTTTTTGCTTCTGACCAAGTCAAATGATTCGAATAAAGAGGATTTTCATTGAATACAAACCTCGAGCACTCTTGTGGACTGTTTACTTCACGACAGCCTTTTCATCCTGGACGACTTTTTTCTTTAATCTAAGCTGACACGTTGATTCACCCACGTGATCATCGATCAAGATTTGACAATTTAGAGATTCTTATTCTTAAGAATTCGATCGGGGCGCTTCAGTGGATAATTTATTAGGCTGGCAAATTAATTGCCAACTTAATCATTTATTTGAAATTAATTAGCAGTATCTTATTACCGAAAAGCAATTTCTAAGTAATTTATTTTTCCAAATTATCAATATATCTGGACATATATATATATATATATATATATATATATATATATACGAGGTCCGCAAAGGGTTACAAAGAAAAAAATATTCTAAAATATTTGGATCCATAATGATCCAGAATTTAATTAAATTCGCGTTAAGAGAAAGAAATTCTAAAATTTGAATTCAAGCCGCGAACTGATGAACGTTCCTTCATTTACTTCGATCACTTTCAGTGGGGAAAGGGGGGAGGGCAATTTGGCAATTTTACGCCAAAGCATAATTAATAAAGATACGTAAAATTCTGTTCAAGCTAAGTGCAATTTCTTTTGTCGATTTTTATAATAATTTTGTGTACGTATGACGAATGAGATTATCGATAAAATGATTGAAATTAAGGTGTGACAAATTTCTTATCTTTATAGAGTCGAAATTGGAAACTGTCAGCCGCTTAACGAACGATTTCATCAATGGAGAAGTAAATTCCACGATCGATACGCCATCATCAGGTATCTCCATTCAATTTTTTAACCATTGGGTGTTGGTACTTCTATCGATAAGCTTTGTCATTTTCTGTTACAATTTTTTTGAATAATAATGATTTTCAACAAATTAATAACAAACTTTAATGAAAATTAGTCATTCCTTATGATAAAAGTTGTTTTACTCATTTTTACTGACTTTCATTTTTGTTTGTTTGTGTAATTAATAAATAATGTTGATGTTTAATTAATAAAATAATATTATTATCTAATAACTCTCTTCAAATTTCAAATTTTGTATAATACTTATGCCTAAAAATTGTATATAGTATAAGAAGATCTTTATTAACATCTAAAATTCTATTTATTTTGTGACATTTTACCTTATTTTAGAAAATTTTACAAAACTAATTAAATTTCACACCAAAAATCTTTCCAAAATTCGATATCAAAAACAAAGTTCAAAGATCTACGAATCAACTATTTATCAAAAATACCAATCATCATCGAAATAATAATTCTTCTAGAGGTAGCGCCAGCACCGGAAGTGACCAACAAAGTGTCCCCCAAAAAACAATCGCATCCAGTGTCCACGCCGGCTCAACCACGAAGTTTCCACGTGAAAGAGAATTCCTCCACGGTGCCGGAAAGAAAGGGTAACAAATACAGGAAATCGGGACGAAGGGACACCAAGTAGAGAGGAAAGATGGTTCCTGTGCGCTGGAACCGGAAACAAAGGTCCCTCGAACGCGTCGAAATGATCCAATCGCGATTTACGAAACGATTTTTCTTTATTCTTTCCTTTTTTTTTAAAGATTACGAAGAAATCGAATTGCTATACAAATATATACCAATAATTATTCGATGTTGAATATCCCTTTTTATATACAGGGTGTTAATCTTAATTCAAACATCTAAATTATTTCCCCTATTATCGAAAGTAAGAAAGAATGATTTTGAAAATGATTTGTAAAAATGATTTTCAGAGAATCTTTTTGTATTATTATTAAATACATACTGTTCTAATATTAAATTAATATTATTACGAATATTGATTGCTCCGTTATTCAGAAAAATGAAAAAAACAAATCTTATTTATACTTTGCACCTGATAAGCCTTGACAGAATTAATTATAATTAATTGTAATTAAAATTTGTGACTCGAAATTGTGGGACTAAGGATTAACGCCTATACATCCTATTTAGTTATTCCTTTTTGCTTTAATTAATAGTGGAATTAATTTGGGTGCTCGAATTAAAATGGACACCCTGTGTATTCAAGAAAAATTAGTTTCATAATTTAACGATGCGATGATGGAACGTTTCTTCAAGATAAGAAATCAAGAGATGTTTCGTGACGGTTAATTAAGCATATTTTACAAACAATTATTGCGATTCGTAGAATTCTTTTGTCGTACAGATTGAACGCTTCTCGAATGTGTGAATGTATGAGTGTCTATGAACGAGTGTACACGACTATGTTTCTTCCTTTTTTCGTAAACAAAAAAACAAAATATGATTATTTATTCAGCACCTTTCGTTATCGATCGATATAATAATTGTTTAGCAAAGAAGTACTATAAGGATTCGATATTAATTTGAGTCTGTGAGACTTATTTTTAACTTTTGCGAATGGATACGTCACTGTATGAGTAATCTTAATAAATTTTTTGTACGGAGGAATAATCTCTGATAAATAGTCCGACAGTTTTTCGTACGATCATGTTTAATAAAAGTTCTTGCATTTAAAACTAACAAATTACTGATTAACGTTAATGTTTTCTACTGTTCAAACCTTTATCGCAATTTATACTTAAGAGTTTCTTGGAAATAAATATAATGTAGTGCTCAAAATAATAAGAGAATTTTATGAATAAACTGCAAACTGTTGTGCGATTTATTATAAAAATAACAATATTACATTTTAATTATTAACTTTGAAACATTAAATTGTGGATATTAAATCTGAATGATTAAGTATTCAAATATTAATTTGAACTATTAAATATTAAAATATCGACTGTTTCATTAATGAAAACAATTCCATGTACCTCAAACTTTCCATCTAATTATTTTGAGCATACTGGATACAATTAACAAATTCAGAAATTGTTTCTCTTACCTGTTCAAATTTGGAAAGGCACCGTCGACGAAGGTCCGCTAAGCAACTAAGTTGTGGCGCCAGGCCCGATCGGCAACTAAAAGCAAAAAAATGGGAATTGAATGTAAAAACAAATAAAAATTGTACGATGAATGGAACAAACGCAATGATTCTAGACGTTATTGTGCAAGAATAAGAAAAAAATAACGTGATCTATGTCGAGCGTGGCGTAAAGTTCCACGACGATTCTTATTCTGCTCAAAGTACAAAATGGGGCCCGTTATCGTTCCACGATAATTCGCGTCACGATAATTTGAAAATTTATTTCCATCGTCGACTGGCAGAGGAAAACGCGAGAGGAGAGGGAAAGAGAGAGAAATCTCGAAACGCAGAAAGTGCGACACGATTCGATGTTATTAAAATAGTTTATCAATTAAAAATTAATTATCTGGTGTGTTTGAAGAGCATATTTTTGCGCAATAATTGAATGTTGAATTTTGTATGGTTGTTAGAAAAATAATACTTGTAACTTTATATTATAGTATTAATTAATGGATGTATCTTAATTAATATAGAAATTGAAAATTTTATAATATGGATTCTTAATTTTTATCAATTTTGTACGCTAACAATTTTGATAACTTTCGTATCTTTTTTTTTATAACATTTGTTATTAAAATTTAATAGTTTTAATAATAATTTTGGTAATTTTCAATTTTATAATCTAGCAAATAGAAAGTAACAAATTTCAATTTCTTTTCGATTAAACTTAGGTATTAGAGTGTACGCGGTCTCAGTTTGGTGAACGACGAAGCAACATCACCTGTTATTAAATATATATATATTGTTCATAATATTAACAATACAGATACGGTGTATTCGTTCTTGCGAAAAAGAAAAATACCCCTTATCGACAATCACGATAAGTAGAGATTACAGACCATATGTCGTACATGTGCTCGATCAACAGATAACTGAGTTACACACTGTCCTAGAAAATGAACGGAAGAAAGCATAATCTATTTCTGGGTCATCGAGAACTATGACTTTACGTGACAAATTTCGACGATTCTTAAAGAGTCGTACTGTAATCAAACACGATTCAGATTACAATTATAGTAATCGAAGTTTAATAGAGCTTAATTATGTGGTGACACCAATATAACCTTGAACGTATTTCATATTATTATTATTATTAGCAAGTTAATATATTTCTTTAGTCTGTATTACTAATATTATTAATAAATAATATAAAATTTTATATTATATTGCCAATATTCTTATAATTCATACCACCCCTATTTTTGTCATTTAATAAAATCAAAATTTCTATTTATACAAACCACTACTAATTAAAAATAACATGAAAATAATTTCCTCTAGTTTCCATGTCACCCAAGGGTGGCATCCAGACCGAACACCAAGAATGTCGACGGTTCCTTCGAGCTATTTATTATAATTAGTGTATAAAATCGCTGATCTGTCGTTATCAAGATCGTTGCATGCATAAGTGTTGATACATGTACCGAAGGAACACGCGGTCTCGCTTTATCGGCCGCTCACTCGTCGGCAGACTCTGTTCGGTAGCACTTGTCGGCTAAGCCTGGATACTTCACCTCGAGGATCTCTTGTCATTAACAAATTGTAAGGCGGAATCGACCTATCGAGCAACAATGATGCCACCTATCTCTTCAATTTTTTACACCAACTTTACTCGGATCCTTGACATTTAAAGTAGCCGCTGTTCAGCCGCAAGGATATCGACGATTATCGTACGGCGACGATGAAAATGTCAGCGTTCTCTGCCGATCGCAACGAGGGATATCTTGATTTGATAAGCTGGTGGAATTTTCGTTATCGAATAATCGATTTCTCTTTTTTTAACAATGAAAGAGGGATGGAACTGAATTGACACGTTAGAATTAAAATTGAAATTCTGAGATTCTCAGAATTTTGTAGAAATTAGTATTTAAGGATAATTAATAGATGTTAATTGTAAGTATATAGTAATAGTGACCGACAGTAGTTGATTAATTAATTAGTAATAATAATTTTACTGTTGTAGTTGTTTTAGGTTCAAGGATATGGAATAATAAAATAATTGTTGATTATTGTGAGAACCTTAATTACTTTTAGAATCAAATTAGAATCGAGCCACTCGAGCACAAAGCTAATTATCTTTCACTTAATTATCCCACTACGAAGTAAGTCGTTTAATTCTGATGATCCTATACCTAACTCGTATCTTAGGCCTAAGATCCATCTAAATCCAAATACTTAAACAAGATCGTTATCTTCGTTCAATTTCATTTAAATCTGATTCACTTATAGCTTTATTGATTCACTTTTCGAACGGTAAGTAATTTAGTAATTAACATGCATAGTTCATTGATTTTCTTTGGATGTTTCTCCTGATTGATAATTACTGTTAACTTGTAATAATCATAATTGAGCATTATTCGAAGTACGTCTAAACAATCTTTAAATAAAACAAAGTCGTTGAAAATGTCAAATCGTGAGAAATCTTGATATTAACACTTTATCTACCGCGAGACTCTTAATCGACTTTTCAGTATTAAGGGTTGTTGACTAAAACCAATTAATCAAATACAGTGTTAAAATAGTGAAAGTTAAATTAAAAGTAAGGGTCACATTTCCAAATTTTGATTACTTTTAAGTTACAAAGTGACAGTGTTTATTTTGTCATGTATTATATTAAGAAAATAATTATTAAAGTTATATTAAATATTATATATTTACAAAATTATTATAGTAATTATTATGGAATATTAACTACAATTAATATTTTGCAATTATCAAAATAGCAATGTCAAATACTCTAATAATACCTAATCAATTTACCCTAAATAATATGAAGTAATACCATTGTATAATTATTACATTAGCAACAATAAACTTTTATCTGTTACCCAACCACTTTACGATAAACAGTAGAAAATTTTCAAGCATATCAATATCAAATGATCTCACAAAATATTAACAATAATCGTAGTAAATATTAAAGCGAACAGTGTATCTATCAGAATCACAAAGTGTCGGGGATAGCATAGAAACAGATCACTACCATTGGTCCGAGATATCAAGAAACTGTCACACCTGACAGATACCGCAATCAATTATTTCTTCTATTTCTCATCGACAACATTTTTTTTTCCCCCCGCTGTCGTCGCTTATCGATCAATTTATCATAGTTACATTATTGCAAAATTATCTTCAAGTACGTACACGGTAACGATCGTCGATCATAATCTTCAAACTAATTCCTCCTCCCCCCATTTAAATATTCAATTCGAACATATCAAATAATTCAAAATATCCTGAATTATTGTTAAATTTATAAAAAAAAAATAGAGGTATTGTCTGGAGATTGTTCCCAAGTCAGATACATCGAAGCGACCGATATCATTCGGTACTCTCTGACGTTACGGTAGTCAAACTAATCTATATAAGAGTGTTATCGAACAGATAACGTTGCTCGTAGCACCTATCTGGTAGCCATATTTTCGATACAATATATAGGTGATCGATATATATATCCAGGTAATAATTCTCAGTAAGTGAGAGCACCTAACGCGGTTTATACACCGAGTTGAACATTCTTTTCACCCTCGTCTCGTGTGTCGTTCGTGTGTTCCCCCTTTTCATTAATTCTTCAAAAAAAAAAGAAAAGAATTAATTTCATCGTTCGTTAAAGTCATGCGAAAGTTCTTCATAAATTTGTGCGTCGTTCGAGGAATTAAAAAAGTAACAAGTTTGATGGACAGAACAGGATATTCGTACGTTTAATTGTTATTTTTTTGTAAAGATATTAAAGTGAATTCGAAGAGTTTTGTTTGTTTGAACGAGAAACATATCGTTTCGAATGAACTGCTCGCCAAAGATCAGTCGTTTTCGATTCTGAACGAGAACGTGGGACGTTTTTCTTGTGAAATCGAACGGATTTCCGATTCAGACCGGGGATTTTGGAAAATGGCAAACGGATACGAAGATTGCTACGACGCGTCCTGGCATTTGTTCCCTCCGGACTACGTCGAGGACGAGTACAGGTAAAAATTCCTTTCTTAACCCTTTCGATGGTCGACAGGATAGGGGGTGGTCAAATTTTTATATTTATATTGCCAACTATTCAAATTTATATTGCTAGTATTAATCATAATTAGTACAACATTTTTTCTATTTATATTACCAATTTTTCTTTTAGAGACAAAGAAAGATAAAATAAAAATTTGCAAATTTAAATTGTTATTTTAGATATTAAAAAAATTTATTAGCAAGACCGTAAGTCGTATTGCATAGAGTTACCTTAATATAAAGATGTGTCTTTGCAAAGTATCGAGAGGGTTAAATTAAAGAGTATGAAAGAATTTAAAGTATAAGAACAAGAAAATCTAAAATTAACTACTTAACTAATTAAATTAATTTTAACTGATTCTAAAATTAAAATTAAAATTCAATTGAATAGAATATAGAGTTAACGGGAAGATAACAAATTTGTGTGAAAATTAAGTAAAGATCCTCTTGAAATTGTAAGATAATAATTAATGATTGTAAATTTAGTGAATTCAATTTTCAATTAATTTACAATCTTCTTAACAACCGAAGAAATCAAAGCCTTTCACAAGATACCGATTTCTATATCATGATAACGGTATGAAGAAATCATTTTCCACCTAGCTTACAAATCACTAATCTAGATTAAAGATTAACAGCAAGAAAGAATATAAAAATAATATATATAAACGTAAAGAAAAAAACTGCACGATAGGAAAACAGTCTTTCTGCGGACTTATCTAACAATAAGCCCCAATGTGGCGAAGAAAATTCTAAATTAGATGATATCCTACAGCCATTATTTTTATAACTGTCTTTATTAGCTCAATAATTGTTCTAATTAATTGAAATAAATAGATTTCTAAAAATATTAAATTTCAAGGTTCATACAATAATATTTTAGAAATTGAAGGAATATTTTAATTAACCCTTGGACTACACCCTACTGAGACAGCAGCTAATATAAATTAATTTCCACCGTTCAAATTATTTACCAATATTTGGTAGATTAGTTAAATTTTCGGAATATATATTGTTTAATTAGAATCCACATTGCAAGTTCTTGCCGGAGAACTGACCGAGAATATAAAATCAATGACACAGTGGCGCCAACAGCAAAAGGTCGATTAGCATACCTGATTAAGCGGATAGCACCGGGAACCGGAAGCGAACGTTTAAGAGCAGTCACGCATATCGGTTTTGGCGAATCCTTCGGCGTAGAGTGGTACGCCTTGTTACACGACCGGACACGCGAGAACTGAAAGGGACCAAGTGCCAACACCTGTTGGGTTCCACCATAAATTTCGGATTAATCGTAACGCGAACCATCCCCTCCTTTCTTCCTTTCCTACCTGACAACTCGAACTCGTCGATAGTAAAATCGTAGAAATTTGTCGATCTTATACGTTCAATTCCGTGACGTTTGTATCGAAAGTACGGTCTTTATTGCAATTTAAAATAGAACAATTGGAATTTTGAATATCAATACTTGGTAATTGAAAAATGTAATGAGAAGTGGTATAATATACCGTGGGAAATTAAATTTCGGAAATTCGGAAATTTGGGGAAATTAAAAATTAAATGTCGTCGGTATTTAATTGAAAATATAAGAATAATAAAAATAGCAAAACATTATGGAAGCAGAGTATAAAGTTCGTTAAAAATAAAATTATTACCAAATGAAAGTTTTAGTAGCTGCAGCGTGGCAATCAAAGCGTTAATATTACACAGTATATACAGGGTGCTCCAGAATTAGTGTACAGAGGCAAAATGTCGGGTTTCTGTTCGATTGAATTTTATTCAACAACAAATTCTTTGAAAAATGACTTGTCGCCTCCTTTGATTCAGATAAAAACGAATAATTTAGTGATCCTAACGTTAGATTCGTTCGACACGCGACCTATATTTGTCCGATTGCCATTGTTCGATGCAGATCGATCGATACGTCCGTGTTACGTTATTTTTCTCTCCTGTTTTTAATATCATTGTCCATCGTGTCTCGTGTGATTAATGATTAGATACACGAGATAATACGAAACGATGCCAGAACATCATAAAATATCTGCGTCACGTACATTAAAAAAAAAATATTTGTTGAATAAAAGTAGTAAATTAATTAGAGATTATCTGATTTGTTTTATTATTCCTCCGTTTGAAATAACACATTGAATTTTCATTATAAATGAAAAATTTAAATAAATTACAATTAGAAATAATCGACAAGTGCTTCCAAAAAGACTTAAAATTTAAAGTGTTTTTAAAATTGCTTCGCCATTTCTTTCTCAAAACATCCAAAATTTGGATTACGAAGGATTGACAAGGGAATTTATTAATATCGACAACTTACAGTTTGCAACTCGTAAAATATCACCTCCGGCGTTAATTTAATCGCGAAAGATAATAAATTGAGCACAAAGAAGTGAAAAATTCTTTGACTAAAAATCAAAGGGGGACTTCTTCAAGTACAGAAAGTGTACAACAGAAGAACGTTCGAGGCGAGCGTTTGAATGGACGGAAAAAGTGAATGGAAGTCGCCTTGCGACCAGACCGAATATAACTTCTTAAACGTTTCTTAAACGATGGCGGTGGCTGGTCCTTAACGAGCCGTGCACAGTCCGGGTCACGTTTGGCCCCGTGGCTTCCACGACGAGGAACGAAGAAGAGGACCCCGTCTGAAAGGAGGACATCCCTGAAAGAGTCTTCCACGAAGGGCCACCCGTTGTGCCATCTACTACGCCAACGTACTACGTTCATTCATGACTCCGAGATCCGCTGTTCCATTGTCAACGTTTCGTGAATGAACGTAAAACTCCATTTTCCATCGCCATGTTACACTTAGCTCGTCTCTTTTTTTCCTTCTTTCTCTGTTCCCTCTTGGTCCTTTCAAAGCCAAGGACGCGAGGAGAGTTCTCCACTCTTGTGCACCCATCGAGAAATTTTGAAGAGATTTTGGGAGAGGGACCACAGTGGAGGAATTAGAATTTTATTGGTTCAAGATAATATAATAATATGGTTTTGACCTTCTTGGCTGTGCTAAAGGATTCTGAGAAATCTAATATTTCGAAATTTCGTAGTTCTCAGAAATAATATTTGGAGATCCTTAAGTTTCTGGGAATATCGTGTTTCGAAACTCTTAAGTTCTTAGAAATGTAACATTTGGAAATTTCTTAGATCCCAGAAATATAATATTTGGGAATCACACTCTTCTAATTAGCCCTGTCTATTACGACAAGCCTACTTCTCTTAAACTACGTACAAACATTTTTACAACGAGCACTCGAGAGGAGCACTCGAAGGTACCCGTTTCTATCTGTCTAGTGGCACTCGTTGAACGTTCGAATTCGCGTTTAACATCGCAGGCCTGGCACCAGGGAAATCATGTTAAAGGAGGGGCAGAGGGGGGCAGGGGAGGGGACGGTACAAAATTTTCGTGGAAATCTTGCGCCGGCACGTACTGGCAATAAATAAAAGAGTCTCCGGCACAGGAGCCTCAGGTGTTTGACCGACAGGTACCGATATTGTGATGTTAATGGGGGAATAGGAGAAATATTCCGGTAAATGGATGAAGCACCATTCAGCCTGGCACGTTTCAGCCTCAACACCTGAATCTTCCTTCGGCTGAGAGGATACATCAAGTGGCCATTCGAGAGGAGTACGAGCAGCGCAAGTGTGTCCATAAACTTTGAATCAACTGACTAGCCAAGTGCCTTGGTTTTGTTCCTCTTCAACTGTCGAGTGTCGTTTGATGACTTTCGAGTGTCACTTCTGATTCCTGGCCTTTTTTCCTTCGGTTTCTCGTATATTTAGATACCGGTATCCAATATCTCGTATGGAGTTCAGTTTAAAGAATTCAACGGAGTCAGAAAGTGGCTGAATTAGACTTTTTAGGATTTACGAAATTTAAATTAGAAAATTAGGAAAATTACCTGCTTATTTAATTGTTAGGAGATATTTTAAAAACTCTAGTATACCATTACCAATATTCCTAACTTAATAATTCAAAATTGATAGCCACGTGGAATTTTAAATAAAAATTATTTATCAAATATTACAAATAAATCTCCCAAAAAATTATTACAACCTTAACGATGCACTTCGATAATTTTAAAATCAGTTTTAAATGAAATTGTGCACCTAAATTTCAAGAAAAGACGGATTAGATGTTAAATCCAGATAATCTGAGGCGAAAATTCAAGACAACGATTAACTCGAACTTAACCGGTTAGAAAGTTCGAGTTAATCCACTGTTTGAGGAGACTAATCGGATCTGTTTCAATCGAGACGCGTCCACGTTTACTTCGGATTTTAAATGCATTTTCGAGATCTTCGAAGCTGCGAGTAGATGAATGGACGGCGAAGGAAAACGAGCGTCCTCTACCTGGCCACCTGGTAAAGCAATTAGACCCAACACTGGTAGCAATAAAACCCTGTGTACCGCAACAATGCGTTATAAATCGTCTCTGTCATTGGCTGACGACCGTGTTTTCCCCCATGGCCTATGTTTCGTTGCTAGATTTTACGACTGTGCTGGTGGCAATGTTAGTTCGATGAGAAACGAACGGAAAAGTGGGGATAATAAAAGTTACCTTCCCCTGAAGCACAAAATAACGTGAAAAAATACAAGTTTTTTAACTTTTAAGTTAAAAATAAAATATAAAAATAAATAAGTATAGATAATAAGAAGTCCACAGTTCATAATTTCTGAGGGGTGTAACAGCTCTAGACTCGATAAGGGTAACGTGTTTTATCGGCAGGCAAGGGGTGGAGTAAAAATTCCTTCGAACCGATAATCACGATCATCTCACGGGGCGATAATAATCCCTGGCACGATTCGAGACGATCGACGATTTTCACCCAGAAGACAGAGGCCGACCGGTAAAACAATGAGACTCGCAGACAAATTGGGTTGCGTGCTCGAAACAAGTTGGCACAGCTATCGCCAAACAGTCGTGGGATCCGAGCAAATGTTCCTCGATTGCCGTATCTTTTCTCTTTTCCCCTCTTTTTGTTGCTCCCAACAAACGCTGACGCGCTTCGGGCTCGCGACGTCGACCCAAGAAGAGGGTGGAACGAGGAGGAGGACGGCTCGTCGTCGGAAAAATCACGAGTGCGTCTCGTTGAATTCGATTCTAACCGAGTTAAAACACGATGCACCCGCTGGAAACGGAGGGAATGATCTTGGAAACGTTCCGTGAGACTTCCGGTGCACGAGATTCGACCGGGACACGAAACCCCTGTGCTCGAGATACTCTACTTACGCGGAAAGTGAACGAAATACGATTATAAATGTGATTGTTGTAAGTTAAATGTAACGTAATAATTTAATTTAGTAGTATAGTAGCATAGTAGTATAGTAGCACAGTAGCATAGTAGTATAGCGTTGCACTTAATATAATTAATATAATTAATACAGTTAATATAAATAAACTAGTTATATAGTTGAATACAATAACCATTTATAATAAATAAAACTGCAACCAAACGCATTGCTATTCTAAACCAATTTTTCTAAAAAATAAATAATATACCCTACTATTAAATTTTCATTTATTTTACAAGAATTTTTCGGGGTAGGAAAATAATCCAGCTACCGAAATTTCGCCGCAGTGATAAATTCAAAGATGAAAAAAAAAGGTCAGGAAGGTCAGAACCGCCCTCTTCCGTACTTTTTGACTTTTTCGCCGAGCAAGCACCCACACGATCCAACAAAAGGGGCGTCTGAATAAACCGGAAACCCGCTTCATCCTCACCCTTGTCCCTTACCTGTTTTCTCCTTCTGAATCACATTTTTCCGAACCATCCGCATCAAATTTCTACGTGCGTGTATATCACCTTGTTACGCGTTGTATTAATATTTATGCGGGTCATTTTGATACAACCTGCTGGTCCATTATCCTTGCGAACCTGGCCTGAATTTAATGTCCGCTCGAACGAGGCACGATTTGGGCAAGCTTCCAAAATTCTTATTTTACGAAGAATTTACGAGGGTTCGAGTGAACGACCCTCATGGATGTAATGAAATTTGAGTAATTTGTGGAAATGTGTAGGGTGGTGAAGAGGTGCTTGAAGAATCTGACTGAATTTAATTTGTAAAAGAAGTATTTCAACCCTTAAATTATTCCATAAGTACAAGGTTGAATTAATATTGTATTCAAAATAAAACAAATAAACACCCTTTAGACTCACCCTAACAAGGTAAACCCCTCGTCCCATAATACCTGATTGCAGTACAGTTGAATTATAAGTTCAATTTTGATTACAAACTCCCACAGACAATATTAGTTAAATTTATTTAACATTTAAAAAACATTCTAATACTTTCCAGTTTGAATTACAAAAGAAGAGGGTTAATTCCTTAACCTTTTATAAATTAACATACTGTTACCAAGATATTTATCGAACACGAACAATCGACTGCAATCAATTTGCCGCGTTTCGAACGATAACAACGAAAGCCATAATGGCCAGAAGCTAACCGGGAACGGTGTAAAGCGTTGAACGATCGTGACTACGCCCGAGGACGCTTCTGGCCCAGTTTCGAGCATCGATAGAAGCGCGAAAGAAGGACGGACGAGTTGGCAAGGCAAGGGTGGAATCGACAGGGGGAGAAGGACAGAGGGAAAAAATCGAAATGACACGGTAAAAGCACCGCTAATGCCCTTTCACATTAACACTCCACGTAAAGTATGCTCTCGGTGTAAAAAGCCCTGATCGATCGAGCGATCCGATTGGTCGGTGCGCGGCGAGGGTTGAAATCAACCCCCGACACGCTTCCCCGAGGGTGATCCTCGACGCACCGTCCCGCGATTGGTCCACCGTTCGCCCCGCCTACTTTGGAAACTTCAGCCACCCCTCCCCCCTCGTCTCCCTCCACCGTTGTGCAATTTCAACCAGCAACCGATCCTACGAGCATTACCCGCGATTCACGAGCGTTCCTCGAGCGTTTCGCATTTCAATAAATTCTTATTCGAGCTTCCGCTACGCTGCACTCACCGAGTCTCGAAAGTAGATTGCTGGTCTCCTTTTTTTCCTTTCTTTTTCCATTTCGGGGGAACAAAGAACTTCCTGGCTAACTTGGCTGCCGAAAGATTCGAGGGTGCTTTCGCGCTGGCCTCGATGCTCGATTTGTGTAATTATTGGGGAGGAAGTAATAATATTGAAATATTTAAAATTCAAAAGACACAATTTTTGGAATAATTAAATTTTGACAACACCTCGTTACTGTTATAAGGGTTGATGTATGGGTTGCATAAGAAGGGTTGTTATATTTGCATGAACATAAGTACCTGGTAACTTTCGTATGGAGATTTAATCCTTTTAAATTCAATTCTTTGACCATAATAGATTGTATTCAATACTCAGAACTGGATTAAATATTAAGCTACCCTTATGAACATGTTTGCACTCATGAGATTATCAAATTTGCAAACAAAATATCCAAGTTCTATAAATAGTAAATGAAAAAATATCAGAAAATTTCATTTCGACGCCATCTAAAATTGATTACATCAAATTTTGCATAATCTTTCCTCAAACAATTCAACAAAACTGCTGAAACTCTCGAAAAGTGCCTGGAGCACTCCAAATATTGATGAATCATTTGCATAACCTGGACCACTCGAAATCCCCATGCATGAACCCCAAGGAAAAGCAAATTTAACCACCGTGAAAGAACACCACCACCACCACCACCGCCCCGTACCAAGTATTTCCATGATCAACCCTTTCGAGATCGATCATCCCTTGCGAATGGAAGGAAGAGAGAGAGAGAGAGAGAGAGAAGGAATGATCGACCGGGTCAGGCAAACCGGTGGTCGTGGTGATCCCAGGCGGGGTGGTGGATCGAGGGGTGAACCCGGAATCTCCGCCCCTGCGAAGATCCGCCCTCGGCTTCGAGGGTGCTTGACGGGCGAAACGGCTCGGAGGTAGGGAACACTAGCCGTCAAGTGTTCGTCGAGGACACTCAAAAACTACAAGGAGAGCTCTCCACCGCGATACCAAGGATTTCATCTTCTCGTCTTCGAACTTAACCTTCGATGAACATTTTTCTATTTATTAAAAAAAAGTGCGTTCGTTGTGCGATTAAATAAAGTGATGCGCGAGAAGATGATCAGGTTCCACGAGAAGATGATCAGGTGTGCGAGTGAACGTTGAGGGGATCCCCTGGGAAGTGACTAAGTGAAACCGGGGGACGTATGTGGACGAAGTGATTCGGGACGAGAAGGTACGAGAAAAGTGAAGAGAATATTTCAAAGAAAGATAAAAGATTGAGAATAAAGAGGCCACGAAGGACGTGGTAAATATGTACTGACGCAGTTAAACACCTCCTCGAGATCGTAGCAAAATGGCGGACAAGAATAAGATTCTGCCCTGGTCGCTGCTATCCTATCCGACAAGTCTTTTGAATCACGTCTGGTACAGCCAGCTTGCTTTCAATAATAGGTAAACGTAACCATCAACCGGAAATAACCACGTGTACGAAAGCTTTTTCTTTTTCTTTTCGTCGCGCAATAGCCACAGCATGCGTTACAACCATAGTACACCCTTTTTCACCCTCTGCATCCCTCTTGGTAGATCTTTTTTGTTCCAAGGGTTCGAATTTCTGGTATATTGTTTGGCAATCTATGAAACTGGATGTCTAATTTTCGGGTCAAGTCTGACCCAGGTTGCGAAGAAACAAGATTTAGTTGGCTGTAACAGAATTCTCTGTCGTCAATTGAGAAACCTATTAACCCTTTATTGTATTTCTTAAATATAAATTAAAGAAAACTTAGAATATCATTCTTTAAATTCTAAAAATGAATTAAATAATCAATCAAAGTACCTATCTAATGAGATGTAACATCCAATGTGAGAAGACTTGTAAAACAAAGAGTTTTATTTCGAAAAGGACAAAGAGCTACTAACTTAAAATCCAAATTTTTATTTCGTGGGTTTCAACTATTGTTCAAAACTAATAAAATTTCAACGAGTAAAAAACAGTATTCAAGGATTAACCAAACGAAGTTGGAAAATTAAAATACGATTCATTTTTAATTAGAAACAAACAGAAATAATTTCTTCTGTTGAGAAAAAGGAGATCCGAAAGAGGGTATAAATCGTCTCGAGATAGAAGAGGAGAAAAGTTGCTGGGGAGTCGGTTTATTGATAATTTTATCGATAACATTGTTGCTTGGTAATCGAGCGTAGATCTTGATGGCCCTCGAATTCTTGCACGTGGCATCGGCGAGATGTATCGGGGCTTATCGAAACGGGCGTTCGTTCGATTATCGGTATCCTTGAATAAAATCGAGAACAACCGTCGTTCCGTTGATTAAACTTTGCATGATGATCGTGGAAGTATCAAAATAAATAATCGAACCCGATTAGACGATTATTTAATTAAACGTTGGAATCGCCGGCGATTTCGACGCTCGCCTTTCAGAGTTAATTTATCGAAACTCCCGTAAATTTGTATTAAAAACACATCGATATGTGGTAAGAATGGTAAACAAGATCTTGCGATTAATTTAACGAAGATAGATTTAATCAGAAAGTTAGAATAAACTCGTTCGCGTTTGTTTCTTGGCAAAGTTTCTTCATCAGTCTTCGCGTTGCTTTTCAAAATTGAAAAACTTCGGAAGGAAAATGAACTTCAAGTTTCTTGCTTTCATAATTAATAATTATAAACAAGAAAACTGAATAAAGCAAGGATAGTTTTCGATGTAGAATTATTGGAGATTTAGAACTCTTAATTTAAAAAACAGTTACTGAAGATTTGGAACTGGTGGTTATTACACCTTTATCCCAATTTTTAATTCCATTCTTCTTACGATTTCTTAAGCAAAATTTCATTAAATTCAGTATTTAAAAATATTTCATCCCCTAATATCAAAATTTATTTCTTCTTAACTTCCCTTATTACCTATATTCTGCTACAATTTATGTCTTCCTCGCGATATTTTAAGTAATGTTAATTTAATAATATTTCAAGTAAAAATGTTGTGTTCATTTTTCAAAATCGTTCGAAAATAGGGAAACGTAAAAAGTATTTTGCTGGCAAGTTATGGTGTTTTTATCGTGAAACAGGAACGTGCCGTGATAATGGGTCGTTTGGCTTAAAATTTCGGTTCAGTGTCGGGGACAGGTTGTTTGTCAGGAAAACTGCAGGTAACCCGCGAACCGTGTGTCCTTTGACGAGAAAGACGCGACTAATCGGGTCTTAAGTGTCCCGCTGCCTTCTTGACGCTCGTCACCGTCGTTTCCAAGCCAACTTTCAAAATTGGATTGATTCGAAAAGAAACCGACCTTTGTGACCGACTTTTCGACTCGCGGCAATCCTTTCGCTCCAACAACCACCACGAAATCCTTTGTACATCGTCTTTTTTTATCAAAACTCGTTTCATTTATCCTTTTTAATTTTGAAAAGGAAATCCATCACCATTTGCATGAAAAACAAATTTGAGGATGGAATATAAATAAAATTGTTGAAAAATTACTTAAGGGAGGTACACTGTGATTATTTTAAGAAAGTTGCAGAAAATAATTAGTAATATTATATGTTATCGCACTTATTTAAAAAAAATGCATTTCCATTTTCTTTTTTAGAAAAATATGCACGTATAGAGCAAAGTACACGAGTGTAGTAGACTTTCGTGTAATATAAAGTATTCTGTAAAATGTTTGGTAAAAAACATGTATCTCACAGGAAAATCTACTATACTCGATTAGAAAATGTTCAAGTAGTCGCAAATATTAATCCAGAGAATTTTATAGAAATTTTAATTAATTTTTCGTCAACGTTTATTTGTTGCAGAATATTGGAGAGCATCAAAATGCCCAGGACAAGCTTCCACATCCATGACATCCTGCAACTGGACTCCAAACCGTCGCAGGAAGAGACGGAAGTCCAAGGTAAGAATCAATTAATTTTAAATAACTAGAGTAAATATTTTAATTTTATTCTTAAATTAAAATTATAATAAATTGTAGCTGTTTTGGTGGTCCGTCGTCCAAGGATTAATCCTTCCACATTAATTTTTTATTTTTCTTAATTCTTGTTCAAAAGTGTAATATTTCTGTAGCGAGAGGGTTGATGACGGTAATATTAGTAATTTAAGAATAAAATATTTCTCCCTAAAATATACAAAAATAATAACTCTTTATATTTCCAAGAATATCCTTTAGGATTTTTATAAAATACAGTTGGAATAATTCTGAAATATCTAAAAGTTTGTAAAATTGATATTGTTTCAGGTAGCACGACGGTTCTGCCAACT
Organism: Anthidium xuezhongi; assembly: GCA_022405125.1. NCBI lineage: Eukaryota > Metazoa > Arthropoda > Insecta > Hymenoptera > Megachilidae > Anthidium > Anthidium xuezhongi. The sequence goes on from CM039644.1 coordinate 2,235,144, forward strand.
ACAAACGACGTCCCGTCGGCTTACCAACAATTTTTCGAACACACGACGGCTATGTTGCAACCAGCGATATACGCGAATTTAAACAGGGGCACGTTACCCCCACCACCACCTGGATTATTAGGGTGGCCCACCGGTCCAACGTTACCCACCACCTTGCCCCAACCCTTGGAAGAAGTGAATGGTAAGTGACAGAATCTTTCGTGTCTTATTAACCCCTTAACTAACCCTAAACTTATTATTTATAATAAATCCTCATAAACCCTAAAACAATCTCACCACCCCTTTTACAAAAGTAATTAATCAAAGCAACAACTTCTTAAGAAAATTTCAAACTTGTAATAATAAGATAGTATTACAAATCAATAAGTCCCACAATCGACAGAACTTTGAAAATTAAAACGAACTCCCTACCTGGCCCGAACCAGCGCCCAACGCACCCCTTTGATCGCCGAAAGGGGTGACACCTCTCCGCGATACATCGGGAGCATTTAAAAAAAGTGGATAGACAGAGAAGGACGAGGAGGAAAGATAAAGAGAAAGGACGAAAAGAGCGGATAGGCTACCGGAGGATTTTTTGGGCGTGACAATTTCGATTGATCGAGGGCAACACGCATCTGTCCTCCGAAAGGGACATCTGTCCCCGGGTGCGGACCAATCGTCGCGCAGGACCCACAAGGACCTTTTATAGGACCATTAGATCCTGCTTAGGCCGACGCGGGCCAATTGTAGGGTGTTAAATAAATAAGGGTTTCGAGGTGGGTCCCCCTTCTCCTCCCTCTTCTATCAACGGATCTTCTGCACGAGCTTCGAGGATCCGGGGGGCTCTCGTGTCGAATTCACAAGAAACTTTCTACAACCCCCTCGAAAAAAGAGAAAGATAAATGGTTGCTTATTGTGAGATCGACGAATCGGAGAGGGTGTTCGGGGCTTGTGCCTTTTAATCCCCTTTTGGTATTGTAGTTTTGGAGATGAAGGAAGACATTTTTAAAACCAGAAGGAATGTTTATTAATTTTTTTTAAGTGGAAGTATCGATTTTTGAAGGTTAAAGAGAGGTCAATATGTGACCCATTCCATTCTCTTCTAATGTCTAAAAATTTAGGATTTGAAGTTTCTGATGACAGGTTTCTTATGCTAAATTACAGAAATGATTGAGATATTATTGAGAAACAAACACAGAATATTGTATCAAGATAAAAGAATATATTTTTAACATATCAATTTCATGTAATCAACAAATCAATCTTGATACCGGTGTTTCTCAAACAAGGATCCAATTAATCGTCGAAACTGTATCTTTGGAAGTACACTAACACGGTCGTTGGCAGTGTCTAATTGAAATCACGACGAGGCTACGACTACAGCCTAATCTCCCGTGAAAATGATACAGTCGAGATCCCATGGGGTGCAGCAGGGTATCAGGCAGACTGTATATTGCTTGACACCCTCCCCGACCCCAAGGCTTACGGATCGTTCACAAAGCGTATTGTATACCCAACCCAAAGACAGGGGATTCGTCGTTGTACATTAAATTAGCGTGTCTCTCGGCCACCGTGGTATTTGCCACTTTACCATACGACTAATCAAAATATTGCCGGATCAATGAACGTACACGCCCAGAATATTCATTTACACTTATTTTCGAACCATTTTTCGTACAAAATTCACGAATTAATCTTATTTTTTGAACCAGTATTTGTCTTATTAATTAAAGTATCTGATAATCACAAATGTACTAAAATACAATTAAATAGTGTATTCGAATAAGTTGAAAAATCAATACAAGCTTGCATCTGCCTGCAATCATCGTTAAAAGTCAAAAGGGAGATAAAAATGCAGCTGCAGTTCGATCTAGTCATTTACAGGATGACCTGGTTAGTTTTCTAAATGGTCCTCATCGGTTCTCGAGCCTTTAATTACAGCCCATCGTCGAACCTTTAAAATAACCACAGCACTTAACCAAATTGCATTTAAATTCTAATTGAGCTGGTTTTTAAGTTAATTACACATCACAATCAATCTTTCAAATAACATCGCCAATTTAAACTTCACTTTTAATTGTGGACTCTGAAACTAAGGAGTGGTGGCTCTATCTTTATCAACTTGGAATTAAACAACATTGCTAATTTAATCACGGCTCACCACCAATGAAAATTTCTCACTTTACATACGCATCCAGGTCCATTTCAAAGTAAATTCAAATTTCCAAACATTCCAAAGCCAAGTCGTACTTGCAATTACTCATATTCAAACCGAAGTCATCGCTAATTTAATTACAAATTAGCACCAACCCCCAAATTAACCCATCCACCTTCGACATTCCAGTTCTGCAGCAGCCAGACTCGACCAGCCCGACCATCTCGGACCTGTCCTTCCCCCCAAAGCAGGAGAACAACCACGACTGCAAGGAGGAGGAATCGGTGGACTTCGAGGACGAGCAGCAAACGAACGAGACCCAGCCGCACGAGACCGAGCACAAGAAGAGGAAGAGACGAGTGCTGTTCTCCAAGGCGCAGACCTTCGAGCTGGAGAGACGTTTCCGTCAACAGAGATACCTGAGCGCCCCGGAGAGGGAGCACCTGGCCTCCATCATACGACTGACACCCACCCAGGTGAAGATCTGGTTCCAGAACCACAGGTACAAGACGAAGAGGGCCGCCACCGAGAGGGTGGAGGCCGGAGGCAGCGGATGCTCGCCGAGAAGAGTCGCCGTGCCCTTGCTGATCAAGGACGGGAAGCCATGTCAGTCGAAGCTGATGGAACCTACCACCTATCCCAGCGCTGGACAGGTATCCATGCCACCGTACATGCAGAAACCATACTGGTGGTAAATTCTCCGTGGGACTGGGATGTCTGGACAGGATCATTGTCGACGATCAGGACGATCGAAGGATCATTTCGTGGCATCGAAGGCAATTTTTGGAACCTTGTCGGGGACTTGGAGCAAAGTGCAAGGAAGTTCTGTGAATTTCGTCATCGAGGATCTCTGGCAACGTGCAAGGAAGATTTGTGAACCCTGTTACCAAGGATTTAGGTTAAAGTCGAGGAAGTTTTGTGAATTTACGGCAAGGTGCAAAGAGGATTCATGAGCCAAGGATCATGATCGTTTTGGAATAAGGTGGAAAATTTGTGAGTGCTGGGGAACGAAGCAACATGGCGGTCATCTGGAGGGCTCGGGAATTTCATCACAGATCATATCGACGCAGTGTCATCGAATTGGGCTGAATCTTAGAGTCAACTCGAAGAATTTTGTGAGTTTTGTCATCGAGGATAAAATATTACACGATTATGTCAATCGAATGTTCACAAATCACCTGAGAAGCTTTAGAATGTCGTTAAAGATTGAATCTGGAATTTGACTGGATTCTTCTGGGTTTTTGTGAACTCTGTCATCCACGACATAAGGCAAGATAAAGGGAAGTTTCAGAACATCATCAAAGATTATATTAATGGATTTAATAAATAATACCACCGAATCTTGTTAACCTAAGGCAAGTTAAGGGACGTTTCATCAATAATTATAGTGCTTAATTAAAGAAGGGGAGGATGAAGATTTTGTGATGGATATCAGTGATTGCGATGACTAACAAAGTGAAGGTTTCTGAACGATATCATTATCACGATGTTTCAATTTCTATAAAATGGCAAGGGTTGGTGAACGTGAAATTTGATGAATAACCTTGCAAATAATAAATAAAAAATGAACTTTCATTGACAGCTACAGTGATTAAAAATTTGTGAATTATACAAAACTACAACCATAACAAAATTTTCTCTGCTATTTTTGCAATGGCAAGAACAAAGCAGCAAGAAAATTCTGTCTAAGCCAAACTGTTATTGAAACGTTGACATTTTCAAAATTCTCAAACTGATCGTCGACAATGAAGCAAGAAGAAATATATCAAAATTAACAAGATTGTTTAAACAAAATTACTAAAGAAGAAAGGTGTCATTCCTAACTAACTCATCGTAAGATTGTCAAGGATCGAACGTAATATTAGCATAGATATCATTATCGATAACAGTGAACATAGAATCTGGAAGAGTGTAAAAATGATATTGGTAATTGTTCTTGTTGTTGTTTAGAACAACAAAGATACTGCCAGTCGATGACCAGCGGCCACGTAGGAACGAAAATCGACGACGATCGACAAAAGATGAGGCGCAACGCGAATCGAATTCGATGAGCTTTCGATAATCGAAAGTTCGATCAGAAATTAAAGGGAGAAGGTTGTTGTGCGCGCGTTGTGTCTCTTCTGTTGCGTTTAGTGCGGACGTTTTTAGGGTTGAAACCAAAGATAGCGATCTGTGTTGAATTCGATCAACATATTCCATTTACTATAACGAAGGTGAACATTCCTGTGAATATTATGGAAAATTAAATATATTTTTTTCTTTCTCGATGAATCTTAATAATAGCACAAGTGTGTATATATAGAATGCTACAAAATTATTGGGGAGGGGGATGATTTGGTTTTCCTTCTTGGTATTTTAGAATTTGTTGGAGACACAATTAAAATACTTGCAATTTGTATATATAGTTAATTAACAGGATCATTTTTCATTTGAAATTGCTCAATATTTAAAATATTAAACAGAAACTCGATTCGTGTCCCCCAATATCGTAACGAAAATATTATTTAACAAAAACTTATAGATAAGGGAACGAAATATTTCTTTATACCATAAATTGAACATTTTTGAACACAACTTTTCTGACTATAAATTGTAAAAAATCGTACTTATATGGTCAACAATTGAACGAATATCGATTGCTAATGAATTATTTAAACGTAGCAGTGTTCGATCAAATTAATTTGCACTTTGCTACGTCATATCATTAACGAGGATTATTTAAATTAAATTTAAGACACCGTCAATGGATTTGCATTTGTATAATAAACGAAGGCCAGTAAACTTCTTAACATTAGAGCAATCAAATTATTTTCAATTGCAGCAATGATTGATTAAAAATTAATAATTTTATGGAGTACTTCACAAAAATGCCCAATCACAGTTTCTCGAATAAATAATTTAAAAATAGATTGTTCTAATGTTGGGATAAACAAATGACACAATTTTGCATCCATCGAACGATTGTTCTGTTTCGATGTTAGGTTGGTGAGTGAATTTTATTCCCACAAGAATATTTCTTAAAGTCCTGTAAATAACAGATTTGCAATCAAAGCAAACACCGTTCGAATGAAATAATCTTTGCGGTAATCGTATCCCTTTTGACGTAAAATACTTGGAAGTGAAATAATTGCGGTAAAAATTTATTTGTCAACCTAATAGATTAGATAATTGATCCATCGAATGGTGAGAACAGGCATCGCAGCGTGATTGTATAGAAAATGGTGCGACGGTGGAACAGTCGGTAAAGAGATCCCAGTTTATCGCCTTTAATTAGGTAGAATGTAATTATATCGATAGGTTGTATATATGTACATTGTGTATAATACATAGTAGTCTAATATATCAGATAGATATTTAATAAAATTAAATCTTAAACGAACGACGTCTCTGTTCACTTCCTCTCTACCTTGCGTTCCTTTCTGCTATAATATTAATTATTAATTTAATCGAACGGGCAAATTGATCGAATTATCGATTACATCGCACGATTCTTGATCCTACGTGTGCAACACTGTGATAAACAGTTGGTAATCATTTGGGAACTTTTTAATGACGAAACTGATATGAATCATATTTTATTTCGGGGAAAATTCTTATTTTAATTAAAAATAAATAAATTAGTGTTTGGACGATTGAATTGCACGATTTTTATACCAAGTGTTTTCCGAAGAAAAATATTAATTTGAAGAACAGAGTAATTTTTTCATAAATTTTTAGTTCTTCTAATATTTTAATTTTAGCAATAATAAAAATGATCAAAATCTTGACCTAATTTGAATAGAATAATACAGGCAATCGGTGAAGGATGATTAATTCGATTATTTAAAGATTCATTTATATAGATTTAGAAATAATTTGATACAATTAAATAATACACTCGAGACATTTTCGCCCCTTGTTCCTTTTTATTTCTCTTCTCGACCGTTCCATAACGCGTCCCTTTTTCAGGACACGCCGGAAGTCAGTGTAGCTTGAGTAACAAGTTTCCGGTTTCCGTTTCCGAGCAGCCATCTTGTTACCGGTTTAGATTTCCTGAGGGCGTCCTATCGAGCCTCGACAGGGAACGCGTTTCGACTTCTGTCGAAAACTTTTCATCTTTTCATCACAAAAATTCGATCGAGTCCAATAGAAATGAAAAAATATGAACTGGCAATATATGTTATAATTACAGTAATTTGTAATATAAATTTATGTTGCTTTTTCTTCAAACAGAATCATTATTTTCAACACAGTTTAAGCCCGTTGGAAAAATAAATATTTAAAAAGATATGCAATGGCACAAATTATTAATAAAACTGATTGTAAGTATATAAAATACTAAATAATCGATTTACGCAAACATTCTTATCGCCAGTCATTTTTATTTTCCACACGATCGAAATTATCGATCGCCAATCAGTAGCAAGTTAATCAGATTACGTGGCCACGTATCATTGTACTCGTGGCAATTTTTTCGTCTGGCGAAAAAAAAGAGAAAAGAAAGCACTAATCAATCAACGATCCCGTATCTCGAACTGTTTATCGAATTATCACGATTCTTACCAAATCTTGGGTCAATTTGTTATATAAAATTATCTCATGTTTCTTGGGTTCATTACAATTTTCATCATACCGTAGAGGTGTAATAATTAATAACTGAAGTTATTAATAATTAATAACAGTAATATTTAAAAACTTAGCATAGCACCAGCAATATACTTAATATAGTAAATACTACTAATACTAGTACACTACTATACTAAATATTCAACATCGTTCCATAAAGGATAAAAATAGAACCTAACATTTTATTCTAAAGAATTTAAGTATATTAAATAACCAATGGCCGAACAGATACGGTTTCTCGTGTATCGAGTCCACGATATATCCCTTAGTCCCTATCTGTCGATCCCTTTGGCTGCTAGTTATCTTCCCTGCGGCCCAGGGTAACGAGAGAGATGACGCAGCGAAGTAAATGGAGTGGACAGCGGGCAGCATATGCTTTGTGCTGGTCCTTGTATAAAACGAAACTACCCCCTGGACGAATATTCTCGTGCGCGAAACGTCGCGTCGGTGCGTCGAACCGGAAGCGCGAGATAACATTCAGCCACGTTGCTAAGCTGGCCATGATTTATATGACCGGCCCTAATCTACTGAGATTTCCACTCGGTTCGTCTCTCTCGTTTTCGCTTCGAACGTTCACCGACGAAAGTGCTTGCACTTCCGGTCAGTTCGTCGAACCCTCGAATCGAGAACGATTTAAGGAAAAGTTTTACAACAGAGGAGAAACCCAAAACATAATAACATTTTTTGGGCCCAAAACTGTTCAGTGTTTGATTAATTATTCGAATTGATAAACTATTATTAGTTTGCTATTCTTTGCTATTCTCTCTTAATTCTGTAAGAGAATGGTGTGAATTAAATTGCTGATTTTACCATTTAAAGAAAAATTAAGAAAAGGAATCCTACTTCAAATCTAACCCTTTAAATAACAATTTAACTTACAATTAATGATATTAAAACTAACGAGACAACCTTAAATGAAGAAAGAAATAAAAATTCAACTCGAAAGCGAAGATGAAGCCGAGGATGTCTCGAGGAGACGAAGCTCCTCGAGGAAGACTCAAAAGGACACCGTATAAAAAGAAAAAAGTCGAATAAACTGTAGGGTCCAGTAACGTCACGAGGTCCCAATCAATGAAAGAAGAAAATAAATTGATAGTCTGTCGAACGACGGGACGTCCCCTAATATTTCCGAATGTAATCGAGGGGGTGTACACGCACTTCGAGAACCGACAAGAAAGGAACGAAAAAAAAAAAAAATAGAAAGTGGATGGACAACGAGAAGAAAGGAAAAAAAGAAATACGAAAAAAGTTCGACAATGCAGTTATGGGTCAGAAGGAACGGGGGGATGAGTGGACGTCAACCGTGTTCCGGGGGTGTTTTATTGGCTGGTTTCCGTGGGGTGGAAATTCTGTGTAATGTACGAGATGTTTGCGTGGACTCTTTTTTAACCCTCTAACCTTGCATACGCTTTCAACTGGTCCACCCTTCAACACTGTTTAACATATATTTTAGCCAAGAAAAAAGAATATCATAAAACGTGTAAATTTGAATTTTTGAAGGTACTTCGACTAAAATTATAGACAAATTTTTATATTAGTTAATCAAGAAAATTATATTAGTCAAATGGAGTCCTGTCAAATTTTATCTTTGATTACTGTGGCTTAAAAATTGAAAGCTGATCCTGTATTTTTGTGTATTGTAGTATAATTATAATTGTTGTATAATAGTGTATTGTATTTCTGAGTAAGGGATGATGGTACTTAAGGGTTGAAAAACTGTATATTTTTTGATAAGAAGAAACTCAGCACCCCTTAAACCTAAAAGAATTTATATGTACACCCACAATTATTAATTTTGCCAGAAGATGTATAATAAATGAGTGAAATAAAGAAATCGCCATAATGTTCAATTTTAATAACCCTTCGGGTCGTGTGATCCAGTTGAATCGCAAAGTCGGTTCCATTGTCTGTGAGTTGGCGTCGGAACCGGAAACGACGTTCCCTCTTTATCAACCTTTTTTTTAAAAGTCACAGTAGGCCACGTGCCAACAATATACGGGGGTGCAAAGACACGTGACCGGAAGGAGCATCCTAATTGATATCGATTCGACACCGTGAGTGCCCTTTTTCAGCCTCGTACCTTCATCGCGCAATCTCAAAATTATTTTATTAATAAAATAATTTGAAAAAGATTAACTTTCGAATTTAACAGATATTTTTAGAGTTCGCTGAAGTGCACCCTTCCGTTTTTGGTTATCAAAAGTATAATCCAATTAATCCTTTTTCAAGATGAGGAATATTAGAGCGGAACATGCTAGATCGGACGGGAATGCATTAAATCATGCGGTTTCATGCGCTGCGCCCATAATCTATGCAACTGTTGAACTCCCAGCATCAACTTTCAAACTTGATTAACAATATATGTATATCGCATCGATTTGATCTATTGCCTGTTCAGAATTTACTAACTCCTGCTCCCATTGCGGTAAAGCTATCAAGTATCGCTTCTCGATCTAAGTCGACTAAGTAGTTATCATATAACTATATTTTATTAAATAAAAACTATTTGTCCACGTTTAAAAATATTTCCTATTATGACTTACAAAAATTAATAAAAATACATAACATTTTGGTTAAGGAATTAAAAGAGAAAGAAAGGTTTTTCTTCATCGAGGACGGTCTGAAAGGAGCGTTTAGTGTTTGTTCGATTCTGTTGGTTGCGTCCGACGGAAATCTAAATGTCCGTCCGTGTTCGACCATCGAGGGGGAAGAAAGAATTTCGACGGAAGTTTTTCAATCCCCGAAAACTTTCTGATCGGCAGTTCATTGTGCTGTTACAAGTTTGAAAGAAGTTTACGAACCTTGAATGGCCAAAAAACCGAGTCGAAATTGCTCGACAAAGCCTATGGCTACTGTGTTCGTTGTGTTGAGTGTACAAATTAATTCGGTCCCTTCATTTTTTATCATCGAAAACTCAGTTTTAAAAAAGTCATAGTATAATTCATTATGACTGATTGTAATTTGAAAGATACCACATTAACTTGTATGTCTAATTAGGTTACTAATTACTTAGCAGATCACTGTACCCTACTACCAATTAATTAATTACAAATAGTAAATTCACCAATCTCCTTTGCATTATTATTTGGGGTAATTTTAATTTAATAATTAAAATATCAGGTAATCCCTCCTGTGTATCACAGTCAAAAATTAATAAAATCCCCTTAAATTAAATTCGAGCGGATTTCATTAAAAAAAAGATGTAATAAAAATACAATGTCCAAAGGAGAGTCAAAAAGATAAGTGCAGAGTGTACTCTGGAACGTAGCCAGAAAATGTGCATCGCTCGAGATGATAACTCTTTGCGGACAGGGGTGGATAAAAAAAAAAGAAGCAAAGAAGAACCTTATGGTTGGAGAAGATGAAGGGAATGGTAAAGGGGGTAAGATTAATCAAAGCAGAAATACCGAACGACGAGCGACCACCGACAAAGCATATACCCCGGTAAGAATGGATCGTTTCCGGTTCCGCTCTCTTTATGGTACATTGCGGCTCAGCGATGTATTAAGATTACTTAATCAATAAAGCCCCGTACGGAAAACTAATTCGTTTTTCACTGCGAACCACCGTCGCGATTATCCTTTCTTCCTGTACGCCGACCGAACACCGGATGTGCAATCGTATTTCTTCGCTTGCGCCTCGTTATCGCCACTCGAGATGCAAGAATTGTAAGAAATTTATGAAATATTAATAACAACAGCATTTGTTGAAGTAATTCTTCAAAATTACTACATTTACTGAGTTATCCGCAACCGGTGAGCTCGGATTTACTAATAATAATAAATAACTCAGAATAGTTACTCGAGTAATTTGTTAATATTGTAATAAGTGTAATTTAGAATACCATCTTCATTTATTTTTTAAATTTAGGTATTTGTATACTTTAGTGGGTTCCAATACACTTTTTAGCAATAAAATAGCTGCCAGTTAAGGGTTAATTAACTACTAACAGGAATATAAATTTTTACGAAAGGATAATTTATATCAGAACACTTTCAGCACCCATGATATAATAATCGAGAGGGTGATCGCAGATATCGGGTGTCGGTGTTTGATCACTCAGCTGTGACTAACGGTCTGTTAACTGCCGTTTAAACGAACTTCTGTTTGTTTAACGCGTGTTTAACCATTTCGTGCACGCGTCTTCCGCAAACACACGGTTCGACTTTTCCTTCCTGAACAGACATCGATATTAGAACGAGAAATTGCTGTAAGGAAACAGTTACCTGGGCCCAAACGAGCTTCCAGGGGATACCTTGACCACTACTGTTATTACAGTACCTTCTACCAACTAACAATACCAGCAAATTAATACATTATGGATTCTATGTTTTGTAATAATCATTTTTCTAATCCCTTTTAAGTTGAAATCCAAATAAGGAAATTAAAAAATTAAAGTTTCTTAAAAAAGAAAATTGTTTTTAGCAGTTCTGCAATTTATCTGTAATACATTCCAAATATCATTTGAACGAAAAAAGAAGGGTAGGTATAGAAACCGAGAAAATACCGTAGGTAAAAAAACAGATTGATACAATAGAAAAATATATCGATTTTCCCGCCTTAGCAGGCTGCAAACTGTATTTCTTTTCAGCGGAGATCAACAGGGAAAAATTGTATCAGCCCTGCTAAAAGAGATACGTTTTCTTTTTTCAGTCCTTTAATCTCGATTACTTTACACCCAATGCAAGGGTGCTCACCCTCTTAAACGTTTCCTGGTTTCGTGGCTAAATCTGCTTAAACGGGACAGAAAGGAGCTGTTACAACTTTTTTCTCCCCCCGTTTCTTACCTCCTCTGTCATCCTTATCCACCCTGTGATTTACGCTCGTTCTGCGTCTTCTTTGTGTCGGCGAACATTTACGTGAAAAGAAAAATTGTACATTTTTATTTATTCTAAAACTATACAATTTTTCGAAGTCACAGGATGAAGATATTTGTTAGTTTCCCACAGTGTTAACACTCTTGTAAATGGTAGTTAATAGAAGTATCAGAGTCGCGTGTGATTTAAGGCCACTGGCAATCACGATTAAAGTGCGCGACGGATCACCAGTCGGAACACCCTAATTTCGCGGCCACCGACCCTCCCACGCCCTATGGGGGTTGTTTAGCCCCGTGACAATGGGACCCACACGTGTCCGACCCATTAACCGATAGTTACGCCGATGTACATCAACATCGATGACGAAAATATTAGGGAAACAACGACGACACTTTGTTTCCCGCGATCTTATCGTTTTCCTGTCTGATTGTATCAACTTTATACTCCTTGGTCTTTAAAGTGAACGTACCAGCGAGAATTATAGACTGGTTCGTTCGTTTTGAATACTGTTTCAATTATTTCTAATTGGTAACATTTTTCACTCATTTTTTGTTGCAATTGCAAATATTTTTGTGATTAAATTTGTAATAAATTAAAATATTTTCGTGTGAAAAAAGTTGAAATTTTATAATAATATTAACCATTTGAATTAATAATGTCAATTTTCCTCGACTGACGACATCGTCAAAAGTTATTCCCGTAATACAATTCCCTAAAATCCCAGAAGGGAAGGATCACGGTGGCTGGCCCGGAAACTTGTAGAGGTTAGTCGAGATTATCCTACGGGATTGCCGGCCGCTGGAAATTCGTGAAAACACGACATTCAGTACGGGCGTTAGCGCGTGCATTGATTTGCCGCTCAATTTCGTCCAAATATTTCTTCACGGAAATCCGGCTACCCAACGAACGTTCGTAAGCCGACGTTTACTGGAATCGAGACATAATACGGGACTCGATCTTCCATGAATAAGCCTGTTAAACGCGGACAAACACGGCGTACAAACGGAAGGACCTCCATAGAAACGGAAACTGGTCTGATGAAATAGTTAATGTCTATTCGCACGTGTTATTTTTTTAAATCATTGTTGCAATGAAAAACTATAAAAGTGGTGGGAATATAGGGGAATAATCCACTAGAAATACTTATTAACACGTTGAGTGCCACGCTGAAGCTATTGAAAACTTCATTGTGTTTTGTTATTTCTATTATTTAAAAATTCCTGAAAATATATGACGATTATCTATGGGAATTCAAGCGCCACCCATGTATGACTGACATGGCGGTCAAAGGGTCAACAAATGAGAAAAATGACTGGTAATTCGAGATCTTTCAGAAGCAAGAAACATAAATCGTCGAAGATGATCGTCTTCAATTTCCTCTCGAGGAAAGTTACCTTCGCTCTACACACGCGCGCGCGTGTGTGTAATGGGTGCACCGAGGGGTGGAAACAGCCCTGACTGTTCACCTGGGCAAAGGCGTGGCTTTCGCGACAGTGGTCGATAGCGAGGCTACCACCCAGCAAAGCACACCCCTCTTTTCAGGGGTTGTGGACAGAAAAAAAGGCAGGGAAGAATCAGCGGAACCAGGAAGGAACGAGCAAAAGCTGAGGACTCCTGGTGATCGACGCTTTGACAAGGACCTTCTGCCATCAACTTTTAGAAGTCTTTATTTATCCACGATGGTATTTGATTATATTTTGTTAATTGCAATAATAGTAAATTCAAATAATTTTCTAAATTCCTGAGAGTGTAATATTTCGTTCTTTGATTTCTATTAAAAAACATAAGAAATTAATATTCTAGTACTTTTTAATTAAACCTAATCAACCCTTTCTGAGACATGCAATTCTGCAAATGTGAATTTTGTAAGAGAAATATTGAATTATTTTATATCGACCCAAAAATAAAAACAAATTTAGTTCAAGCAATATTCCTCTCTGAATTGAAATTTCACTGTTTTCCAACAAATAAATTTAAATAAATTCGAAGGAATTTAGAAATGTGTGTTTGAAAAGCAAGAATGAAATGTGCGTCTAGCGACGATTCGCGATAAAAACAAATAAAAATAGTGGAAATATAGGGGAATAAATTCGGTAAAATCTTGCGATGTATCTTAACGAGGATTGGCTTTGATCGAAACGCGGTATCGTTAATAAACTCGACGTCGTGGCTCGATTTTTCCGAAAACCGCACGCGATGCTTTTATTTTCTCGTTCCAGTTTTCACGACGATCCCGCGTTGATCAAAACTATTTTTGAAACGACAGAAAAAATAGAGGCACGGAGGCGATTAAATCGTCCCAGACATAGGTCAACAGTTTAACGTCTCTTCGAAGAATCTTTCCAAGAAAATTGTACGAAAATCGTTCCACAGTGAAACATTTATAAATAAGAATATTCTACTTGTATAATTTAATAATTTTTCGTAGATGAGAACAGTGTTGAAATTTTAATTAAATGACACCAACATGTCACAGAATTGTCTATCATTGAACATTAAATTTGGTGTTTTTGGATATAAAAGGTGTTTAAAATGCAACAGGCGTATCTTACAGAATGAATGCAAGCTGCTGTCGTAAGTAATTAAACGTTAAGGAGGTGCTTTCATCGGGCGTGAAACCTTTTAAGATCCCGTTCAGAAGCCGACGGTGAATACTTCCGACGAACGTAAAACAAACTCACAACCATCATTTGATACAATCATTTTCAATCAAGTTTTAAATATCACGTATCCAATCCAGAAATTTCACTAATTAATCAATAATGTATCATTGGAAGTCTCAAAATTAATTACCAGCTTAAATTATTAATTATTGCAATAAAATAAACTACTGGAAAATTAAAAAAAAAAATGAATTACTAACATTTATTTGTTACACGTTTGTGTTTACTTTTTATTAGAAATCAAAGTTTAATTGAGTATTTAATTTAGAAATTTTGACATTTTAAAGAAGAAGTTTATTTTTCTGAAGGATAAATTTAATCTAAAACACATTTTATTGTATGGAAGATAATAATCAGAAAAATATTAACCGAATACTTGGAACCGAGTTCTTTCATGAGGATCTAACCTAAACACACTGTGTCAGCGTTATGCCGATAAAGTGCTAGTTTGTGTTACCGGAAGCGACGTAATAGCCAACATGGAAGCTCGTCCTATATCCATCCATTGTCTCGAAACTAGCGGACGTGGTGCAAATCATCATTTCCTTTCCTCGAACAAATTCGACTTTTTTTCCAAATTCAGCCATGAATTAACTGAATAAATTAGAAATATTCCTCAGACTATCGTAACTATAGTTCAAATAATGAAATAAATTTGTCATAGAAAGGAATGCAATTTCCATATTTGTTAATAGAACATTTTACAAAGGCTCCATACTGTTTACTTGAAGAATTATACTGCGATTCCCTTCGAAGCAATTATTTTAAACAATTCCCAAACTTTTATTAAATTTTATAATTTATTTTATTTAAAAAGCTACAGTAATCGCAGACACTGTAAGATACGACAAAGCAATTTCTCAAAATTTTCAACTAAAGATTTGAAAACACTAATAATCGAAGCTTCCAGCAGACCTGGTTTCTTACTTTCCACCGCTGACTTTTACTTTACCTCCGTGTGTCAGGTAAAATTCGACAACCTTTTTCACGGCAGAGGCGTACACGTCACTGGCACACGGCTACAAACGACCCCTAACATGACCACAATTACATGCTCGGGCTATGGTCCATGGTAGGCGCGACAATTGGCCGGATGTTTCCCATTGTAATGGGTGGTATGCCCCACGGCATTGTCCATGGTTATTGGGAAAGAGGGGTGCATCCTGAAAAGCGGCGACTTCGAAGGAAGTGCCATTTAAACGCGGAAAATTTCCGTATTGTCGGTTACGTTGCTCCTGTAATAAAATTGACACCGTCCTCGATGGGTCAGATTTGACTAACTAGAATGCAATATCTTTTACTGACTTCGAATAAAAAAAGGAAAAATAAGAACAAACTCTAACATTATAATTCAGTCTTCTGAGGTATTTGTTATTTGATAAAATTGAGTGGTTTTAATTTGGAGTTAATGTATTAAAAGATTAATGAAATCAAAATCAATCAAATTTAATTATTAAAAAAATAAATCAATAAGTATTCCAAAAGTGAAAGATTGAAGTAATTTGAGTAAAATAGTCGATGGAACTTCATCGAAACATGAATAATATCAATTTCAAGTTCGGGCAAACCGAATCCCGTGGCGGAACAAGAGGGTGCACGCGACCACCCCAAAGCGCACCCTTGCCATCCGATAACGTGACAGAACGATTACACGATTTTAAAGAGGGATTTTAAAAGACGAATTTAATAGCGGTTCGCCGTGATTTCCGTACGATTCAATTTTAATTTTCCCGGATACACAACACGCGCAAGAAGATCACACGGTCGACCGAGCAGCAAATCGGCAACAACCGGTTTTATGTTTTCATTTAGGAAAGTGCACCCCCTTATCGTTCGCCCCATGGTCGTATCCAGCTTTATCGATGTCTCCCTCGATCGATTTTCCGTCTTCATCCAAAACAGAGACACCGAAACTATCAACCAATCCCCTCGAATATTACAATTGCAAGAACCAAAGGAAGTTCATGTACTCTTGTATCTAATTTATTGTAAAATACCTAAATATTATTTAAAAACTCGTGACGCACCTTACGAGTCAGATGTGACCTTCTCCCTTTAAATTTTGATAACAAATCAACTTTAACTTTAACTGTAATTATAATTAATGCATTCAAGACTCATCAAGTATAAATAATATTTCGATATTCTTCGTGGCAATAAATCATAGGTCAAGTGATTAACATACAATTAATTATTTCTCCCCCCAGGAGAAGGATATCAAACGATCAGAAAACGAAAATGATCCACGAACTCGAGGAAGATTTGTAAGGATCCAACTCGAAATCCTCGAGCACTATTTCGAAAGAGGAAGCTGTATACTTAGGACGGTTCCGCCACGCTGTTCCCCTACGACGCCCTTCGATGTTCGAGCATCGAAGGGGCAAAAGTCAGGACGGGCGATAAATCAAAAATCGTCGGCCAGCTGGTGATTGTTGCGAGGTCGGTTGCGTGTCGTCGGCATTGTCACCGACGTGGTCGTTTAAATCCATTTAAAGCATCGTAATGGTGCGAGACTCCGAGAGGGGAGGTTTGAAAAAAGAAGGGAGGATCCTTCGGGACCGATTTCCACGACTCGAGTAGCGAAAAGGCCGATCCCTGTACCGACAAGGCGTGTCCCGTGTTTCCGTCGCTTTTTCTCGATCTCGTGCTCTCCATTCTTCTATTTCTTTTTTTTTTTCACCCTATTTTAACCCCCCTTTCTGCGCTTTTCGGGCGAGAGATCGATGGTCGATCAACAGTCAAGAAATTCGTCTGCTGCCAAATCTGGTCATTTCGAATCTTAAGGGGGTGGACCAGTCTAAATGCAAGGTTTTGGTAAATAAATTATTTAAACAAAGGTGTGACGAGAGCGTTTTCTTTCAATAATTAATTTACCAAACCTTTGCGTTTAGACTAGACTAGTCCAAATCTCTAAATCGACAGCTTTAAATGCACTTTCGTTCCCCAGTTTCCAGTCGCCGAACGAGAGGAGGGTGGTTTTAAAGGTGTGTTCGTTAGCGCGAGTCGGCTCGGCCACCCTTTTAGCCAACGGATCGAGCACACACCCCCGAAACGTCAGAGGCTAATTGATATAAACGCGGCGAGTAATATACTTGTCATAGAGGCGAGACCCGGGGCCTCTATCACCACCCGAAATGGAGAGGAAGGGGGCGAGAACGAGTGTAGGCTAAAGCTTATAAGCCTTGAGCTCGGATTACGTTAGTCGATATTAGAATCGGACGATTGCCATTAACATATGAATGCGGGGATTCAATTTGTGCGGTCACACACGCGACTGAAATCTTTATTAAACAACGCGGCATTTGAAATTTTGAAAAGAATACCACCGAATGATTTTTGCAATGTTAAATAATTGAATGAAATGTTCGAAGTTGCTATTAAAAGATTATTCTTTTTTCTTAATTTTTATTAAAGATAATATAATATTTCTAGCCGAAGCGAAAGAGTTGAAATTCAATTTTTTGTACAATTTTACAATTTCTTTCTGCTTATCACTAGAACTACATTTAAGTTGAAAATAAAATATAAAAACATTTTGACTGAGTTGGCGGTTCTAGTATTGAAGTTAATATTAATTTTCCTTCAATTATTTTACATTTTAAAAAAAGGAATATTGGACACAGGGATCAGTTGAAAGGTGGATTCATCGATTAGCAAAGATGTCCAGAGTCATCAGAAATAATGTGAAACGACGACTATAAGAAAATTGAGGGAAGCCATAAATGAGACACGAAAAGAGGGTTGAAAGGGATATTAAGCCAAATATATCGTTGACAGTTAGAATCTGTTTGCAAGAAACGTTCGATAGAACCAGACGCATCCCTCAGCTATAGGAATACAATAAAATTTCCATTATCCGAATTAATGAAAAAAGGGAAAATATATTTAACCCTTCGGTGACGATCTAAGATGGCTATCTCCTCGTTCAAAGAATCTGTATTTGACGAGTTGATAAAATGAATTTCCATTAAAACCATATATTATTAGGAATTCTTTCGATTATTTAATACAATACAATTATTACCAAATGAAATTGTTAGTAACTGCAGCGTGACAGTCAAAGTGTTAAACAGTTTGCGAACCTTTAAACCAATCACTGGTCCTCAACCTTGTGCACCCTCAAGACCTTACCCCCTTAGCACCCTCGCGACTTAACAAAGATTTACGCGGCTTCGTTCGTGGAACGAGTCACGGTCCGTAATCGAGCTGTGTCGATTTAAAAAGCCTCGTTAACCGACCATTGTCCCGTGTCGGCCCACGGCACGCACCGTTTTTATCGAGCGTTTAATTAAAGCTCATCAATCTTTATTAGCCGGCTACGAAGGCTTCATATCGAGAACGGTGATTCGGTGACGTTCAACCCCCTGCCATGAATACGTTTATGGGAAGGGAGAGGCGTCGGGAACACCCCGGCCCCCTTCTGTTAAGCCTTCGAAAACTTGCCTAAGACAATATCCGTCCTGTCTCCCGAGGATTATCTTGTCGACGATCGTTGTCCACATTATTTGACGACATTATTCCCCGTCCACCACCCCCCTTCCCCTGCTTTCTATTTAACTCTTCGTTCGAATTTCATTTTTCCAGGGATGTATTGTAATTATTAAAATAGGGGGGTTTTGATCGTTTCTGAAGTACATAAACAATTGAAATCCAAGGGGCTGAGTTTTGAAAAAATTGGGTAGATATTAGTTAAGTTTCTATTTTGTATCATATAATCAGGAATAATAATTATTACCAGTTATTCTTGTTAATTAGTATCGTATCGTACAAGGTTACTGGACTCACCCTGGTTGACTAAGGGTTAATTATTAAATAATTTCAATAAAATATCTGTATTTCTTTAAATTGTTAATTTTCGAATTTCTGACTGACTATGTCTTTTTTTTTAATTTGAATTGGAAAGGTATCAACAATCACGTTCGAAGACACCTTCGTCCAAAAGAGTGTCTGACACATTAAGGTCGACTTAGAAGAATGCACAGAAAGGTGCGAGTGACTCGCGTCCTTTTGTTGCGTGGCATCTGCCCATTGACAATGGTAATGGGCGTGAAATTTCGGAAATATCTGTTGGTCCCCAAAGTCGACGACGAATGGATCGTTGACAAATTCTGTTTTATGATAGCCAAAACGACCAGCTGGTCGAGGATCACGGTTCAACTCAGCTTGCTTATTTATTTACCAAGGACACCTTTGATCATTCGTACAAGTTCCAACGAAATGAAAATTAGACATTTCAAACGATCCCAAAATCGAACGCAAAGAGACCAATTATGAAATTTTTTGAAATAAAAATTTGAAGTAGGAATCGATACAAGTTAATTTGCATTGGAATTTCATGAGATATACTTAAGAAATTTAAAGACAATAATTAGAATTCCAGACGATTGTTAACAAAAAAGATAGCAGTCAAAATTGCACCCTTTGTCAATTGGATAATGCTGCCTTCAATATTAACAATTGCTGAGAGAAATAATATTACCTACTTCACGTTTCCAACATCGACTATTTTCTGTTCATCCTACTAAAGAAAACCCTGAAGAAATTTGGAACTACTTCGAATAATATTTGTGTCCCTGTGTAATCTGGTCTCAAAAAACACACCGATCGTGTAATCCCGCTATTAACAAGGACCACGATCCTTCTTCGAGGAGGAATTTTTTCAGCTGCGCTCGGAGCAATGTGTAGCAATTTCGGTGGGCGTTGTCGCGTGAAATCGTGTCTACCCAAAATATTTGTATCTTTCGTGTATTGTCGATTCGCACGGTGCATTGTCGGTAGCCATGGGTGCACGGGGGTTCCCGACGGTGCCTCAGAATGGCCTGTGGCCACGGAATTTTCGTGAATGACTGCGGGCCCAACACGGTAGCCCACCCAAATCGCTTAAATATCTTTGAATGTCCGAGCTCTGACAAATAGTTAACAGTCTCCCGTTGGACATTGACAGAAAAAGTAGCCGTAGCGGCGATTATTTTATTCGAATTATACCAAATGGCGGAGCTTTGGCACAAAGTTCAGGCAATTGCAATATTTTCAAGTACCAAATCAAACGCCAACCAAAGTTACCAGAATAAAATATCCTTAGAAATATCAATCAAGTTCGTTGGATAAATAGAAGAATGTTTCGAGGAACAAAAGGTTGAAGCCGTGGAAGGACGAGTCGGGCTGTTGCGCGCGCGAAATTCAGGAGCGGTGAGTAAAGAACGGTGAGCGCATGATCCTCCTGAGGCTCATAAGGTGAGGAGAGCAGCTAATAAGGCGTATCAGTTACCAAGGAGACGAGGTCTCCTTAACGGTGAAGAAGAATGGCGGACCAAAAGCAAGAAGAGGAATCCGAGGGCTCGACGCTTGGAAAACTCATAAGTTTCAATTTAGCCGGGGATCAGCGTCCTCCGACGAGCTTTACCGGGTAAAGACTCTGCGCCTTATATTGATTTTCACGCATCTCAACGTTCACCGGAACTTCCTCCACTTCGTGGAGAACGGGATTCTTCAGCGACAATTTTTATATTCGAACGTTCTTCAACAATTGTTAAAATGTGTACCTTGATCTTTAATTTTGCTTAACAGTAGGGTCTTGTAGTACTCCAAGACAAAAGTAAGGGTCACTTGTAACTGTATAGTGTATTTCCCAAAAATATGGCAAGAATATTTCATTTCGTACTATTTATATATTATTTTATAATATTAAGGGTATTATTGCTTATGCTGGGTTTATTCTAAAACCTTGCAAGTACTTAAGGGATTTCAAATTTACCAATTATGTATCTGCATACAGTGAATCATCTTCAAATTAATAAACTACCCTCTTACTTGCAAAGGATGCATTGAATCAGATGGTCAAAAATATTCCTGAACTAAATTTGACTTGCAATGGATCATTCGATAACTCATGATAAAATAATTTCTATCAAACTTCATCTTGGCATCATTGCCACTGCAAAAAAAAGACAGCAACCTCAGCTAACGAGACACACATCACTTTTCCAGATATTTAAACTAAAGATCCAAATTAAAATTAGAGTTAGGGTTAGGAAAATCGAAGACTAAAAAAGATTGGGCCTCTAAATCACTCGGTCTCGGTATCTCCCCATTTGTCGCGCACCTTGTTCACTTGACCAATTTAGCATAATGCTCGAGAAACGTGGCTTTCGACGTTTCGCGAGCGCTGGAATCGATTCCAGGATATGGCAGTCGGCAAAATTAGATTCTTTGGCCGCCACGGTGCAGGACCGTTTGTTTTGCCGCAGTCACGAGGCGATTCCACGATCCGCTATGCGAAACTTCTTCGTCATCGGTACAATTTTAACCAACTGTCTCATTCATCGGGTTTCGCAATCGCGAGCCCACGCGGCAGATCCTTTCGTGCGATTTTTAAACTCGTCGAGGTGCGAGCCTTGATCTTCGACAAGGTGATACGTGTTACGCGCTGTTTATTCCAGTTTCTTGAACATTGAACGCACACGGTGGCCCGAACATTTCTATCCGCCTCAAAATAGCATCGATTTTTATTGGAATTTAAACTATTGCAAACCAGCAGTTCTGTTTTGAAATAGTTAGAAATATTTATTTCTTTTGCCAATTTTCTAATGCAAATAAAATGTTCACATTCCTATCGAATTCAAAATATCAGAAGCAGTGTATTATATTTATTTCTTGTGTAATAATTCAATTAATTTTAAACTTCAAAGTTATCCCTGATTAATTATTGTCTTGGCCCTACATTTTTATTTCAATTTTGGTCTATTTTTATTTAGTATATTCCAAGTTTCCAATAATTTTACTAAAAAATTACTGAGGAATCGAGGAATATGTTCCACCCTGTACATGATGACAAGGATGTGGGTGCTGCGAAACGTAGACGTCTAAATTTGAAACGGAATTGAAGCGAAGAGCTGGGAATTGGGTCAAGCGCTGAGAATTAGGTTGTTCTAACCTTTATGGGTTCCGACGTCTTCTCACACGTTTTGCATACACAAATTAATTCGGTATTCTATTATTTTCATTGAAAAATCAAATTTAAAATACAATTATAGAAATAAAATTTCAAATAAAAAAAATTTTACTAAGATGGGACTTTAATTTTTTATCGGTTTTTATTAAATCATTAAATCTGATGTATGCAGTGACTGTTATTATTTTCGGAGGAATGAATTGTTAGCAGAGAAACAATTGTGCGTTAATGTATTATCACGTGTCAAGACAGTTTTCTAAATTGTAACTTTCGTAATCGTCCTTCTTGTACATTAACGTGCCAACAGGAAATCTTTGTCTATTGTGTAACACAAAATAGAGTTTACTTTTTTATCAGACAAATTTCATCAAAATTTCAATATTAACAATTAAACAGAAGATTAGTTATAGTAGATAAGATAGACTATACATTTTTCCCAAAATAATAATAACTTTAATCGTCACTGATATAATTTAGAGACCGAGATGGCGTTATGAGGGTTCATCAACACCGTGTATGCCGGTTTGACCGTGGCCGAATTAAAAAATAAATTCGACTCATCCCTGGATGTAAACGAAAATAGAGCTGCATTCAGAACACCCGGTATATACATACTAGGAGGTTGTAGCGAATGACCCAAGAGTGCCAAATCTGAAAGATCACGTTTCTTCCGTCCTTCTTAGGTGTATTGCAAGCGTATTATTGTTTTAAATAATGAAAAATGTTGAAAAAGCATAAATTAATAATTAATAAAATAGAAAACACAATAGCAGTATTTTTGATTTAATATCACAATATTTGCACATTAAATAAAAAATTGATGCAAATTAAAATATTTACCATTAGAAAATGAATTAATGTAAATTAACATAAAGCTAGTATAAATGAAATTTTATAGCAACAGCAATAATTGTAAAATATTGAAAAATATCAGGGAATTTATACCGTGACGTTTAGATTATTTATAAAAAGAGGACGACTGAATGGAAATTTAGGAAAGTTTCATTATGCGTTTCTTGTTTACGACGTTGGAAATGCTTTCAGTATTTCATTGGCGTCATCGTATCAATCATTGCCATCGTATTTTCGTGTCCAGTGACGTACGGTTTGAAGATCACCTGACGTCATTCAGGTGTATTTAACCAAATGTATTTGTACCGATGTTAACCACAAATCCATTAGTTAACTTCAAACCATCCTTTCAGTTCCATAAATTATTAACGATAATAAATAATAAGTCATTCATTTTGGGTCCTGGGTCATTTTGGACCTTATCTTTCAGGATTATATTTATTATTCCATTCTACTAATTAATAATTATTGATAGATTCTAGAAATTATACAAAATTCTAACTTTATTTTTTAATACATAAAAGTTTACTGAAATTAATTAATTTTGTAGAAATTTATAATATTTAATTTAAAATTTTAATCTTTTATTGGAAGTTTCACTATGCAAATTGCTATTAAATTTAATTAATTTATTCTTGTAATTTGCTAAAATAACTTTTCTTTTTATTGAATAATGTACCGAATTTCAAATAAATGAAAGCCAAATGCACCATTGTCGAAAATGCCAATGGTCCTTCGTTCGTTTGTTCTTCTAAAATATACAAGGACTTCTAGCTCGAGATTGTTTCACGGGCAAACAAGTGGCTATTGTGTTCATAAATAAACCGATCTGTAAGTACGGACAAATTCGTTTCCACACCCTTGTTCAACTATTTCAAACAATACCAACCCTAAAACACGTATTTGGAAAGTACCAAGTGTATGACCCCAATTTTTATCCCCAAAATATCTGAACTTAAATCCAAATTTTGTAATTTTTATAACTGTTCACTGTTTAAAATTAATATTAAATATATGTTTTCCAAATCTTCAATGTTAAATATTAATTTCATTCCCTTAAACCTAAATAACTAATTTTTATTTAAATATAAAATCTGGAAATGTCCAATTTATTTAAATTTCAAATATGTGGGAAAACTATTGTAACTAATTTTTATTTAAAGATAAAATCTAAGAATTTCTAATTATTTATTTGAAATATTAAACTTATTGAAATTTGTGTTATTTGTGATTGTTTATGGTAAAGCCACCACCAAAATGGACGACAGTGAACAAATTATTGAAGAATTGATCGTAAACAAGGTTTTCCCTGTTTTTATTTAAAAATATCAGCAGAATGTAAAAATTGTTTTCGTCACAAGGTAAATGTTATATTTTATACGGTCCCGCACGAGCAATGACATTTTCTCGACAAATATACACGGGTGCTGCCTCGAAGAAGGCCTCTCTTCAAGGCCCGCAGCATCGAATATTGCCAATGTCATTTTGGCTTCGCACCTGTCAACAATGATCATTTGGGACCCCGTTTTAATTTCCGAGCTTAATCGCGTTGACAAAGTAAAAAATGTAGTAAACAAACGTTAAGCCTTTGACAGACCACCAAAACGTTAATCTGTTCTAATAATAAATTAGAAAATCTAAAATGATATCAGGGACGTACGAATATTTCTGCCACTAATAACTATTGCAACTTTTATATTAATTAAAAATTAATCCCTAACAGCACTATTAGTGCGCTAGTGTGTAACACGTAATAATATTTTGTGATAAATCTCTGTACAATCTTTAATCAATAAATAGTTTATTAGCAATGAAACTTCTTTGTGTACAGATTGGAATGGCGCAGTTAATTAGCCCATACCTTGTTAAGTATTCAACGTTAATGATTCATCGTGTATATAGGGACAATTAAAATAAGTTTTTCCTAAGATGGTAATGGTTCTCGAGACGCAGGTATGGTCAAATTAAAAGATCCTTTAATTAGTCGATGACTCAAGATCAGATGTTTAGACGATTGTTTACGATCGAATCGTTCCCTTGTGATCGATAGATAGAACCATAATATTTTTGTTTATAGTACGAGCATTTTTCACGTTGCGAAAGAAATAAATCTTTCTCGGAGATCATCGTCTGGGCGTCTGATCGGCTATTAAAAATAAAAAAGTGAAACGTAGATGATGTTATAGACGTTACAAGGAAACTTTAATAGGGGAATGTTTGCGATGTTATAATTTGCAATTATTCAAACTTAGTAGGTTATTTTATTACTTTTTTTTAATTAGACCATGTCATTTTAAACGCATTAATTGTAAGTCAGTATTTGACTATTTATAATAATAAATACCATAATTAAAGACTGAAGTCAATCCCCTAATCCCCCCCAAATTCCAGCCAATCAATTTCGACTTATCTCGCAATCAATCTCAAGTCAGACTTGGATCAGTCTACCCTTATTTTTTAATACTAAACGTGTAATTTGATATTCTAAATAAAATTCAGAAAAAGCAATGTTATTTTAAATATAATTTATCAAAGAACGATCGACCTAATCCAACCCCAAATATGGAAAAAGACAAAAAAGAATCTCCTTAAATAGATTCTCCCTTACACCCATCCTAATTAAAGTCTACCCTTCAAAGACCATATCAGACTTTAATTATCCCAGTTAATCAATCAACCTTATTTCAGAAAAGATAATCATACTGTAATTAAGCCAACTTCTGAACAAAAAGTGCCATTCTCGATATAACTGAAACTCATGAAGTGATGCCCTTGACTCCTACCCTCAATACCGATTTGGACAAAGGCAAAGAGAAGCTTTTCTTTGAACCAAAGAAAAATTACTCGAAACATATTAATAGACGCACGAGGGCGTGCTCAAAGGGTTGATCGTACGAGGAAAAAAAGCCACCCGCGTAGGCGTACGAAGGGGGCGACCACGAGAACGCGTCGAGGTTGAAACAAGTGGACGCAACTCGTAGTCGCCTAAAGACGAAGAAGAGGATGAAGATGCTTGTTCACGGTTCCTCGACCAATCGCAGTCCGTTGGCGGGGGTTGTGCCATAAATGTCGCGTGGCGAGTAACGGAAACCCGCCGACAGGTCGGCGCCACCGTACCGACGTCCGGTATACTAGTCCACATTTTTGGCGGCAGCCGCCCAGTCTAAGGTCCAATCCCCGAACCGAACGGTCGTCCGAAATACTTAGGTAAAAAAGAAAGCAAAAAAAAAATTCAGAAAAGAAAAGGAAAAGGAGAAAACTTGTTGCAACGATTAGAAGAGATTCGAGTTCGATCGACTGCTTTTTCTTTTCTCCTCTGTATCAAACTTTTTTCACGCGAGGAACAGACAACCGAAAAGTTGATAAACCGTGATCGAATAAAATAGAAAGAGATTTTTGTATCAAAGATTAGGAGACAATCGTGAGTGCAAGTTGATCGAAGACATATTATCAAGAGAGGGAAGATCCGGAGGATCCTTGAGAAATCACGTTCGATATCGTATCTTGTGTGTGCGCCAGTGTGATTGTAAAATAAGAAAAAGAAAACCCGATTGGACGTGGTCCTGTTTTGCTTGCTTATATTTAGCAAAGGAATTCGCTCTTCCATTAACCTAGACAGCTGTTCCCGATTTCGACGCTCACGTTCTGCTGTACATTTCATTTTGCTACACCTCTCGTCCCGTGTATTTTTAGGACTAATTGGCGCTACTAACCGCTCTAATTGCACCGACAGAGATGGAACAGACCCTCTACCAGACTAACAAGTTGCCTTGAGATCGAAACGATCGATTCAAAATTCATTTCTCAATCGCTTACGATGAAGGGTGATTGAATCCATTTTCTTCGTCAGTAAGATGCTTAAGGTCTTCTAATTTAAAAAAAAAAATAAAAAAATGGATGGAATTTTTAAATCTTTATGTATTTGAATAATTGGTACTTGAGAAGACTTGTTGGAAGATTATAAATTATTTATAAGGCAAAGCTTTTTAATGAAAAATGTAGAAGGGTTGTAATTTAAATGATTAATATTGTAAATTATACTACTCGAAGATTAGAATATTAAATATTCTTTTATTTTAGCATTCAGAAACGATCGTTGAGTCTCGATAAAATAATACCCAATGTTTGTATCAAAATAATAACATGCATGAGAATATGATCAATAATTTATTATAATATGTAACCACTTTTCCCAAATCCTAATACCGTAAGTTTGCCGTGTGACATAATTGACCCTGCACTCTTGGGACCAATAAAGAACAAACCAGAGTGCAAAATTAACACGTTAATTGCCATTGAGGTCACCGATAATCGTTGAATATCTGTATTTTAAAAATTATCGAAGGTTTACAAAAGTAATTGCTAAAATATCAATAATTCTTCAAATAAAATTGTAATTTAGATTTGAAAGCAAAGTCGAACTGTTGGGACCGTACAGTAGTCAGTGTCACCCATTGCTCCTCCATCAGACAAACTCAGAATTAAATGAAAAATCAAAGTACGATCCAATCTGGCAATCAACGTGCTAAAAGCTTCGAATCTATTATGCATAAAATAAAAGAATTTGGAAAGGACAGTGCGACCCGAACAACCGTGTTAGGTTGCATCACCGTGGTGCATTATTATTAAACAGTGAACGATCCAATAGTGTTTCTATCTTTTCCATAGTTCTATCGATTCGTCATGTTAGGTGGACAGGAGACATCGGTTTTGAAATTCTAATTTCGTGGAACGGCTCGTTCGCAATAGTTGGCGCGACTCGCTTCTCGGTTTCGCTTTGATCGCATACCAATTCGAGGCAGATCGACGGCCTGCCTTTCGGTCCGAAGACTTTTTCGAAGCGCGAACGGGGGGAGGGCGCGCGCGCAAAAAAGGCGCACGGCGACACCGTCTCCGTTGCCAATCAAAAATCGGCTGGATTGTTTATAATAATTGGCAGCGATTTGTTTGGCAGTTATGTAACGTCGCCGCGGTGTTACTTATAACACGGGACGAAAATAGTCGGGTGCCTTCGAGCGCCGCCAAGTCCGTTGGGTCTGTTATAGCCGTTCCCTTTCCGTGCTCGAAACGCGAAACACATTTTCGTCGACGGACCCAGCGCCATCTGCGATGATCCACATACCGTGCTATTTCTCTATCAAAATAAACGAATTATCGTTCGAGATTCGCCTTGAAAAGGACGAATATTGGGTCGTTGAAGTTTCGAATCAACCCTTTAACACCCACGATAATTAGAATATTTTTCTCAATGATTGTAAGCATTATTGGTGCCAAACTCATCGATGATTCTGTCTCAATGTTATTTAGAAATTAAAGGAATTTGATACTGATACGCTTTCTGTGTCTACCAAGGTTAAGGGTGCCTTCATAAAAAATTCTTTAAAAATTCTATTTCCGTGAGGACAATGTAGCAAAAATCGCAAACGATTGCAAGCATGGTGAATAAATTTCTATTTCGAAAATGCTTGCAGTAAATGTTCATGTATACAAATTTCTTCGACTAAAAATTAAATTTTCACAAAAAAAGTAAAAGAGAAAGAAATGAAAATTGTTTAGACGTTTCGAAGCTGTTAGGAAGAAACTGACTTGTCTAATTAAAAAATTCGTTCTCGTAGGGGTAATACAGTGTGGATTAAGTTACGAGTAGCTAAAATGACACGTTCCAGATTACTCATTCTCTTAATATCATAGAATACGTCACAAGTGCCAAGAGGCGCCGCTTGACAGGCCTGAACCGCGCGTCTGACCGAATTAAGGCGTCACTACTTTCGGCCACATCCGGCTAAATATAACGCCGCAAAAAGGCTACCCGTGGCAAAACTTCGCATCAAAACAACTATCATCGATCTTTATACCCTCATCTTTCGTTCCCCTTCGACATTTCAAGACGATTTTATTGGCGCGAATGTCAAATTTTGTGTAATCCAATAATCACTTCAAAGAAAACGAGGTTTAATAAACATTTAATAGAGGATCCATAAAAGAACATAAATTCTTTAGACTTTTCGATGCTGAAATTCGGCGAGATGTATCGTTTGTTTTAGAAAGAGGAAAATTAAACAAGATGGAAATTAATTCATAAATAGAGTTTGTGTTTATGGACCGGAAAATGATTATTTAACTTTGTTACTGGGGTATAGTCATCGATTTAGAATTCGAAATAGAAAGCTTAGATTTGGTACGGGAGTTAAATGTCTGATCAGTGACTGTCTGATTCTCCTTAAGAACCTTAGGTGTCGTTTGCTATACAGATATTCAAGTACTCCCAACAATTTCTTTTTATTAACCCTTTGCCATACTTTGACGAGGCAGACTCGTGACTTTTAAGTGCAATTCCAATTCCAATTCTATATAACATTAGCTTTATTTGCATACTGATTTGTATTTTGTATTATTAATATTTATAAATTTTTCAAACGAAAAATTTCCATATTAACAATAAGCCCCAGGGGGTAAATAATAGCGTAGGAATTGAATAAAGATTAAAATAAAAAATTTATTTAAAAGTTTCAGACAGAGTATTCGTTATTAATAAAAATATTGCACAGAAAGTCCCCAATTTTGAAAATTTCCAACAATCTTTTTCGTCGAACGCGAATCTAAGAATTTAGTGGCTTTATGCAAAGAGGTGTTAAATGACAATCACCAGCACCTCTGTTTACAAGCGTCGATCATTTGATATACCCTTCGCCGTGGTATTTTGGCAAGGAACAATGAGACAACAGGTGGGAGAGCACCTATCGGTATCAACAGTCGTCACCTATGACCCACGTGTCTGCCGCGAGTCTGGCAATCGTCTCCCGATTATTCAATTCCCCTGCCATTTAAATACGCGCCGCGATGACGCGGCTAAACGCCCCGCGTACGAGCGATAAAAACCTACGAGGCGTATTTCAGTTTCTGGACCTATGCCCCAGATGATTTGCTTGACCGTCCCGAGAGTCGTTCGTATTTTTAGCAGGCCATCTAGATTACACACGCGTCCGGATGAAGATACGCTCCCCGCTTTCTTATTCGCGCTCCCGCCCCCCCCCCCCTCACCCCACAACCCCGTTACTCTATTTTTCCCCTCGTGACAAAAATCGGACTCTTTAAAATTAAACCGGACGCGTCATAGCCGAACGGCAATGGCCTCGAGGTGCCTTCGATAAAATTGCGCCACCGCATAAGATTCTTATGATTCATCGTTTGATTCGGGGGTGGATACATTTTTTATTAGAGTTAGAAGCGGGAAATGATGTTTGCGAGGGTTGAAAGAATGAGATTGAAGTAGAAACTTATAGGGGTGATTGAAAGTAATTAAATAATTGCTCTTCAAGCACACAAATTATAGTAAAACACTTAGAAACTGAATTATTCGACGGTACCAGGGGCCATTCCTCGACTCAGGGTCCAAAAGGACCCAGGTACTGCCAGTACTTTGAAACTGAAACCAGTTGTTGAATCGATAGAACGTAATCTTGAACGATTCCCCTTGAAGATGGAATTCCATGGATTCAAGGGTGACGTTCAATAGGTCATTATCGTCGCGGGCATAAAGTAACCCATTCCAACAGGAGTTCGTGGAAATCGGTCAAAGTCAGCCTCGTCGGCTATGCTGACTTCGCCACGGCTTGGATGTCCACCTGTTTCCGACTAAAAACGGACCGGGGCCCGGGCAGCCTAAATATAGCGACCGCGAATCCGGGACTCTTACGTCACGGCGCATCGTTTTGCGACCACCACGACCACCGACCTTTTTCTTATTTTTCTTCTTTCATTGCGAATACCGGGCTGCTGACCCTTAATTTAACCCTTTCATCGCTATTGGCGCCTATGCGCGATAAAGAAATTCTATCGTTCTATGCTAAACGCTTCCGGACGTTTAATTAACTTTACACAGAATATTGAAACTTTTTAAAATACAACTTAAAAAATAATTGTTATAGTATTTATCAAAGGAAACTACCACGGTGAAGAATTTAATTTTCTGTCTGTTCGTGATTGTTTTGAATGGATTGTATTTGGAAGCAGAATAAGGAAAGATATTCTATAGAAATTCCTTTATCAACAGATCAGGTTTCAGTTTCAAGTTTCGTTCTGTTTACAATTCCCTCGTATTATGGAATGTGTACTTACTCGTAGTCCGGAATGCCGGGTCCCTTGGCTTAACCTCCAGAGCCACCTATGAACATAAACACGTATTGTTCGATTTTACTCGCCGAATAACGAGATACATCGCGTTATTATTGAAGCAAATATAAGAACGAACTTAATATCATTTGCAACAAGTAATTATTAACTAAATAATGATCGTGGATGATTAGAGATCGTGGTCATCGAATATGTTATGCTACCTGTTTTACCGATCTAATTTTATTTCAGTTATTATTCATGGAAACAAGTACCATATGTCAAAATATGAATAAATTAATGCAAAAAGTATGAAATTAAGTGATTAACTTATATTTGTATGCACTGTGATGTGCATACTTGTAACTTTTGTATGTCAAAATCAATGAAGAGGTTAAAACAGAAAGAGAAGTGAATGGAAATCAAAATTTACTGTATATTTTAATGATTAATATAAATTAGCAAGATTCATGGTATTTGTTTTATAAAATAACTAACAAATAAGAATAATTCGTAAGATAAAGGTTGTAAAAGGTTCCAAATGCATAGTTGCTATACGTATTGCAACATTCTATACAGTTCTCCCTAAATACTTATTTAAGCTGCTAAATATCAATAATTACTAAGAAAAGACAACTAACCTGGTTCAATAATGGTCTTGGTATGTATTAATCACTTCACTTATTCACCAAACACTTAATTAACAAATTATTATGCACTGCACCATTTTTTCGCGCGTAAACTATCACCGACGCCGTTTTAAAGTCAGGTGTACCAACTTTTAAGAACGCACTACCGCAATGTGACCAACCGAACGTTTTCAAATACAAAAATAGTCAATCGACATGAAACAAATATTATTTTAATTCTAACAGCAATAATAAACAAATTATCTGTATTCTTTCTCTAATTTTCAACATTTTCTTTCAATTATTTGAGAAACAAAATATTATGTACGAGTACAGTCAAAAAAACAGTTCGAAATGTATCAAATATTTCTAAGATGCTTAAAAAGGTAATAATTTATAGAATATTTAGAGCAATTAAAGGATGCTTTATCGATAATACCTCAGATAAATGAAACTTGAAAGCAGCAAACAGAATGGAGGAATATTGCAAAGGGCATCATTATGGTTACACGCGATCGTAACATTACAAACCGATCGATTCGTTTTCGCTAGAAATAAGCATTAATGGACGTAGGTCGATTTAGATCACGCATTCCAAATATATTTCCGATGACCTTCGGTCGATCTTGCCGAGAATGAAACAGGAATACGTGCGAAACAACGTTCGGATGATCCAGAGCGGTATGAAGTGCGCGGGTAACTAAAATTAGCAACGACGTTGCGTCAAGGAAAAGAAAAGGCGATGCTCCTGTTTGTGTCGCGGGCGTCGATTGGCTGATCCGAGGAATGCCGCGACCAATCGCGGTACACGTAATACCGTTCGGTATTCGGCGACGTTCGGCGCGATTTTCCCGCACTACGGCCAAATTCGAACTTCCTTAACTCATTCAAACCGATCCCATTGATATTTAACCTCTCTATCGTTATATTTAAACGCTTGCAATTAACTAAACACGTTAAGCGCCGATCCAATGCGTTGAACTCGATCGATATCGAGGATACAACGTAACGAAGGCGTTTATTTCGAATGCGTAAATTGCGAAATTCCGTTTAGCAAGAATGATGAAGAAATCGACCGTGAAAAATGCACGGGGATATATTTAGAGGACGACGCGATGCCAACAGGCGTCTTAGCGAATTATCGACGATATTTCTCGTATTTTTAGCCGGTTCACTGTCTGCTGCCATTACGAAACACCGAAATCGTCGAATTCGTGCCATCGTACCCGTCGCGTATTATAAAATACTCAAAGTCTACCTCTGCAAAAGTATTAACAGCTTAAAAACATTCCAAACCGCTACTTTCATACATTTTACGTAACATCAGCTTTTCAAACTATTAATTTCGAAGACGATAATTTAAACGATTAAAGCTCGTTTAATATGTAAAACTTCCTACGAATCCATTTTAACGGGGGATTCGTTTACAACGTCGTCAAACGAAGCAACGTAGAAACGAATTTCACACGATAATGGACCGCGGAAATGGGTTACTGTTTACAGAAGCAAGGTTAAAAAAGCACTTCCAAGTTATAAATATAACGTTGCTTATGCAATCGACGTTGTGCTTTCGAATTCCTGGCAGCGATAAACTTTTAAAAAAAAAGCCCTCTTGAATCGTCGATCTTCCCTCTCTGATGCGAACAAACTCAATTGTAATCAATTATATTTATAAAATTATGAAATTTCCTGTTTAAGAAGTACAAGGTGATAATTAAATGATATAAGGGTCGCTAGTAGCCCCTAATGAAACACGAATAGAATAAAATTGAAATGATATTCAACGTGGAATAAAGTTTGATTGTAAAGCGACTGAAGTTTAATGTGGAATGTTTTTTTATTTATTTTAGCGAACGAGTGTGGTTAGCAGTTCAGTAGAGCGGCAAAATGGACGCGCGCTTTAGAAGCAACCTCGACATGATTGGGCGCAACGAGCCCATCACAAGGAAGGCCAAATTCTGGCAGAGTTATGTCCGAGCCTTAAAAGGTATTCCTTCATAATTTACGCGAACAGAACTCTTCATTTTTTAAACATAATTCTTTAGTCTTTGAATAATTTGAAGAACATTTCCTTTACTAACATTGTAAAACCACCTTTTGCATTTTTAATGCAAAATAATACAATAGAAATTTGATTATTATTCAGTGACAAGATTATAATTTGTAAATTTCATTTGTTAATCAGAAAAGTAACAACAAGCGTTTGTAGTTAAGCCAATTATTAATTTTTATGATTAAAGGCACTGATGATATCAGAGCTCCGGAACACACGCACAGACCCCGCAGTATTTTCCGCTCGGATTATCCTGAGCTGCATTCCACCTCGTGGCCCTTTGGAAAATCTATCTATGAAAATCCCCTTCACGCAGCTGATCGTATCAACGTTCCTGGATACAGGTATTTTCTAATTCTTTTCAAATTCGACCCACTAATCTAGTAACTCAACCCTTATAACTTAAACACTACAAT
Organism: Anthidium xuezhongi; assembly: GCA_022405125.1. Classification (NCBI taxonomy): domain Eukaryota; kingdom Metazoa; phylum Arthropoda; class Insecta; order Hymenoptera; family Megachilidae; genus Anthidium; species Anthidium xuezhongi. Next base: position 2,269,376 of record CM039644.1, read on the forward strand.
ATTAATTTCTTCAGTACAAGACACACTAAAATTCTAATTATTAAGGCTTCAAGTGTAACCATTCAAATTACTACTTTGCATCATTAGTCTAGCAACATCCACGGTTTATTTTATCTTTTCTTTTATTAATTAACCAACGTGTGGCAATCGACGTGTTAAGGAGTTAAGATCTAAGAAAAAAGTTGCAAACCAGGACACTCCTAAGGCCCTGGGTACCAAAGTCGCCAAAACAACCAATAATCCAAATTTTTCCATTCTTTTTCAATTGCAAATGTTTGTTTTCAAGGTACCTGCCCGTCCACCGTGAGATTTACGGTTACTCACCGAGGCAGATCTACCCGCATCAATACAAACCTGTAGAACGCTTCACCCCCGGTACGTACTAAAGAACTCTGAGCCAAAAAAACAGTCAAAAAAAGAGTGAACGATGTCATTAAAAAAAAAAGAACAAAGAGAATATCGAGAGAAAAGAACACAAAAAAAAATAGCGCGAAAAGAAACGAATACGAACAAGTTTGAATGCCTTCGTACACGAACGAGGAGAGAAAGAACGTGAGAAAGGGAAGAGTGAGAGAGAATGAAAGTCTAAAAGAAATCGATTATTAAAAACAACGAAATGAGCAAAAGAAAAAAAAAAGATGAGAGAGAGTTAAACCTAAGTGAGAACGATACACAAAAGAAAATATATAAATTACGTCATCGCATATCGTCATCTGTGTACCGTGTTAATCTAATATACAATTTATAAATCCAAATAACCGTTCGTTCTTCGAGGTTTTTTTCCTAGATAATAATAATTAAGTTCATGTTGTTAATGTAATTTATACGAAACCAGGTGCTTTTGGCTTCTGGCAGGGATACTAATCGACGATCTTTTGAACGCAATTAAAGAAAAAAGACAATTATTCTCTGTCGGAAGTGTTGACACGTTGACTGCTCACTCTGAAGCTGTTTCTTAGGTAGTTTTTACTTTTAACAGAACTTCGTTGTATCTATTACTGATCATTTTAATTACCTGATAGGATTTCTAATTAACATTTTGGGTGCCATGTCCTCCATGCTTTGCACCTTAGATAGTTAGTATAGAACGAGCTAAATATTATATAAATAGTACATCATATTTTTTGAAAATATTATTATCGATCCAATATGGCGCTCAAAATGATTAACAGAATTTCTAACGACGTATGTGACGAATTTCCTTGGAAATTCAAGTGGCAGTCGAGGTGTTAAATAGCGTGTTTCGTGAGAAACACAGAATTTTCCCTCCAAGGTATTTCTCAGAAGCCAGAAACGCCGTTCGGAGGATCCGTCTCGTACCCCCAAGCCCTCCACCTTTGCCTGCACTCAAATCGTGACTAAAAAATGAGAATAAAAAGAAGAAAAAAAGAATGTTATGGGATGCTCCGTTCCTGAAAACCTACTATTGTTATATGTGTCCCCTTCGATTTGTGAAATGCGTATGCACTCTTGAGGACACGTGGAAAATTATCCGATCATGTTAATAACTTTCATGTTATCGATGAACTCGTGTCTCTTTACCTTCATACATGGAACACAGACACACACGTACAGACACACACACACACACACACACACACATATGCACGGCATATCATGTATGTGCAATTACTAATTGCTCTACTACGCACACTTTGTATCATAAGTTATTATATATGTCGCTATATGAGAATGCATCTACATAAAATATATAATATTTATGTTTAAATATGACCATCACTTGTCCGCCTGTCGCGATTACTCGATCCATGTACATTTTTATCGTTTAATCCGTTAACTGAGAGTCTATTATTACGATTTAACACCTTAGAATCTTGATAATTACATTATTTTATTTATAATAATATATTTTGCAGTGGTGCACTTATGGCGTATATTGTAGTTTGGAAAATTAAAATTAGGGAATGATTGTTAGGAGATTGAAATTAGGAAACTGGGAAATTAAAATTAGAGAAATTAGAAAACTGAAATTAGAAATTAGTATTAATTAACGCATAGGCTGTCAGGAATTCGAACTTAATAATTCAATAATTTAATATGCAAGATAAACTAATCTTCTAAGTTAAAAAATGACTCAGTTAACAGATTAAATTCATTCGAGACTTATAATTATAATTAACGCGTACTAATATCATTAAGTAGGTGTTCGTACAAATTAATGCCCATCTCTGCACCAAGCAATAATTCGAATATTTAAACGAATCAAAAGTAGTATTCGAAATCAAACGACATCCAATAACTAATTAACTAAATTAATATGATCAAACCTCTTGCCTTACAACGTCGAGCGTGTACAGTCGTCAACACATAATTTATTTATTTTAATTTCGTTAAATATTATTTTTGCAAATAATCTGGGGTCTAAGTCGCTGTTAACCACGTGGTCATAACTTCTTTCCAAATTACCACAATTTTATTTCTTATTTCAATACACAATAATTAACATACAAGGGTACCAAGGATTGGATTATTTTATAAATAATCTGAGAGAGATTCAAAGGCAAGGGGTTGAAAATAAATATCCATCAAACGTTCAAACATCGTTGGACTTGTCCCCATACCGTGTCGACGTCTAAAAGGAAGTGTCAGTGGATGAAATTGGCGAGCGATCTACGTTCAGACGACGGACGAAACGTGTCCGGCCATCATGGATCACCGTTCATCGATCATCAGATCATCCTAACGTTTCGTTCTTCGCACGCGTCGTCATCGACACCATCATCCGGTCCAGACGGTCGTTTTTGCATATTTGTGATGAACGATACTCAACGTTTCGACGAGCAGGCAGAAACGCACGCAGCTCTGATTCTAATTTCTTTCCAGGCATTAAACCCGTCAAGTGGCTTTTACTCAATCGCATCATCGATTTGAGCGACGTTAGACGACGACAAATTATACGACACTGGCAAACGAATGAACGAAACGCGCTGACGACTCGAGTGCGACTTCGTCATTGCATACGAAGAAAGGACCACGATTTTTTCGATTAACAACCCCTTAATACGCTCCCTTCATCAACCCCCTATTCGTCTTGGTATCTTGAGCTTTGGCAGAGTTTTCAATTATGTTTAGGTTTTAGACTATTTCGATAAGGGTGGGACAAACCATCCCCCCAAATGCTGAAATTGTTTTTACATTTGTCAAATGAAGGTTGATAGTGGTAGTGAAGTTAAGGGACCTAGTTATGCCAATGGTTGTAGATGAAATTTTATGGCTGTTGATCCTTGTAAATTGTTTACATTTGAATTTTACTTAGTTTCTATAAAATTTTTAATAAAAATTGGAATAATTTGTTAGGAAATTATTAAATATTGAATCTCTATTTTGTGTACAAGGGTTAGTAGCTTGATAGCTCAAGATTTCAAATGTGATATTAGAAAATTAACCAATTAGACTGATAGCTAATTAACTTGTTACATTAAATGCTATACGATTTAGAATTTTTCAGTATAGAAAAACGTATGAGATCAAATGTATAATTTGATAATTCATTTATTAATTTACAACTCGAAATCTCCACATTAGTGGATAATTAATCCAATACTTTGCACCCAACATTATTAAAACATGAAAATGATCAAAGCACCAACTTTTAATAAGTACATCAATAAAATTGATCTCATACTTCACAATAATACATATAATGACCCTAACAGAACCAAAATGACCCAGGTATACAGTAACCAGCCCCAATCATGTACTTCGCCACTAACTTTCCCAAGCTTATTTCAAATTTAACCCTTTGTGGTCATAATTGTCAAAGAAATGATTTAGTATTGAAAAATACCAAATTTGAAAATTAATCGAGCACATCTTTAATAATTAAAATTCTCGTGCCTTGGCACACTTGTAATCAAAATGTTAATTAAGATCAATAAACATTTTGACGCGTACGATCGCAAAGGGTTAAAAGAACGATCACACATACACACAAAGCTTACACACGTGTCCGTTTCCTGTGAATCGATGTGCTCAGACGATTGTCGAGAGATTATGACGACGTTCCACGGTCAGAGGGACCATTGGAAATGAAGTACTTCCGCTAGAAGCCATCTTGAAACGTTGGCCAACGCAACTGGATTAAAACAACCACTAAATCTGCTTGTATAAGCACTAGAGAGCTGCTGTACACTGTATACATGAAATTTTGGAATAAAAAAAGAGAAATCTATAGCTCCAAAGGAAAAATACTTTTTTTTTTCAAGATTTAAAGATATTCTTTTGTGTTTTTTAACGGAAACGATGTAACAACGATTGTTTTTCGTGGAACGAATAAATATCGATCATTTTTTTTGCGATCGTCTTCGAGGACGAACCGTTTTTGCGCTTTGCGACGATTCTTTTTGTTTTGTGCAATTACGAGGAAACTTTTTTTGAACGTTGACTCTTGCAGCTGAGGTGGAGGTCGCAGTTTGATTTGCACGCGAATGGCGGCTCGAAAAAGTGTGGACGAAAACCCTTGATAAAAAAAATTAACGAAAAGACAAAAAAACGATAGGAAATTGAAAGGAAGACGGAAAAATTGATGGAGGGAAATTCAAGGAAATTCGAGAGAATAACGAGACATCCCGATGAGAATGATTGTAGTAGAAGAACGAAGTAAACAAGTTTATAGTCGTGAAATTTCAAAGGAAAAGAAAATGAATGAAGAAATATAAGAAAGGAAACTCTGTATGGCCGCCAAACTTGAAAAAGCTGGAAATTTTCTCTCGACGCTTTCGCGTTCTAATTTTTGCTGCCAATTACAACGTCGTCCCTTGTTTCCCTTTAAATTATACACCTTTTTTGGAATTATATAGGGTGGATCACAATTTTATTACAAAATTGTATTAACTTTCAGGATAATCAAAGTTCGAGAGTTTTTATATTTATAATTTATCTCTTAAAATATAATATAAATATAATATAATATAATAATACAATTATTAATATTATTACAATATTACTCTACTAATATATTAACTGATCAACGAACTTTCAAATTATTAGTATTATTTTTTAGTATTCAAAATTCTGTAATTATTTAATTTCTTGAAATTCAAGATAAATTAACCAAAGGTTAAGGTTAATTTTTAGTACGTGATTCACCCTGTATTATTTACACAATTAATGATTATAGAAGGTAAATGAATTAATTTTCATGGGAGATCCAAGGACGACGTAGAGCGAACAGATAAACAATAATATTAATCTATACTATATTGATAATACACGCTCTAATACGCACGTGTATCCGAGTATTTATTTTTCCGACTAACAACCGGCAAATTAATTTTGCAACCAGATCCAAAACAGAAATTTCTATCTTTTTCAGGAGATGGCATGTACGGTTTTTTTTTACAAACCTCCCCTATCAACCCTATGTATTGACCCCGAGCTTGAATAATCCACCCCTTTAAGACGCTACCGTAATTACTTCCTTCAAACCTTTCTGTATTAAAATATTAATCGACAAAACTAGAGGACAATCATTGTTGGTCCTTAAATACCATGGCAGGATAATCAGATTTAATCTTATCAATTTTGTAAACTGTTGCAGAATTAATTTTTTAATTTAGGACCATGGTAATTAAGGGTTGAACGACAAGTTGCAATGACGGATCATCGCGATATTTCATTCTGATTACTCGCGACGTGTAAATGAAAATACGTTGCCACTTGGTGGACGAGTTTATCGAACCTTTACACTCGTACCCGACAAACAAACAATTAAACATTTTTGCATTAACCCTCTAATGGCAGTGAATCAACAATAATATAAATTGAACATTAACTAGTTTAAGTATTACTTTTCCTGACAAATTTCAGTGCCTTAATTGACCTAATTGCACCGTTAGAGGGTTACAGAATAAATAATAAACAGTTGCGAGTGCAAAGGGTTAATTCGTACTACGTGTAAAGTCGATTACGACCCGTTACCTGGGGAAGATAAATCAATTTCAATAAAAAAAATAAAATCAGTTAACTCAAAGGCTCTTAATTAAATAATTACACCAAGAACAAAACGCAAGCGATCAACAACGTGTATTTTTATAAAACAAAAAGGGTGTTGTTTTGTTGCCTTAGTTAACGGGTCGATAATTGCCTCGAATACTTTTTTTTCTTTTTGAAAAACCTCGAAGCAGCTTTTTTCCTCTCCGTCGCCGGGGAGGGCGATTTTTTGCAGGCGGTTTTTTATCCCCCCACCAGGTTAGTATGCTTTTTTCACGTTAACGTGGCGTCGTGTTACTTTTTTGTGAGAGAGACAACTATTTTTTTCTTCTGGAATCTATTTTTTTTTTCTCCTTTAGAAGGAGACAATCGTGCAGAACGCGAGCTTGAACGCTCTGTATCGTTGTAGGAGGAACACGCACGGCTTAAGAAAAAAAAAAAAAAGAAAGAAGATGAAAGATCACACGAAACAAGGACAGAACCCTTGTTCGATTAACATACTTCGCACTTCCGACTAGTTTCACCCCCGCTGTATCTTTCACTAACACCTGATCGTTCTGACACTTCTACTTTTGCTTCAAACGGGGCGCAAGAAACTTTGATAAATTCTTTTGAGAAATTTCACTTTTAAATCAATTTTAAATCAATTTTAATGTCACAAAGTCGAATTTTACTTTCGCTATGATATTAGTATATTATATTTTAATATAAATTAGTATCTCAGCTTTGTTTATTTAGTATATTAATACATAGCAACACTAATAGCAATAAATTAGTATTAATATTAGTGTAATAATAGCGAAAGGACTAGTGTACTAAGAAATTAATTATAAAAAATAGTAATTAAGCGAAGCTTTGCAGAATTTTTGCAAAATTGACAGAAATTGATATATAAGAATAATCAGAACTTCTTACGCCCCCTATGAAAACTTTCATTATTTTTATTCATTTGTGTACAGAATTTAGCATGAAACAGAAGCCTCGAATCCTAACAAAAACGCACTAATCAACGCACAAAAGAAGATACGTGTTTCCGTTTCCGCGCGAGATAGACGCTTCGAGCTAATCCACTAAAAATAGAGAAAATGGATCGTAAACGAATAATAATTTGATAATACATCTCGGCCAGATTCGCGACGATATATCAAACCGATGGTACGCACGGTTTTCACAATTAGGTGTCGATCATTCATTTAGATCGATCATAGCAATCGTACAGATACGACAAAAACGGAGAAGAAGAATCTCGAGCCTCTTCGTAGATTAGTGATATGTTTTTTCAATGTGGACTTGTCAACCTTTTTTTTTTCTAGATTATTACACGCATGTAGACGCTGTTCAAGTTAAAAAGTTACTATATGTGTCAATTAAATAATAATACAATTATTAAATATTACTCTTATATGAAAAAATTTTTAATTAAAATAAAAACAATAAATATTTATTTTCTTTTAGAAAAATAAAATTCAGTAGCATTTGTTTTCTTATTTGTTATTTAATTTTACCACTGAATTTTTACAAACACTATAAATCATTTTTATAACAATTAAACTGTGAGAATAATTTAAGAAACTGGAATTATTTGAACATTTTCATAAAAATTGTAATTGAAATGATTATACATTATTTTTTTAACTCGAAAGTGTCTGTATGCTCCTCAGAAGAAAAATCGTATCAGATTTAAGGAACAGCAGATACGATTTTTTTGTTTTAATTTTATAAGCTCGGATCGCAAGAGTGTCTCGAATAATTTTGCCTCTTTTTCAAGAAAGACACTCGTGCGATTTGTGTGTTGCAATCACGAGAAAGTCAAGTTTCGTCGACGGTTAAACGAGAAATCGATAATTTGTGTAATGCTTACATGTTAGAAGCTGAACACACCTAATCCCTCGACGATCTTGGATTCTCAACGTTGTATAAGCCGATCAATTGCATTCCTGCACGGATCAACCTCTGACGACTTAACTGAAGCCAACACGAATGTCGCTACAACACAATAAAAAAGAAATTCATATCATTCGAACAACAAATATTAAAGCACAAGATTACATAGTGCAAATTAAAGAGGGGTAATTTAACATTCAATTAAATTAATTGAATTACAAGAAAGTAACTCTGTGTATTTAATATTTTAATATTTGGCTATAAAAAATGGTTGATTAAGAAATTTCAATTTGAAAATTAACTTAATTAAATAATAATTACCAGGCAAACAAGGTAAATTCTTTAAGCCTTGAAGGGAATCAGAAATTTAATAAAAAAGTAAGGTAAATTGACAGCTGAATTAACTTTTAGAATATTTGCAAGAACCTTTAACACCCTAAATGCCACTCACACATGGGTGACACTTGAATTTTCATAAAAAGTTGCCATTCGTTAAAAATTCTTCATTTATTTAGTCGAAAATGTTCCTACTGGATACTGAAAACTATAAACAATAAAAATAACTATTATTGTTAGAAATAAAATTGCTATCAAGCGAATGGCAGTCAAAATGTTAAAAACTTGAATATTTAGTGTTAAAAGCTTAAATTATCAGTGCAATAAAGATTTCAATGAATTTCAAACGCCAGTTGGCCCCGCAACAACCGAAACGTTAATTACCCGATATAATAATGGCAATTGCCAACATCCCGAAGGAACAAATTATAACGTAACCAGAGAAGATTTAAGACAAGAGATAAATTTCGAAATATGTTGAAAAGCTTGCCGAGTGTTGGACACAGTGTTGAAAAAATGGTCCGCGCCGCGGATTATTTTCAGCCGATTCGCAGAACGATCCGGCAGGAACGCAAGCTGCCGTTGTCACGAAATTTTTGTTTCATTGCCATAAATGTATCACGATACAGCGAAACCGTTCGACCCTGAGAAAGCTTGGACCGATCATCTGAACCGCTTGGCAGACATCGACAGGATGTATCCGAGCAGAACGCCTTTACTCGCTCGGCATATAAGCCCTCCGCTCAGTACGAAACGATTGTTCGACATCCACGGTGAGTACTCGTCCTCTTCGTCTTCGAGCTGTCGGGTGAACCTCGGGACCGAGTCTTCGAGACGGTGTTGATAGTGAAACACAAATTCTTAATACTTTAGTAAACCGTGATAGTTTTCGATGAACAGTGACAGTACCTGATGGCTCAACGTTAAGTTACACCTTGGTGCTTTCGTGAAGGATCTCTGAGCTCGGCAGACTTCGTCCACTTTGTTTTGTTCGGGAAAGAGGATCATTGATAATTGATAATTAGCAGAATATAAATTGTCACCTGAGTCTAGGGTACTCGATTGGGTATTTAAACTACTAATCTTTAGGATGCTAATTTGGAACTCTAAGTGTTGATGTGTTAATCATTTTTAAATTGTTATTACTTGCTGGTTCCTCTTTCTTCGAGCTTCGTTAACATTTGGAGGAAGGATGGCTGATATGGTAGACGGATGTAGGGTCGTTTTGATCCACAATGCACAGAATTTTTAATAAATTCCCATGAGTAAACATTTAAATTTTGATTTACTGAAGCACACACATATTTTTATTGGAATTTCAGTTTAAATGTAATTGCAACTAATTGATATGGTACACTTAAATTAAGTATAAATTATATGTAAGACTAGAATTTTCTAAATTTTCTAAATTTTTACAATAATCTATAACAAAAATGTGTGCTCAGGTACCAATACCATTGATTGGATCAAAATTAGCCTATATCCGTGATGTGAGAGATTTAAAAGAAGAGAGCAGCAATGTTTAGTGAACAATGAATATAAAAGAAATTTTTTTTTAATGTGTAGGCAACTTGCTAAACGATTACGATTATTTACCATCGCTCTCATCGTTGCTTCGCAAGAGACCGCTGTTCGATCTCCTCGAACCATCACCAATGGCACCGATCAGTGCTTTCACCAGGGACCCATGGTGGTACCCAGCCTTTGCTCCCTATATTCCGAGCTATGCTCAGAGGAGCACCCCGTTCTACCTGAGGGACAGTTACCTTAGCCCTGTGAAACGTAGCTACCTATGGAGCCGACATCCCATCAGGCCATTTGGTATGTACCCCCTTCTTACCATTATTATTTTCTTATCTTTATTTGGTTACTCTTTGTCCAAGAAAGTCGAAAGAAAATGGAATAATTATCTCGAATTATTAAAATAATTCAAATAATATTCACTTATAATATTTTAGGGAAAAATTGCAATATTACAAAATTTGAACTAAGATAATTTTAATTCCATTTGATTGCTTTCTCAGATAAAGGGTGACATTTTATATTAACAATAATATTATCTTGAACCAAATTCGAAAATAAACATGGTACCCAGATAAATTTTACAGATTTATAAACTGTAATTAAATCCAATGCACCTCAAAGTAAAATTAATTTTTCTGAATATTTGAAATTCGATTAAATCCACAACAGAGCATATTTGATTATTCGATTTCAGAGCTTTTGCGAATTGATATACGATCCACCTTTCTTCTTTACAAACAAAATTCAAAAACATGTCAATCTTCAACACGAAATTACAAAAGGCGATTGTTTAAACAAAAGCGCAAAACACGTCACGATTATCAGTTATCAACGTCGAGCCGCCTTATGAAGATACTTAAAAAATTTCACGATTATTTTGAGATATCCTTCTACGTTGTTCCGTGGGGTTACACAACATTGTAAAATATTACATTCTGGCATTCGTTTACTATTTGGCACGAGCGCAGATATTGTTGTTTCTTTGAACAATCTGTAAAATTCGAGACGGCTCGTGCCAGACACGTTCCTCAACTTCCGTTCGAGAGCCAACTATTTCTTCCTTTTGGCACCTTGTCACTGTTCTATTAATTAATTGATTATCGTTGTATTTATAACAATTATGTCAGCTTCTTGATAGCTAAATAAGGAGGCAAAGAGACTGGACTGTAATTTAATTCTTGTCCAATTCTTTGAAAAATAAATATTTTTATATGCAATTTTTATTAGCTATGTGTAATTTAGATTTTGTATTACCAAGAATAGAAATTACAAAACTTTAATATAATCATAACTAATTAATTTTGTAAAATGGCAACTTTCCTATTTCTAGTTAAAATAATAGAACACGGAAGTTAAAAATTTTTAAGTAAATTGGAATGTTAAAAGGAATATCTCAAAATAATAATAGCAACTCGTGAATGAGCAAAAGTTGTACACAAACATCTATTAATTATTCAATTTTGTTAAATATTTAAAATAAATCTTCAATTAATTTTCAAAAAGCATAAATCGATAATGTAATTTGCCTATAAAAAAAGAGCTCGAGAGCGCCACTTCCGGTATCGAAGTGGCACAAATACCACGATAATGTCAAAGACTTTAATACTTTTCTTCGATGATATAACAGTTGAACCGTTATTAATTAAAATTGATTACGAGAAGAAGATTACGTTACGTTAATTAAGGTTTCAGTTAATTCTATTCATGGCAATTAGAGAAAACAAGATTACGCGATTATTTTTAGCTCTCGGTAAATCAAGAACGGTTTATATAAATAGATAAACACGTTTGAAGTCTGTCGTGCAACTTTTACTCGTCCGGGACAACAACTTGAATAACAACGCTGACTTCGCGGTATTATTTTGCTCTGAACGGGCTTCGCTCGCTACGCGAAGCCATCTGCTCGTTAGATTATTTTCTCAACAATGCATCGCCATAAAACGCACCTCGATCGATTGATCCTTTAATTAGAACTTCCTGTTTATTCGCGCATAGTTGTCAGAAAAAGAATCGTGAAAATATGACTCGTAATCGTAAAGTGAAGAGGAATCGTAGTTGAAAGGACTAACCCTTTAAGGATTTGCAAGGAAATTACTGTGAAATGGGAGATTATGTACATAATTAAAAAATTTATAAAATTGAAAGTTGAATATCTAATTGGGAAAATTGGTGTTTAATTAAAAAATAGAAAATTGCAAGATTTATAAATATTACAATTTGGAAAATTGTTAAAGTGGAATGTTAGAAAATTAGGTACCTAATCGAGGAAACTTATAAACTGGAAAGTTCTAAATTTCAAAATTGACAATTATAAAATTAAAAAATAAAGCAGTCTTGTCATTAAAATATCCTTGAAGGGTTACAAGAATTCATCGACAATCAATTTTCCCACCAAATGCCCAATTTCGTGATTATTAAAAAAAAAAAAATAGAAACCACCAGCAAACGGAAATGATGTACAAGCCGAATGTGTCTGTTGTATTTCAGGAGCGTTATACTACTATTATTCGCAGCCAGTTCCACGATTTCACTTTACCCGCCCGTGGTACAATAAACGTACCACATATTAAGAAACAAAGTGAGCGATAAGATTAAAAAATGTGGCCAAGTGTTTTTTTGCTCCCGTCCCCCCCATTCTTACCCTTATTCGTCTCATTATGTGAATAAAATAATCAAAAGAATAGAAGAAGAAGAAACATTTACATAATTACCGCTGTACATATTTCTAGCTACGACGAGACGTAGTTTTATTAACACACAACTAAACGTAACAAACATTCATTTCAAAATATAAATAAATAGAGATTTTAGAAATCGAACCATAGACGGCCCATTTTATACATAGGCTGTTCGAGAAGAACGAAACGAAACGTTTCCAACCCCTTTTTTAACCTATTTGCATCTATGAAAATAATAAAATAAATTTTTTGTTTATTGTTGAAAATATTGAAAGAAACATAGAAATGTTTGATGCAAATGGATTAATCGTGTCATCATAAAAAAAATTCATAAACTACTGTTAATACGCTCAGACTCGATCAGATCATCTAATTAAAACAATGTACAATCTTTTATCAAACAGCGTCGCACAGCTGTCTTGTTACTTTTGTACGTGACTTACGTGCCTGGATTTTCAACGCCCCCTCTAATAGGTCTTTTATTTTTCCATTTCATTTGATATATGCTCCTCTATGTACATTTTACTCGACTAATAATACACATGTATATAGTGTACACATCTGAATGAAAAATCGAATCGTATCTTGCAAACAGAAACACATGGAATTTTAATTCTACAATTTATAGGCAAGAATCATAAATTGCACATTTCTTAAATTGTATTGTTTGAAAAATTTCTAAAATTGAACAAATACTTAAATTAGGTAATTTCAAATTTGAAAATTTTTAATTTGCAAAGATGGAAAATTTCAAGATTGAAAGATTGAAAATGGATCATTAATCCAGTTTGCCCTAGAATTTTGAACACAAACTCAGATCATTGTAATTAGATTCTGTTTGCAGATAATGTTCGAATTTAACACAAGCTTTAGCTGTGAAGCGAGATATCGATGGACACCGTGTCGACTACTTAATTTTTGTTAAGATTCACCTATCCTGCGTCTGTTAAAAAAAATATTCTAATATCTACTGTGTATCCAACTGTGCTCCAAATTAAGCTTCAAGAATTCTATTTATAAATTATTATACACTGCTAATAATTTTAATTTAATTTAAAGAATTATCAATTTCTAAATTTAGACCAAGATCCTTTTAATTCAAGTTGAAAGCATAATTAAAAATCTTCAAAAGCCACTGATTATAAAAATTTAAAAAAATTATAATTAATGAAAGTACTTAATTGAAAATTACTTTCAATTATTGGACAATGTTTTTCCATGTCCCAATTTAGAATTCTCGAAGCTGCGAACCCCCCCTCTATCAATTGATATCTCATAACTGATCGATCGATCGGATCTTTTTTACAGCACACGCCTACTGATGACCGTGTCAGCCAGCATGGAACGCGTGATACGACTAAAATCGATGAAAATTGTGAAATAATAAGAAAATCACGAAAAAAGATAGAAAAAAAAAGATGTGAAAGAATACTTGCGATACCGTATCCCAAGCAATTATTCAATACCTATTGCCTGTCTATTATCTTTCTCGCAGCGCGTATCATCGTCCACGAAGTTCTATTTATTAATTATATTTCTCGACACCATGGTTTATTCTACTGTACGTTCGTTCTGTCTACGAATAAAAATAAACACTGCCCAAATTTTGTTACAAGATGTTTCCTCCTTTTCCCTAATAAAATTAAGGAAAAAACAATCTTTCATCAAAAACAAAAGAACCAGGTACGTGTAACAATATGCATATTTATTTGAAAGTTTTACATCTTCAAGATGTCCATTCTATCTCTATCAATCCCCCCCTTTTTGGGGGGTTTGAAGGGGGAAACCTACCCCAGGAACTTACGTGCAATTCCTAGGGATGTGTGGGACTCACCGCTTTCCTCCAGAGAGGACTCATTGCCGGGGACCGTCAAGAGCGCAGGACAGCCCTCATCCCTTAAAACCCCCTCCCCAACAGGCTAAGATGAGCCCTGGAATCCGACGTTCAAGCCGCTACTTTAATAACCCGTGTAACCCTGAAAAGGCAGCTACAAGACAACCACACGAGTTCCACAAATCTTATATCCCCTGCTATTATCCAACACTTGTATTTATCTATATTCTATTCAACACACACACAAATGAACCATTCATGGACCAAAGTGATCAACCCCCTGCTTCATAATTAATTAAAATAACAAAAATTCTTTTGGTAGTGGTACGATGAATAATTTCTTGTAGAAGCTAATTATAATTATTCCAAGGATACAGTGTTTTATAAATCTCTGTACTTTTTGGTTTATGGGGTTAATTAATTTGGCTAATAAACAGCTCAGCACCATCCTTCACTAATTACTAATGGAAAAGACGTTTCCTTAGAGCTAACTCTGAAGAGGATTTGCAAGGAACAAGTGAAAAGTGGCGGGAATAGAATAGCCATTTTTCATTTTTTAAACGTGCCTCTTTGTTTTCTTTCTTTTACAGAGATCACTTAAACACCGAAGAACAAATTATTACGAATACACTCGTAGTCCATCGTTTTCGATTAACAATTTTTAGTAATACCATAAACGTCTCGAGGATATAAAAAAGAATATTGACGATTCACTTTCATCGTTCGAATAACAAAATTACAAACATCTTTTTTTTTTTAAACAAACATACCGGTCGTTCTTTTTCTCCCTTATCATCGATGTCGATTATTTCACTTTCAGATAATGTACCTGCTTCTTTAATCTAACATTCTGATCATACGGTGCGGTCTAAGAGCAATTTTTCTTTAATGATTTATCGTATCTTTTAATATATATACTCTTTGTAAATTCTCTTAAGTTCTTATCTTCTATACAGGTCAGTATTCGAGTTACCGTTTAATCATATAAATTGCATTGCAGAATTAGAAAGAACATGATTAAATGCTTTGCGAAATGTTAAACGAAATGAAGAAAATAAATTGCTTTGTTATTCAAGCGTTTTACAATTAAATGCTGCGTAATGCTGAACGTTCACGATGATTAAATAACGATTGCAAATGAATAACTAAAATTGACAGAAACATCTGAAAGTGAAATAGTAAGTTCTTAAAAGTATTCGATAAAAAGCACAACTTTTTAGTTTCAAAATGGTATCCTACGGACAACCTCATCGAATTCTCTTTTCACGAGCATATACGTCCTCCGAATAAAGGCAATAATATTATCTGCATAGAATTATCGTCTTAAAAATACTGGTTCTCTGTTCCTCTCTGATTTTGTTTCCTTTTTTTTTTTTTATCATTCTTAGAGAATAAACAGTTTTTAATATCTCTACAACGTACCTCGGGAACGTGCTATCAATATTTATAGAACATTAAAAAGTAAAGAGATATCGAGATATCTATATGAAGATGAGATGATGAAACGTAAATAAAACAAATGGAGCAAAAGAAAATGAATATCTATGTACATGACCACGCCTGGGGGCGTTGTTGCTTAAACGATTAATATATTTTAATTAAATCAGCTGCTAAAGCGACGGCGATAATAATAGTAAGAGAAGTTAACTAGGGAATAGTCGGCAAAAGTTCTAACAGTTACACTGAACATTCAACGAATGGAAGCAATAAATAATCGAATGAGAATGTGGAGATTTTTTTTTTTTTGTTGTTTTAAACGCTAATGGCATGAGGGACCACCACGCGGATCCGGAAGATACGCGTTTAATAATTTCCTAATGAACGCGCAGGCGACCCTCGTTCGAATTGGAAAAGAACATATTGCTTGCTTTTCTTTAATTATATTACTTATCTTATTAAGATGTGAATCAAGGAAGAGGTAAACTTACACACTTCTCTTGACGTCTTCATGCTGAAACACGAAAAGTTCATACATATGAAAAGTATTGGCAACATTCCAATGAAAAGGAGAAACTTTCTTAAATGAAAAATCAGTTTACCTAACACAAGAGCATCCGCTAATGGTGGTGGTGGTGTCAAAAGATGAGTACAAGGCTGTCATTTCTTTTTGGTTGGATTCCTTTGTGGTGTAGATGGTCTCGTCGCCTGACCCGTGTTCAAACTTAAGTACTGATATTTAGCTTTCTTCTCCGAGGGTTTCAAGATCTGCGCACGAACAAGTATTATTAATCAAGCATGAAAAGGTACACGTATTGCGTGACAGCGAAATCTCACCTGAAAACTGCACATTAACGTTTCGTCGACGCTCATCATTCCACCGGCGTTGTCGAATTCTCCGCAATAATTTGGCGCAGAGAACAGGGTAACCAACTGACGTTTCGCAAAGAATTCATAACCATCTTCAACCACTTGATGTGCCCTGCATATCAAGTCCATATCATGGCGGTTCAGAAATTTGGATACCACATCCTGGCCAAATGTGAAAGATACACCTCTGTCGTTCTCACCCCATCCCTGAAACATAAAGCTATAAATGTAGCACTGGGTCCGATAAAAATAATAGTAAGTAATGTAACAAGAATTGTAAAGAGTTGCGTACCTGGACCTCCTTGTCTGGATCAGACCACAGCAAGTCGCAGAGAAGGCCAGTGTCAGGTACATCAGTTGGGCGCATAATTCTTCTGATTTGTTCCATATTCTGTTAAACAAAAGCAACATTAGCAGGGAACAAGGATATAAATATAAATATAAAAAATCAATATCTCTATCAGCAGGTTTTTTTAAACCTTCTTTCATAAACTACCGCATAATGAAAGTGTTCCATTAAAAAGGAAGTACTCGAGAATTATACAGAAACGAACCTGTATTTAGCGGAAGAATCGTTTTGAAAAGATTTAACAGCAAATTCTTGAAAATTTTGATAAATTGTACGTCACTTCGTGTTCTATCAATTCATCACCGTTAATTGGCTGGTTGCAAAGTGTTCTTAAAGGTCGTATCGATTTTAAATACGATACTTCCGCACGCAACGTTGAGGAAATTACTTCCTTTCCGGAAACAATTTATTTCGATCAAATGTCCGAAAGGTTCTTTTAAAATAGTTTTAAAAATATACGCGATTAAACATAATTTAGTTACAATATTTTGTATCGAATAAACAATTTTTAATCAAATTCATGCTACTTCGAGAAAGCGCGCGAAACACCGGTCTGGTTCAAACTTTGCCCTGCAGAGGACGCTAAAAATAACAATTTTATTCAGTCGTTATTTTTAATAACCTTCGATATATCGATATCGTTCAAACTTTGCGGAGTTATAAAAAATACCATAAATAATAATGGCATCATGAATTATTATATATAATTTCGCAAAGCTTGAACAAAACCGGTATTTGAATTTCACGCGTTTCCTCGCAAGAGAACTAAATTATACTTCGTTACAAAAACGTACAAAACGATGACAGAATTAGAACATAAAAGATCAATTATCATTGCAAATCAAGATGGAAATCACCTGAAGATCCGGACTCAGTCCGCCGTGGCAACAGAATATCTTCTCGTCGATGATCGCGGCGATCGGCAAACAATTGAAGCAGTCGGTGAACGTCTTCCATAATTTGATGTTATACCGTCTCTTGCACTCGTCGTAAAATCCGTATATCCTATTTATGCTGGCACACTCGTGATTACCGCGCAACAGGAAGAAGTTCTCTGGGTATTTGATTTTGTACGCGAGCAGTAAGCATATCGTTTCCAACGACTGCTTACCCCGATCGACGTAATCGCCGAGGAACAGATAGTTCGCCTCTGGTGGGAAACCACCGTACTCGAACAATCGTAATAAATCGGTGTATTGGCCGTGAATATCGCCGCAGATCTTAAGTGGCGCCTCCAACTCGAGCAGAATCGGCTGCTGGAGAAATATCTCCCGTGACTTCAAGCAAAGGCCCCGCACCTCGCCCTCCGACATAACAACCGTTTTTCCTGGTCGGCATCCTCTGACTGTGGCCAGAAAATATTCACGTTTAAACGTTATTTTCTCCGATCAGTCTCCTTGTCCATCATCGAAGGCTCATTTTTCATAGGTACATCGAGCATAAATCTACGCTGGAGCATGAAGGTGTTTAACTGTCGAGAACCGTTACCGTAAAAGGGACCAAGGATAATACAATAGAATCATACACCGAACTCCGCGGATTCCTACCATCCTATCTATTCTCGTTACGCGTACATTAATCGTAAGTTCTTGTTTCAATCATTCATTTCCCCTCCTAGATCCCGTAATAAAACTTTGTTTTCATCTACAGAAATTATTTTTCGAATGATGCAATCATCAAGAGGGTTAACGCTGTCCGATGACACGGAAGCATTACGTAGGGGATTGTAAAAACATCAAGCAACACGATATATAGGTTTTCTCTTGATGCAATAACAGGAGAAAACAAAGGGTTGTCGCACACATTGTATTTATAATGCTTCGACAGGGATTAAATGATTATACGTGACATCGAATAATGCACTTTTGTACGGGTGTATAAATTCGTGGTGCACACTCGAAACGAAAGCTCACGACCAACGGTCACGTGTATGTCACCGATCCTGATTATGTATGCGGGCGTACAAGGACGTATCAATTAACGAAACCAGCGAGAAATGAAAAAATTTCGTTTCACGGATCGCACTTGGGAACCTTGTATCAGTGTCACCAGATTATTTATAGCTATAAAGGAATTCACGATGCGGCTAAACTGGGCCGATGATGGTTATTGGAAAACTGCATATCAGCAAGGTCACACCAACGAGAGTATCTAAGTATCATGATTAATAAACAAGGAAAAAAAAAAACAGAGAACGAAAGATTGATGTGTTCTAAAACGGCAAAATGTCGGAAATAATATCTATTAATATTGCGGTTATTTACGGAAACGAAGCGTTACGATAGAAAAACTTAGTCATCGTAGTTATATTTGATCAGACGCGGTCGTTTCATTAACTCTTTAGTCACGGCGTATTAATATCATTAACGTTACTAATCTGCGCATGATTTTGTTAAGAAAAATGAAAGTAATTTCATGATACTGTAGGGCACGCAGAAGAAATTTAAAATTATTCTTCACCAAGCATTAACATCTTCATTCTAATCGTAAAGAAACTTTAGCTCTCAGACAGAAAAGTGATGTCTTATCAGAGAAATGTGTACCAAAGGCATTAATTTCTGTGAAAGATAACAAGTAGTTTGCATTCGTTTGCGATACCTGTATGCCAATTAAAAACACTTATTCAATAGCCAGTGTTGTAACATACATTTATTAACTGAATACATTGAGAGAAACGTGTGCCAGGATAACATGAACATTAACATTAACAATATGTTTGTAAAGGAACATCAAATTGTGCTCGAGTCTCAAAGAGAAGAAAAATTATTGTTCTCACAAAAGATAGCCGATTTTGCTAAGAGAAGATGAGAAAGAGATGTAAACATACTGTTTCTTATAAAAGCTCTGTAGTGAATCAACACTGACAAATATCATATCAAGCATGCAAGTAAACTAATTTGCATTCAAGCAATAATTTACGTGCAAATTGCATCGTTACAAGTTGTATCCTTTATGTAACTATGACTTGTTATTCGAATAATGCGAGTCAAATTCAACGTTATCCTCGAATAGACAGTCCCACAAGCTTTACGATCAGACATTAAGCAAATTTTAGTTTTTGCAAACACTGTTTACATTAACACAATTAAACCAAGTGAAGATGACTTAAAGTAAAGCTAATGGGACATTAACGGTATGATGATAGAATTAATTGAGAACGAAGATGATATCTTGGGAATACTTCAATGTTGCAGGTGCCACAACACTATATCTAGCTTCTACTTCGTTTTACATTGTAAAATCATAAGCAAACGATGGCGAGCGTTCACGCACGACGTTGAGAGACAGGTAAAGACGCAACTAAATAGAAAATAACGAAAAGAAAAACGTAAGAAAGAACTACATGGGATGGTTTCCTTGTTGCGTACCGACAAAATCCGACGAGAAAATATCTTTAAGCTTGGCTTTCTTCTGAACCTGGTCTTTCTGCGTGTGGTATACTTTACCCGCAAAGAGTATCCGACATGTAGCATGAGAAAGAAAACAAACGAAAGAAAATAGTTTTGCCTTCTGAGAAAACAAAGAGAAGTACGGAACAAATGCGAAGACGTCTGGGCATGTTAAGAATTTTACGAAGACTACAACACTAGATCAATATCGTTCTTTTTTTCTTTTTTTTTCTGATTGTATGGAACGCGTGTAAAATAAACTTTCGTGAAAACAAAGAGCCACGAGGGAAATGCCGTTTACGGTCTCGTAAAACACGGACATCGAATGCCATAAAGTGGACCGCGCACGATATTCAATTCTTTGCCACGACTGGAAGGAAAACGTAACATAGTATATACTCGACGTACGCGGCGCGACTTAGCATCGGTGGATGTTTTCGGTATAAATGAAAAAATATTTACTTCGATCAACTGTACACCAAATCGAAGGTGAAATTACCGAGAACAATTTCGCACTTTCTTTTCACAGAGGCTTCCTGTTTATCACGTACCTTCCAACAATCTTTCTATCAGGTCGTCGAGGTTCAACTCGACATCCGCCATTTTTTCTTGCCACTGACTGACTGATCCGATGTTTGTAGGCTAGGCGATACGTTTGTGTACGCATTTAACTGTATATAGAACTCGTGTCGATTTCGTATATATAACGAGGTGTTATCGACTGCCGGTTCCGAGTAAACACAAAAGAATTATTATAGAACAGTTCCGTGTTGCACTTTTCCGTCACCTGTGCGTTCCACCATTTTATTAGAACTATACCCCTTCGTTTGTCAATGTTTTCCGCTTCGAGCTTTGCATCGTTGATGGAAACGTTACAACGGTTCAATTGATACTGTGGTAAAAACACATTCCGCGATTGTAGAGTAATTAATTTAATTAACAGAAAACACTACGCAGCATCGATATACAGGGTGTCCCAGAACTCCTGTAGGAGCCGGAAATGGAGGGTAGCCGAGACTATTCTGAACAACAATTTCCTTTGCAAAAATATCGGATGGAGCTTCGTTTTTGAATTATTAAGCAAAAACACTGATCAATCAGAGCGCGTCTCTGTACCGTCAGTGTAGCGTCGAGCCTAGTCGCCCCGGGACAAGTGCCTCGGTAGAACAAGAAGCGTTAAGTCCTGGGATCATCTAATTTGAATAGTAGAAAGATAAAACATTGTATTATTATAAAATAATGAATTTAATATCGTTCAAGCTTTATTTTTCAATTTTTTTTAAAGAGCAACTGAGGACGGTACATGGGGTGTTACCGACGAAATTAGCGAAACAGAAAATTGTGTTTTTTCAAAAACCAGGCCACTTTTCGGATAAACTAAAGTTATAGAAACATTTATAACAACAAAATATTTTATGTAATGGTGTTAAAAAGCCGATTTTTAATAAAATAATTTTTACCGACTTTTTACTTTACCCCTGGCGCCACCTGCGAACAAAGTGCTGAAACTGCTCAAAAATTGACAGGAATCTGCCGTACCTACAATGATTATTTTTTAAGAAAATAATTTTTTGCTGTTTTCGCGTGTTTGAAGCATCTAATCGCTTCTATTTTACACTAATTATCGATTCCAATTGTCCGATTAATCCTAGAAGCCCGAAATATTGAAATATTAAAGATTAAATGTTAGACTTCCGAAACATCGTTAAAAATGGCGGGCTTTTCAAAATGAGTAATGTACTATTTTGATATTTCTTAATTAAATTCCTTATAAAGGTTTATTAATTAAACTTCTGCTTTAATTATTAAACTAGAAGAACTGGTGTATAATTTCTGATTGTTTCAATAAGAGAAAAACCTACATTTATGTCTTTTCTTCATCCCTTTTGTGTGAGGTTATGACAAAGTCCCTGTAATTTTATGTACAAGCTGCCTTAGTTTAATGATACATGACTAGAG